>JAMLFY010000001.1:23527942-23576942 GCA_030441495.1 Dalbergia oliveri | reverse complement strand
TTACTTATGACAATTAAATAAATATAGATATTTCTAATACAAATATAAGGCAAATTGATCGGAAATATCAATTCCCTTACTTTCTCTCCAAGTTAAGGAATTTATAAAAAGGAAAAAGAAAATGAAACAACATTTCCTCTCGGTTTCTCAGAACCTCATGTTTTCACTCCCATCTTCATGTTCCTTTCTTTCTTCCTCCATTTTCAAGTTTTCTCTTTGGAAACTCCATTAAATCATCATATCTACAAAGAATGCTTTTAGATAAACATCTAAATTAGTCTAAGAGTATCTTCTCTACATCAAGATCAATTGGAAACTTTGTCTTCCATGCATTTTGGTCCACAGGACGCTAAAAGAGGGCTAAAAGGGGGGGGGTTTGAAGCTTGGTTAGAAAGGAAAAACTAGAGGAAAAGATTGGAAGAAGGAAGGAAACATTTTAGTCTATTGCTTTGTGATTGTTTGACTATTTTGCTAATATAAGCTCTTGATATATGCTTGAAATTATATTGTGAAATCTGAAATTATTTCAAGATGTATATGTATATGAATTTGATAGATGTAAAAGGTGCTATGCTTGAAAGCCTCATGAATTGATTAAATTGATATAAAAGATTCACCTATGTAAATGAAGAGATTTTTGGTTCCTTAAAGAGAATGAGATATCTGGAAATGTTGCAAGAACATAATCAGAAATAATTTTATAAACTCTAAAAGATTGGTATTTTGAAGTATGATGTTAAAGTTTCACGAAAAGGATGAGATTTTGATCTATAAAAGAAAAGCTCTAAAATATAAGTAATACACTTGGTTTAATTTCCCAAAGTTTCAAGAATTATAAGGTAAGAAGTCCTATAAGTTTCGTCTATAAAGAAATATCATAAAAGATTAGTAGATTTTCAGAAAAATCTCATAGACCCAACAGATTTTATAGAAAGATCTCGTTAGGTTTAATAGGCTTTCAGTAAAATCTCGTAACAGCTGAGGTTTTTATAGAAAATTCTCATAACGCTTAGTAGGTTTTATGGAAAATCTCGTAAATGTTAAACTGTTTTCTTTAAGAAAAATCTCATAAAAGTTAACTAGACTTTGCAGAAAATCTCGTAACAGTTCTTCCAGAAAAATCTCATAAAAAGTTCAGGAGATTTACCGATAAATCTCATAAGAATTCAAGAGATTTTTTTAGAATATCTCATAAGATTTCAGCAGATTTTGAACAAAAATCTCATAAGAATTCAGAAGATCTAATGAGAATATTTCATAAGAAATTCAAGAGATTTTCAAGAAAAGTCTCAGGAATTAGGAGACTAACAGAGAAAATCTCATAAGAGTTAAGGAGATTTCAAGAAAATCTCAAAGCAAAAGTATGAGATACAGAACTATTAAGAAGAGATTCTACTTTATAATTAAGAGATTTCCTAACTAAATGATAGAGTTTCATACGAAGAAAGAACTGAAGAAATACGCCTCATGTAATATTAATTGCTTAATGGTAAGCTCATGGATTCACAGGTAGTAGTAGATGTGCTACGCCCTTGGAACTATATCAGGTTGTAATCGCGATGGCGTTACATCGTTATGAGAAAAGGGATATGCTAGAAAGAATAGCGAGGCTATTCAGATGAGATGTAGTAGATGTACTCCATCTAGTGAACTATTAGATTGTATCGTGAAGACGTTACATCGTTGATAGTACGATCTATGAGAGTATATAGAAAGTCCTATGAGTTCTACTATTAAGTTTAAAATTATCTAACTAAGTCAAGTCAGAAGAAACAATGGTACTAACTATTGAAACCTTTACGTAAACAACAGAATACCAAGTAATTATCTTATGAATTCTATTAACTTTTTATTCTCAAGCATAAGTGCACTCATAATATTGTTAACCAAGAAAGTGAATAAGCAAGCTAGATATTTCAAAGAAATCACATATATCTGAATTATTTTAATATTATGTTAGATATCACTATGTAGTAAACTGGTATTTTTCCTACTAGGAATCCTTGATTCTTATTCCTCTGTTATTATATTTTTACATAGATTGCTATGATGGTGATTATTTTGTGGAGATTCCCAACTAGTATTGGCATCACGGTCCAGAGTTTTGAATCACTGATAATATAGAGATTTAGTCAGCCTTTTTATTTTCTTTTTAGTGAATGTTGAGTAGTACCCTACCTAGACTAGAGGGTTCTTGCGTGAACCAGGGTAAGGGTTTGACAGAGTTATATATGCTGTTGCTTTGTTGTCGGATAATACAATTATGTATTTTTGACATAGTAATTATGTTCAAATTTCACAAGAGAAAACATCTTATGTTAGCATACAAGAAAAGCAGGCTCATATGTAATATGTATATACTCCATCAAAGGTCAAGTAGAGATAATAGCGGAACAACCTCATTATAAGGTTATGACTTAAGCATAGCCTTATGGTGTGAAGGGTGTTACATTTATGGTATCAAGGTTATCCTGTTAGAGCCTGGGGATGGTCTGAACTTGCTTCTAAAGCATACTTTGAAATTTCAGTGTCATGCAGGAGGATTTTATCTGGAGATAAAAATGTAGAAGTTTATATGCATGATTGCTTACTTTTGAAGTAGTTAGTAACTATCATGCTTAGCATTGTATTGAGCCTGATCAACTTAATGCCTTTTGCTTGGTGTGATAGGAGACTAATAACTTCGGTATGCGTAGTAGAACTAGCAATAGCCATGATGATGAGGTGCCTAAGAAGGAAGTTGCAAACGTTAGGTGTGATCTTCAGAATACAACCTAGGTAATCAGGGAGGAAGCAATGCTGCAAACTAGATGATGAACACTAGTGCGGGATGCAAAAGCTGACTATTTGCAGTTTCCCAGGAGCAAAAACCACTCTAATTCTATGGAACCTAAACTTAGATAAGGTGGAATGATGGATTAAGTAATAGAGAAGGACCTTTGAAGTATCAGTGAGGGACTCTTAGAAAGTGGGTTGTGCTGCCTAGGTGTTGGATGTAGACGCTAATTACTAGTGGATAGATACTAGAACGATAGTTGAGGAGGCAAATATTGAAAGGACTTAGGATTTTTGGTCAAGGATGTTTTCTACGATGAGTATTTCCCTCCTTCGAAATGCTAAAGGATTGGAAATTCCTAAAGCTGCACCAGGGAAAATGGGACTAGAGTACAATGCAAAGTTTGGTGAGCTTTCCACAACTTAGTAGTATAAGGTGAATAAAGAGTTGGAAATGTGTTAAGTATGAAGGAGGCTTTAGAGATGACCTTTTGGTAATGGTGGGACTAATGGAAATTAGGGGCTTCACCACATTGGTGAACAAGAGTGCTTTAGTGGAAGAGCACAACTGGAAGCTATCAATGGCTTAAGGAAGGCTAGCACCACACGGCATTAAGGTCGAGGCCTATTTTACCACCACAAAGGAAATTTTCCTTACAGGAATGGAAAAGGAAAGTAATCAAGAAATTAGTTGATGACAAGGAATGCCTAGAATATGGAAAGAATCATGGTGATAAACCATGTTTAGTTGGACAATATGGTTATTATCAATGCAGAAGCCAGGTCATGAGATTAGGAAATGTCCAACTAGGGACCACCTCTATCTAGTCCACAACAATGGGGATGTGTTTTGCTATGGATGCAGAAGATGTTGCACTATTGAAGGGACCCATTCAAGAGGACGGATGTGGAAGGCCTAGTAGTCAAGGATACATGCTATTGTTGCCTAGTAGTGATGGAAGGTAAACAAGAAATTATAATAGATATCACTAGTTCAAGAATACTCTGACGTATTTTTGGGAGATATACTAGAATTTCCCATACAAAGGAAGATATAATTCTCTATTGAATTGGTACAGAAATGGGTCCAATTTCAATAACGCCTTATTGGATGTTTCCTTTAGAATTGGCATAATTGAAGGAGCAGATTGATAAGATGTTAAGTAAACATTTTATCCGGTCAAGTGCCTCACCATGAGGAGCTTCTGTGCTCTTAGTGAAAGAGAAGGATGAAGGTATAAGGGTATATGTTGAATACAAACAACTTGGATAAGGTGATAGTCAGGAACAAGTATCTTCTTCCAAGGAGTGGTGATCTCATGGATAAATTGAGGGAGGAATAGTATTCTCCAAGATTGATTTGAGATCGGATACCACCAATTCAAGTTTGGGAAGCGTATTCCGAAGTATGTTAGGGGCATTACGAAAATATAGTGACGTATTTTGAGATAGCTACTACCCCAATAATATTCATGGATTACATGAATCGAATCTTCCAACCATGTCTCAACAAGTTCATGATTGTTTTATAGATGATATTCTCATCTATTTGAGGACTAAGGAAGGACATGAGTAGCATCTTAGAATGGTGATATAGATTCTTCATCCCAATTTATCCAAGTGTAAGTTCTGGCTATAGGAAATAAGATTTCTGGGCCATGTAGTATCATGGAAAGAAGTCGTAGTGAACCCAGTAAAGATTGAAATGGTACTAAAGTAGGAAAGACTAACTGCTATCATGGAAATTTGAAGTTTTGGAATTAGACGATTTGTATAGAAGGTTTATCAAGGGATTCACTTAAAAAGCCTTACCCTTAACCAAGCTTGAACAGAAAAAGGTACCTTTCACATGGACAGTAAGATATGATAGGAGTTTTCAAGACCTCAAGTAGAAGTTGACCAATGTACCTCTAGTAGTCTTGCCAAGACCCACATAGTTCAAGGCTTATTGAGATGAATCAAGAAAAGGCTTGGGTGCTTTTTGAGGAGAACAAAAAGGTGGTGGCTTCAGCTTCAAGACAGCTAAAGTTGCATAAGGTGAACTACCCTCCACATAGTCTCAAGTTGGAGGAGTAATGTTCATTTTGAAAATCTTGAGATGCTATCAATATGGAGTGAAGTTTGAGGTGTTTTCTAACTATAAGAATCACAAGTATCTCCTATATTAGAAAGATGAGAACATGAGACAATGGAGAAGAATGGAGTTCATTAAAGATTAGGAGCTCCACTTAAACTACCATCCAGGAGAGGACAAATATGGTAGCAGATGCACTCAGTGGAAAGACCTTGGGTATTTCTTGGATGATGATTAAGGAGATAGAGTTAGAAGAGATTTTTCAAAGTCCTAAGTTGGGGATAGAGATCTGAAGTGTATATTTGGGTTAGATTAGGATCATAAGTGACATTAAGAAGGAGATTTTACAAGCTCAAGCAAGAAGATCAGAATTATAGAAAACCATAGCCTCAACTCAAGGTTGAGTAGGAACAATTTGCAGAGTGAAAATAGGATATGGAAATATCAAGATCAAGTGTGCATATCGATAGCAAGGGATGTTCGTCATAGTATTCTGGATGAAGCAGCATGGTGATTTTTCAGGACACCAAAGAGTTACAAAAATGTATGGAGATATTAAGAAATAGTTTTGGTGACCAAAGAGAAAGGTGGATGTAGCAGGAACGGTCTAAGTATTTGACTTCCAAAAGATGAAGATAGAACATTAGAAGTCACTAAGTACACTCCAACCCTTGGAGATTCCCAATGGAAAAGGAAAATATCTCAATGGATTTTGCAATGGTATTACTGAGGACACAATTAAGATACGATGTTATATGGGTTATCTAGGATAGACCAACTAGATTTGCACTTTTTCTACCAGTCAAAATTATTTATTGAGAGATTGGTCAAGCTTTATATAGAAGGATTAGTGAGACTACATGGTATTCCTTCTATTATAATCCCAGGCAGAGATTCACATTTCACCTCAAGATTCTTGGGAGATTTTCTGAAAGCTTTCGGAAGAAAACCTTGTTTCAACATGACTTATCATCTCGAGGCTGATAGGCAAGCTAAATGGACCAATCAAACATTGGAAGATATGCTGAGAACATGTGTGTAGAAACATTGTGGGAATTGGGACAGCTATCAACCATTAATCCAATTCTCCTACAATAACAATTATTACGCAAATATCAGAATGACTCCTTATGAAACTATATATGGAAGGGAGTGACAATCGCCTTTATGTTGGTGTGAATCAAGTGAGAGTAGCCTTTTAAGACTAGACCTGGTCCGAGACTATCGAGCGAACAAAGAAGATCTGAGGTGAGATTTTGACTGCTTAGGTCGGAGAAGGGCTATGACAATAATAGAAGAAGGTTAGAATTCTTAGAAAGAGAGCACATATTTTGAAAGTTATTTCTATGCCCGGTATAGGGTGAGCCATTAAAGTCTAGAAGCTAAATCCTTATTTTGTAGGTCCTTTTTGCATCCAAGGTTGTGTAGGTTCATCAGTATGCCAGATAGCTTTACCTGCATGCTGTCAAAGATTCATAACGTACTCCATATACCATAACTTTAGGAATACAACTTTGATTCTAGTCATATATTGGAATCTAAATCCCTACAACTACGAAATAACTTGTAGTTCGAGTTACCACCTACACAAATAGTAGAAAGAAACGTGGAACAACTTCTAGAAATATTTGTCTCTTTTGTAAAGATTGTGTCGGGCAAAGATTAATCCAGAGGAGTATATGTGAGAATTTGAGTAAAGTATACGAGAGGACTAAATTGTGAGGGCAAAATTTTTCTAAGGGGGGTAGAGTGTAACGACTCGGTTTTTTGTATTATTGTGATAAGATGATTAATTGTGAATAATCTATAGGAATTTTGAAAATTCGAATAGATAGGTTTATGATAAGAATAATATGAGGAGTTTGTAAAAAAAAATAAAAATTAATTTAATATTATTAAAAATTAATATAATAATATTTTAATTGGGAATATAGAATGAGACCCCATAAAGGGCGTAATGACAAAAATAAAATAAGGATAAGGGTAAATAAATATTTTAACTCGGTAAAGTTTCTTTTATGTCAATCAGGTATTGAAATGGTAATAACGATACACCAAAACCTTAGTCTGGTAAAAATAATTGATATTATCAGATCCTAAATAATTTTTACTTATGACAATTAAATAAATATAGATATTTCTAATATTGATACAAGGCAAATTGATCTGAAATATCAATTCCCTTACTTTCTCTCCAAGTTAAGGAATTTATAAAATGGAAAAAGAAAATGAAATAACATTTCCTCTCGGTTTCTCAGAACCTCAAATTTTCACTCCTATCTTCACGTTCCTTTCTTTCTTCCTCCATTTTCAAGTTTTCTCTTTGGAAACTCCATTAAACCATCATATCTACAAAGAATACTCTTAGATAAACATCTAAATTAGTCTAAGAGCATCTTCTCTACATCAAGATCAATTGAAAACCTTGTCTTCCCATGCACGTTGGTCCAGCATATAGTGTTAAAAGTGGGCTGAAAAAGGGGGTTAGAAGCTTGGTTAGAAAGGAAAAACTAGAGAAAAAGATTGGAAGAAGGTAAGAAAGATTCTAGTTTATTGCTTTATAATTATTTGGCTATTTTGCTAATATAAACTCTTGATATATGCTTGAAATTATATTGTGAAATATGAAATTATTTCAAGATGCATATGTATATGAATTTGATAGATGTAAAAGGTGCTATGCTTGAAAGCCTCATGAATTGATTAAATTGATGTAAGAGATTCACCTATGTAAATGAAGAGATTTTTGGTTCCTTAAAGAAAATGAGATATCTGGAAATGTTGCAAGAACATAATCAGAAATAATTTTATAAACTCTAAAAGATTGGTATTTTGAAGTATGATGCTAAAGTTTCAAAAAGAATGAGATTTTGAACTTTCTTAACCAATCTTAGGCCTTAATTAACCTCAAACAATTATTTAGACTCAAAATTAATAGATAAAATTAATTTATCTAATATTGCTCATATTTCTATAGCGTTTAATTAAGCTCGTTTAGCATTAATCAGGGGTAAAATGTAAATTCACACAAGGACTCCAGACTACCCAGACTTTCCAGATATCATGCAACACATATTGCTAACATTTTCGAACTCCAGGTGATGGGTTATTCTACTTAATCTCACATTAAGTTATCTTAGGGGTAAATCGGTATTTCACGTACGGGACAAACTAGTGAAATGAGATTTCATCTCTAACACATCCATTACACATTTAATCCCCTTCAAACATTAGACTAATCCTTTGACGATAGCATGCACCAGTTTCTCGATTTGGGCATAATGACCTAGGGCATTTTGGTTATTTTCGTACTCGGAAAAATCTGGGCGTTACATAGAGTACCATGCCATGGCCTCGCCACATGTGAGCTTGTTTGGCTTAAGCAACTCTTCAAAGAACTTCAATTTGGGGAAACCAAGCACATGACACTTGTTTGTGAAAATCAAACCTTTACACATTGCCTCAAATCCAGTTTTTCATGAGAGGACCAAACATATTGAAGTTGATTGTCACTTCATCGAGAGAAGATTCTATCTAGAGACATCATGTAACACCCTACTAATTACTACATTCTACTTGAGTATTGACACAGTAATTAAGGCGTGTTTTATATCTATGACCCATACTAGTCGAAATATACAGTAATAAAGAAACTTTGATACATATGTTGCTACAATCATATTCACATATATAAACATCATGTCTTAGTTAAGATATATATATACATCGTAAAAGAAAATCCAATGAAACAACCCCTAACTAGTCAAGAACTCTGTGCGAATGAGGCTAGTCCCCCACCTGATACCTAACCTGCTCAAATATTCAGCCCGACAAAAATGTCATATAGATACAACGGAGCAAAAGAAAACTAATAGTACATCGGTCTCCAGGTTGGTAAAGCCCTAACACTATACTCCTGCTATGTACATGTCAACAAGTCACGAAGATCTCACCCTCCTCCAGGAAGCGTTGGCCATCGGTGCGATGACCTCGCCTCCACCAGGGAGTTTGGGCCCTCGAGGGTTCAAGTCTGAAGAGGAGGATGAAGAAACGGGTGCATCTCCGGCGGGTGTGCCTGGGGAGCAAGTGGAACCTCAAATACATTAGGGTGCGCCATATGGAGAGGCACTCCATCATCAGGGGAAGGCGGGTTGAAATCTCTGCAAAAGCTCGTACTAAAGGAACGGTCAAAAAACATATATACACGAAACTTGGAGTAACCTACGGCATACAAAGAGTCAAGTGTCGGGTCGTACTGCCACACCCATTGTGGTAAGTCAAGGAAGAATACCGTGATGGCATCTCCTGAATCTCAGTAATACAATACATACAGCAGGGGTGAGAATACTATAAAATTCTAGTAGGGTAATTCCCAGATACTATACAAAATACATGTAAGGAGTTTATGCATATAAATAATTCGTATAAAGATCGTAAGCATCAATGCTAAAATATATAGATTATGGGAACTTAGAATGGCACCATTGGAATCAATCATGTACTATTATTTGCATCCATATGTTTAATTCCATGTATTTTCCTCAATTTGTCATAGGGAAGGCCTAATTCCACATAGAGCTGCACATGCAATTAATAATTTCAAAGAGGACAATAGACTACCAGGACATGAGCTCATTCCTATTCGTGATCATCGGACTTCATTTTTTTCCATTTTCGAATCACACATAGTTCTATTTCTAGGACACATTTCCTGACTAATAAATTTTCTAGGGAAGTCCTTACTTTTGCCTTCCCTCTCTATTCCATTTAGGCCTTGTTTCTTTTTCCCCATATGTTCAAACATGCAATAGCAGAATTTATACATACTATTTCTACTTTCTCACATAACTGAAAAATGTACTTCTTTTTCCTTTCTCAAAACATGCTTACCTTACAAATAGGTATTCAATTATATTAAAGGTTCCTTTATGTCTCATGAATAAGTAATTGAAATAATCAGCATGGATTCATATGCCATAGACTTGGAATAGGTATCATACTATAATAAATTTTCAACTACCCTCACATTCCAGCACCTTGGTAGAATTACTGTTCTAGGTACAACTTTTAATTGCCATAACAAATGGCCATTTCAAGAGCCACAAAAATTCTATGACACTTAAATGTGTCTAGAATAACCTGTAAAAATTTTAGGCAGCAAGACTCTATACCTACTTAAGTAAAATGTACAAATTTAGTGGTTAGGGGCCACCAATTCATAGTCAGAACAGAGTTCCCAAAATTTTTACTCCTAGTAATTGATGGAATCAAGGCACAAGAAAATTTACAGTGATATTTAAATATGTTAATAATTTCATGTAAAAATTTCATGAGCTAATCAATCAATTGCTATAATAATAAATTCGGACAAGTTTATTGCTTCAGTTTCAACAACCAAGACAACATCAGTCACATTTCTGTTCTTGATTTTTTTAAGGTAGTAAACTTTAAAATCAACACCCAAGAAAATTCATGTAGTTAGTTTAAGATGTTAAATACAACATATAATTTTTATAGCTCATGAAATTACCCACAACTATACCAGAAAATTCGTGCATAATTACTGCTTGTAGGACAACTAGGAATCCAACAGCCTAGTCCCAATTTGCTTTGATAAAAACCCTTTTCTAACACCATCCAAACCCACCACCAAAATTAATACATCAAGTCCAACATAATATCAACCAATACAATAAAAATTTTGGACCTAGTTCAACCCAAAAATAGATCAGAAAAATTGACAAAAGAAGGCAAGCAAAAACTCTACTTTGAGTAACCTATTAGCTCCTTGGCTTTAAGAGTAACCAAGCTTGCTTCCTTCTCCTCCAAAGCTCCCAATCCAACTTCAAACCCCTCTGATATCAGTGAGGTGTGAGGTAGAAGATAAGTTTTTGATAAGGAATGAAAATTTTGTTCGATTAGATTGGTAGAGAATTAGGTGTAGAACAAGTTTAATAAATAAGCTTTGATGTTTCAACAACTCTAGCTTAGAGTTTTGAGGCTAGAACTCAAAGGGAAGCTCAAAGGAATAAAAATGGTGACTAGTTCCTCTTCCTTTCTTGCTGGCCAAAAATACTTCTAGGCTTAGGGAAGAAGTTGGCTTGGTGTTATACGAGTCATCATGAGTAAAGAAAGATCTTATGATGACTCATGATGCAAGGAAGACAAGTGGATGGTTAGGATTAAATCTTGGAATCCAAAATCAAATCTTGGCATTCCACTTGTCTAAAATGGATGGATATCATTTTTTGGTGATGATAGAAATATCTTCGTGTAAAAATCACACACCAAAATTTCACGAACGGGTAAACACCTTACCGATAAAACCATATTGCCCGAAAATTAATTCTAGGCATAAAATTGTCATTCCCACACATTTCTAACCTTATTCTCATATTTTCCTAACTTCGGGCACCTGGGTCCCAAATCTGTGTTTAGACTTGCAGCGGCCTATGGGCTGCAAAATACTATTCACTTTTTTTTGTGTGCTTACTCATAGAGTCGTTCTTATCACAACTCGTCTATTAGAATCTTAATATTTCCATTAACCATTCCTCAATCAATTTCTAAAGAAAAGAACTATGATGTTACATTACCACCTACCTTAACAAAAATTTTGTCCTCAAAATTTCGTGCCTGGAAACAATTCCGGATAATCTTTCTTCATGGTTGACTCTAACTCCCATATGAAATCTTCATTCCCTGGCCCACCCCAAGCTACTTTTACTAGTTGTACTGATTTATTCCTCAGTTGCCTGACTTCTCTTCCACGATATGAGCGGGAGGTGTTTGAAATGTTAAATCATCCCGAAACTATAGATTCGGGTTCAATGACATGGGTTGGTCTGGGTGATATATTCTGAGTTGAGATACATGGAAGACATCATGAAGATTGGATAAAGGTGGGGGTAGGGCTATTGATAACAGCGACTCTATTCGTCGAAGGATTTGGAAAAGACCTATAAACCTAGGTGACAATTTTTTTACCTTTAAAGCTCTACCTACTCCCGTAGTAGGTGTGACCTTCAGGAATACATGTTCTCCTTCCTGGAATTCTAAAGGCTTTCTTCTATTATCCGCATAGATCTTTTGATGACTTTGTGCAGCGAGGATTTTATCTTTAATTTTCTGGATTTGTTTCGTCATCTGATTAATTAGATCAGGTCTTAACAATCTTGCTTCCCCGAATCATACCAACACAAAGGAGACTGACACTTCCTTCCATATAAAGCTTCATACGAGGCCATGCCAATCCTGGCATGATGGCTATTATTATAAGCAAACTCCACCAATGGGAGCAATTTATCCTAACTTCCTTCTTGCCCAATCACACATGCTCTCAGCATATCCTCCAAAGTCTGTATGGTGCATTCGGTTTGTCCTCCTGTTTGGGGGTGATAGGCTGAACTTAAACAAAGTTTGGTTCCAAAGGCCCTTTGGAAAGCCCCCAGAATCTTGAAGTAAAATAGGGATCCCTATTGGAAACTATTGAAGAAGGAACACCGTGTAGTCTTACTATTTCCTGAATGTACAAAGAAGCTAACTTATTCAGAGGATAATTAGCTTTGATGGGTAAGAAATGAGCGGACTTGGTCAATCTATCCACTATTACCCATATAGCATCATGACCTGACGATATCCTTGGCAAACCCATTACAAACTCCATGGAGATAATTTCCACTTCCATTCTGGGATTTCTAAGGGGTGTAAGGTTCAAGTCGGCCTTTGGTGTTCTATTTTGATTCTCCTGGCAAGTTAGAACTTTCGAACAAACTCCACTATATCTTTCTTCATCCGGGCCACCAAAACATCCTTTTAAGATTTGCATACATTTTACTAGTCCCAGGGTGTATGGTGAATTCGCCTTTGTGCGCCTCCTTTAAAATCTCACTCCTAAGATTATCACTTGCAGGTACACAGACCCTGTCCTTATATCTCCATATACCTCGCTGATCTTGAGTAAAATCTGGCAACTTCTTGGTATGAACTGATTTAAAATCTCTTGAAGCTCTTGATCTTTAGGTTGTGCAGCCAAAATTCGTTCTTGAAACTCGCTTGTTACTCTTACTGACCTAACACCACACCTTCAGGGCTAAAACGTGCCCAGGCTAAGCTCCTTAAAGCCTCTACTAGCTTTGTTTCCTTGATCATCATGCATGCTATACTCAGGGACTTCTTGCTCAATGCATCAGCCACAATGTTTGCTTTGCCTGGATGGTAATTCAAGACTAAACTCATAATCCTTGAGGAATTCAATCCACCGTCTTTGTCTCATATTCAACCCTTTCTGATCAAAAAGATATTTCAAACTTTTATGATCCAAAAAGACATTGAATTGTACACCATAAAGATGGTGTCGCCAGATTTTAAGAGCAAAAACCATAGCTGCCAGGTCCAGGTCATGTGTTGGGTAGTTCACCTCACGGGGTCTTAACAAGAAGGCATAAGCAACTACATTTCTATGCTGCATCAATGCACACCCTAAGCCTTTCCTGGAAGCATTGCAATAAACCTCGAAGGGTTCATGTGGATCGGGTAACACCAGTCCAAGCCTAGTCAACTTTTGCTTCAACTCCTGGAAGCTACTTTCACACTCTGGTGTCCACTTAGATTGAGCATTCTTTCAGGTCAACTTTGTTAAAGGTAAGGCTAGCTGGAGAAACCCATAATAAATTGCCTATAATACCCAGCTAACCCTAAGAAACTTTGAATCTCGTCACTTGTTGTAGGTTGTGGCCATTGAAGTCCTGATTCTACTTTGGGATCTATGGAGACTCCTTCTCATGATACTACATGACCAAGGAACTTAACCTTTCCCATCCAGAACTCACACTTTGACAATTTAGCATATAACTTCCTCTCCCTTAGGATTTGTAACACAACCCTAAGATGCTCCGCATGTTCCTCTTTGATCCTTGAATAGATAAGTATGTCATCTATAAAGACAACTATGAATTTATCCAAGTACGGGCGGAAGATTCAATTCATATAATCCATGAATACCATCGGAGCATTGGTCAACCCAAAAGACATCACTCTATACTCATAATGTCCATATCGAGTTGAAAGTAGTTTTGGGAATATCCTCGTCCGAACTTGAATCTGATGGTAACCCGATCTAAGATCAATCTTTGAAAAAACGGTTGCCCGGAATTGATCCATTAGGTCATCAATTCTTCAGAGGGTACTTGTTCTTGATCGTCACCTTATTCAACTGTGTATAGTCCACACAAAGCCTCATACCTTCATCCTTCTTCTTTACTAGTAGAACATGGGCTCCCCATGGCGAGGCACTTGGTCTAATGAAGTGTTTCCCTAGTAGCTCTTCAATCTGTAACTCCTTAACCTTCAAACTAGAGACATCCTATAAGGAGCAATTGAAATAGGACTCGTTCCTGGACCAACTCAATGGAGAATTGAACTTTCCTCTTGGGTGGAAACTATGGAATATCATCTGGAATACATCTGGATACTTTTTCACCACTAGAATCATATTCACTTCATGGTTACTTTCAGTTTCACTAGCCGAGAGAACATATTCCTGACGGTTCGCCTTACTAGGGTTAGGTGTCACTAGGTCTAAGTAAAAAGAATAAGGAACCACATGGATAGAAGAAGATAGAGGAAGAAAGCAAATCTAGTTGGACAATGTAAAAACACATAATTTGGTACCAACCAATCCATACCTAAAATGACTTCTAAACCAATAAAGGTAGGCAAAACAAATTAGTAGTAAATTCTCTAGTATTTATAAGAAGAGAAAGGTTCATGCATGCTGACAAGTCCTAATAGGACTCGCGAGGGTGGATACAAGAAGGTCATATGATAACTAAGACACATGTAATCTTAACCTTTGTACAGTCATAGGATATGAAAGAATGAGAGGCACCCGAATCATACAATACTTCTAAGGTATTTCCATTTATTTCACACTTACCTCGGATTAGTCGAAGATGAGAAGCTTCCTTGGCACTCACAGGAAAACACGCCCTGTTGTTGTGGCCTGGGGATGGGCTGTGAACTTTCTTATTGGGGCATTCAAATATTTACGTCCTGGTTTCCCACAGAAGCACACAATTTGCGTTGTCCAGCATGGCCTATTCTCATGATATTTCCCACATTTAGGGCACTCTCGTCTTATCTCCAGTCTTGGGAATTGAAGCTCTTTCCTCTATTGTTGTTATTATTAGGTGGAAATCTCCCCTAGGCTGGTGCACAGGCTTGAACTGGGCCCCTGGGTGCTAGTCCTCTCCTGGCATTGTTTTGCGTATACTTGAAACTTGCAAGCTTCTTATTGGATTCCTCAGCATGCGACACTTATTCACCAAAGTAGGATAGTCTGGATCTCCAAGAGGTTTACAGCTACTTCAATGTCTTCACGTAAACCCCCTTCGTACTTCATGCATTTCCAAGCTTCGTCGGTCACGTTGATAAATCGTAGAAAACTTGCAAAGCTCTTCAAACTTGGCAGTGTCGGCTACACTCATAGGTCCTTGTTTAAGAGCCATGAATTCTAACTCTTTTGCATTTCTCACATAAGCGGGAAATACCTATGATAGAAAGCCTCCTTGAAGATATCCCAGGTAACTTTTGTTGGGAAGCTTCAAATAATCCCCTAGTACCAACCCACCAGAATTATGCATCTACTTCTAGCATGTAGGTGGCATAAGCTACCTTCTGAATTTCTGAGGGCGAAGCTAGAAAATCTTTTCCATTGCCTTGATCCATCTTTTGCCTTCCAGGGGTTAAAAGCTACTGAAAGGGCGGGGGGGGGGTTGCTTTTCTAAACTCAGCAAATTTCTGGTATTCCCCATCCACTTCATTTCCTCCGGGTTGCAACGAGTTTGCTCCTCATTGCGGTTTAATCTTTTTATCATTCGATTGGCAATTTCAGCTTGTTCTCTCATTGCAGCCATCTCACGAAAGGTATTCATCATTTCTGTGTCATTTTCCGCTCCACTCCTAGTTTGCTGATTTGAAGTCATCAATTCCTATCACACAAAACAAAATATTGAGTTGATCAGGCTCAATACCAAGCTAAGTGTGGCGGTAACCCACAACATTACTAACCAGTCATACACACATATAAACGTATATGCATTATAATGCATGACAATCCCTACGGAAACATAGTCGGTCCAATCCTAAGGTCATAGGATAGTCCATCTCTGATACCATAATGTAACACCTGCTAATTACTATATTCTAGAGTATTGAACAGTGATTAGGCGTATTAACATCTTGACCCATACTAGTCGAAATATACAGAATAAAGAAACTTTGATACATATGTTGCTACAATCATATTCACATATATAAACATCATGTCTAGTACGATATATATATACATCGTAAAAGAAAAGCCAATGAAACAACCCCTAACTAGTCAAGAATTCTATGCGAATGAGGCTAGTTCCCTTACTGATACCTAACCTGCCAAATATTTAGCCTGACAAAAATGTCATATAGATACAACGCAAAAGAAAACTAATAATACATCCCTTCAAGGCTGGTAAAGCCCTATCACTATACTACCTGCTATGTACATGTCAACAGTCCTGAAGATCTCGCCTCCTCCTCCAGGAAGCCGTTGGCCATTGGCGCAATGACCTCACCTCCCCGAGGGTGTGGGTCCTCAGAGGGATTCGAGTTGAAGAGGAGGATGAAGAAACAGGGGCATTGCTGGTGGTGTCCTGGTGGAGCAAGTGGAACCTCAAATACATCAGGGTGCGCCATATGGAGAGGCACTCTATCATAGGGGAAGGCGGGTGAAGTCTGTAAAACTGACATATTAAAGGAATGGTCAAAAAACACATATACACGAAACTAGGAGTAACCTACGGCATACAAAGAGTCAAGTGCGGGTCGTCCTGCCACACCCATTGTGGCGAGTCAAAGAAGAATACCAGTGATGGCATCTCTAAAATCTGGTAATACAATACATACAGCTGCAGGTGAGAATACTATAAAATTCTCAGTAGGTAATTCCCAAATATTATACAAAATAGGTAAGGAGTTTATGCATATAAATCATTCGTATAAAGATCGTAAGCATCAATGCTAAAATATATAGATTATGGGAACTTAGAATGGCACCATTGTAATCAATCATGTACTATTATTTGCATCCATATGTTCAATTCCATGTATTTTCCTCAGTTTGTCAACATAGGGAAGGCCTAATTCCATATAGAGCTGCATATGCAATTAATAATTTCACGAGGACAATAGATAGCCAGGACATGAGCTCATTCCTATTCGTGATCATCGGACTTCATTTTTTTCCATTTTCGAATCACATATAGTTCTATTCCTAGCCGACACATCTCCTGACTTATAAATTTTCTAGGGAAGTCCTTACTTTTGCCTTCCCTCTTTATTCCATTTAGGCCTTGTTTCTATTTTCCCCATATGTTCAAACATGCACAGCAGAATTTATACATACTATTTCTACTTTCTCACATAACTGCATTATATACTTCTTTTTCCTTTCTCAAAACATGCTTACCTTACAAATAGGTATTCAATTATATTAAAGTTCCTTTATGTCTCATGAATAAGTAATTGAAATAATCAGCATGGATTCATATGCCATAGACTTGGAATACGTATCATACTATCATAAATTTTCAACTACCCTCACATTCCAGCACCTTGGCAGAATTATTGTTCTAGGTACAACTTTTAATTGCCATAACAAATGGCCATGTCAAGAGCAACAAAAATTCTACATCGCACTTATATGTGTCTAGAATAACCTGTAAAAATTTCAGGGCAAATACAGCTCTATAGCTACTTCAATAAAATGTACAAATTTAGTGGTCAGGGGCCACCAATTCACAGTGCGACCAGAGTTCCCAAAATTTTTACTCCTAGTAATTGATGGAATCAAGGCATAAGAAAATTTACAGTGATACTTCAATATGTTACTAACTTCATGTAAAAATTTCATGAGCTAATCAATCAATTGCTATGATAATAAATTTGGACAAGTTTATTGCTTCAGTTTCAACAACCAAGATAGCATCAATCACATTTCGGTTCTTGATGTTTTTGAGGCAGTAAACTTTAAAATCAACACCCAAGAAAATTCATGTAGTTAGTTTAAGATGTTAAATACAACATATAATTTTTATAGCTCATGAAATTACCCACAACTATACCAGAAAATTCATGCATAATTACTGCTCAGGACAACTAGGAATCCAGGCCTAGTCCCAATTTCCTTTGATAAAAACCATTTTCTAACACCATCCAAACCCACCACCAAAATTAATACATCAAGTTCAACATAATATCAACCAATACAATCAAAAATTTTGGAGCTATTTCAACCCAAAAATAGTTCAGAAAAATTGACAAAAGAAGGTAGTAAAAACCCTATTTTGAGTAACCTGTTAGCTTCTTGGCTTCAAGAGTAACCAAGCTTGCTTCCTTCTCCTCCAAAGCTCCCAATCCAACTTCAAACCCCTCTGATATCAGTGAGGTGTGAGGTACAAGATAAGGTTTTGATAAGGAATGGAAATTTTGTTCGGTTAGATTGGTAGAGAATTAGGTGTAGAACAAGTTTAATGAAGAACCTTTGATGTTTCAACAACTCTAGCTTAGAGTTATTGAGGCTAGAACTCAAAGGGAAGCTCAAAGGAATAAAAATCGTGGCTGGTTCCTCTTCCTTTTTGCTGGCCAAAAATAATTCTAGGCTTAGGGAAGAAGTTGGCTTGGTGTTATATGAGTCATCATGAGTAAAGAAAGATCTTATGATGACTCATGATGCAAGGAAGACAAGTGGATGGTTAGGATTAAATCTTGGAATTCAAGATCAAATCTTGGTGTTCCACTTGTCTAAAATGGATGTTATCATTTATTGGTGATGATAGAAATATCTTTCGTGTAAATATCACACAGAAATTTCACGAACGGGTAAACACCTTACCCGATAAAATCATATTGCCCGAAAATTAATTCTAGGCATAAAATTGTCATTCCCACACATTTCTAACCTTATTCCCATATTTTCCTAACTTCAGGCACCTCTGGGTCCCAAATCTATTTTCAGCTGTCAGGTGGCCTGGGCCGTAAAATACTATTTACTTTTTTTTTTGCCGCTCATAGAGTCGTTCTCATCATAACTGTCTAGAAATCTTAATATTCCCATTAACCATCCCTCAATCAATTTCTAAAGAAACTAGGATGTTACACATCACAGAGCTTCGTCAATTCAAATGACCAATTGGCCAATGTTAATGTTCTCACCAAGTCATTAAGAGGTCCTAAAATAAGTTACTTATGTAACAAGCTAGGTTCATATAATCTATATGCTCCAAGCTTGAGGGGAGTGTAGAACCTCTAAATATCTATAATTAGGAGTATTATATCTATAATTAGGAAAAATATATATTTATAATTATGGTATATTTATTGCACGTATCTATATATACTCTTTCCATTGTGTAGTTGAAACACACGTATTCCTCCATGTCTTTCTCTCTTTCTCTATCTCTCAACAAATAGTAACAATAATTTTGCCATTTGGCATGCTAGACTAGGCCATCCTGAGTAGAATTGTTCAACATGTTCTAAAATTGTGTAATATTCCCTTTACATTGAATAAATGCGATGAAGTTTGTAAAGCTTGCTATCTTGGAAAGTCTCATCAACTCCCCTTCTCTACCTCAACAACTGTTTATTCACAACCACTAGAACTAGTTTATTGTGATGTTTTGGGCCTACTTCACTCCCTCCATTATAAAGCTAGGTACTACATTAGTTTTGTTGATGCACATAGCAAATACACTTGGCTATACTTGCTAAATCAAAAGTCTAAGACATTTGAAACCTTTATAAAGTTCAAAACCATGGCTGAACTTCAACTAGGACATAAACTCAAGCTTTACAAATAGATAATGGGAAAAAGTTTCTTCCTTTCACCAAATTCTTACAATCTCATGGTATATTACACAGACTAACTTGTCCACACATGCATGAACAAAATGGTATAGTTGAAAGAAAGCACAAACATGTAGTAGAAATTGGCCTCACCTTATTAGCCAATGCCTTAATGCCTATCTCCTTTGGGAGAGGCCTTCCAAACAGCTACCTTTCTTATCAATGTTTTGCCATCCTAAACACTACAACTTAACTCTCCCTTCTTCAAACTTTACCTAAAGCAACTTGATTATACACTTCTAAAAGCCTTTGGCTGTGCAAGCTACCCCTCTTAAGACCTTATAACACTCACAAACTTTCAAATATGATTTATGTCTATTTTTAGGATATTCTAAGACATACAAAGGTTACAAATGCCTGAGCTCATATGAAAAGATTTACATATCTAGACATGTAACATTTTATGAGAACAATTTTTCCTATCTCTCTCACTTTTGCCCTCCAAGTACTCAGGCTAACTGCCCTCAACAGTCTCATATCATTCCCAAAATTCCTCTAATTTCTCCTGAATCACAAACAAATGTTCCTAATGCTAATACACAATCACTTCATATACTTGTTCCTACTTTAAATAATCTTATAGATAGACAATTTACTCAAGTAGACTCGGCTTCCAACCCCTGTCTTGCTCCATAAACTGAAGCAAATCAAGGTTAGGTCCTTCCTAATGCCACATAGCATCCCCAACACTGCCTCCACCCACCACAATTATTTCTAGCACTGAAATCATCCTAGCAACAAAAGGTGTTGTCCCTACTAATGCTCATCCAATGGTGACTAGAGCAAAGCAAGGTATTTTCAAACCCAAAGCTTTTCCTGCATCCTTACTACCTAACTCTCCAAGAAAGCTTTAGAAAATCCACAATGGCTGCAAGCAATGCAAGACGAATATTCAACCCTCATGAAAAACAACTCCCGGACACTTGTGCCACTACCACCTAATAGAATGGCTATAGGATGTAAGTGGGTGTTTAAAGTCAAATATAATCCAGATGGATCCATTAACAAACACAAAGCTAGACTAGTAGCCAAAGGTTTCCATCAACAAGAAGGGTTTGATTTCCATGAAACCTTTAGTCCAGTTATTAAGCCCACAACAATTAGGATTATTCTATCCATTGCACTCATTCACAAGTGGCCTATCCACCAAATAAACTTTAATAATGCCTTTCTCAATGGGGAACTTGAAGAATCATGTTCATGCAACAACTAGAGGTTTTGTCCATGAAAATTCCTACCTAGTTTGCAAGCTCAACAAAGCCCTGGATGGTCTAAAACATGTTCCTAGAGCCTGCTTTAGCAAGCTACATACTGCCCTATTTCTAGGATTTTTTGCAGCAAAATGTGACTCCTCCTTGTTCACAAAAGTCACCCCACAACTCACCCTCTATGTTCTAGTCTATGTGGATGATGTTATCATAACTGGCTCCTCTAAACAAGTGATCCAAAACTTGATTTCTACACTAAATACAAAGTTTTCACGAAGGACCTTGGATCACTTCATTATTTTTTAGGAATGAAAGCTCATTTCTCCCCTATGGCTATACCTTTCCCAAGCCAAATATATCTTAGATCTCCTTTCTAAAGCAACCATGAGTGATTACAAACCCATCCACTCCCATGACCAATGGCCTCAAACTAACTAAACAAGACACTGATCTTTTGACAACCCATCTCTTTATAGGTCAATAGTAGGAGCTCTTCAATATACTACAATAACTAGGCCTAGATCTCTTCATGTGAATAAAGTTTGTCAATTTATGAACTAACCATCCAAGTCCCATTGGAAAGCTATAAAAAAAAAATACTTAGATACTTGAAAGGTACTGGAACTCATGCACTAAGACTAACCCTCCAAACTTCAATCTATATTCCTTTTGTGATGCCAACTGGGCATGATCCAAACAAAAGAAGATCCACATCAGGGCAGTGTATATATTTTGGCAGTAATATTGTCACTTGGTCCTTTAAGAAACAAGCGTTGTCTCACACTCAAGCATAGAAGTAGAGTACCTGTAGCCTTGCTTCCAAGTTACATATCTTATTTGGATTTAAACCTTGTTAGCCAAACTTCAGCTACCACCCTCACTTACTCCCAGGATTCCTGACAATTTAAGTAAGTAATGCTCACTGCCAATCCGATTCTTCATCATAGGTGCAAGCACTTTGAGCTTGATCTTCATTTTGTTCGAGAGAAAGTTATTGAAAAGTAAATTCAAGTTAACCATATCCCAGCTCATGAGTAGGTTGGATCCTTACCAAAGCTGTTTCCTCCACTCAGTTTCCATGGCTCAAGTCCAAACTTAGAGTTGAGTCCTTCCCCTCTAAGTTTGTGGGGGGATGTTAGTGTAGAAATGAACATACTTGATCACAACTCATATTCAGTTACAAGTCCAGTTAGGATTCAAGAGTCTATTAGCATAGTCACTCAGCTTGTAAAGCACACCTTGTGTAGTGCTTGTATAAATGCTTGTCACTGTGTACAAAGCATTCATTCAATAATAGTTCACAATATTCAGTATGCAAATTCTCTCTAAACTCTTTGGTTCTAAGCTCTTCTTCCTGAGTTAAGGACCACAATGCTTCTTACATCTTAACCATCAAAATTCAATTCAACCATGAAGATTCATTGACATAAGATTTTTGCTTAATATGAAAAGCTATTCTATAACATTTTATGATTAGAATTAGTGAATAGCCCAATCACTCAATTTTTTGACGTAACGCCTCTGGCACCATTGCCAGTTGCTTCCACCACAGCCATATCACTCGTATCATTATTTCATTACCATTTCAAATGTTCACTATTTACTGGAGACCTCGTCATTTCAAGAAAAATGTCTAATTTGGTATTATCCATCATTCCTCATGTCTTTGAACTATCTAATGATCTATCGACTTTGCAATATTCTATAATTGGATTTTAGAATTTGACATGACAAGAAGACATAAAACTGGGTCTTACAAATCCTTGATATTTTGATGCAGGGCACGTTGCAAGCAATGAAGCTAGCTTAATCATTGTTAGCTGATAGTTAGGTAACAATTACATTAGTTACTTTGACGTGTATAATTTTGAGTTTGTAATGACTAGAATTTAAGCTTCTGATTACCATCAATACACGAGCTTTGTGTTTCACTAATACACCATCATTCTCTCATCTCACTTCCATTTCTTCACTATCTTCTGGGTTTTCAGTTTCTTTTATGGTATCATAGCTTTCTTATATATTATTCTTGGTACTTTAATTGGTGGAAGCTCTTGTGACCTACTTCTGTGAGAAGCTACTTCATCTTCTTGATTGTTTTATGCATTTCATGCGATCATCAGAGATTGGTTCTGAATGGTGCGATTCACGCCTCCTTGAATGGGTTCACATTCCGAATTCTTAGATCCTTTGAATGGAAATCAAGAACAACATGTGCGTGTGGCACAATTTTAAGCATCAACCTCGTTGTAACTCCAGTTCTTAATCCTGTTGCAAATGCTATGGTAGATTCAATGAATCCCTATTTTTTTACACCGAGTGAGAGCCCAAGGTTAGTGTTGGTCTCTAGTCTTCTTATAAAGAGCAATTACAATTTTTGGTATGAGGCTATGATCTTGGCTTTGGGTTCCAAGAACAAGTTGGGTTTTGAAGATGGAACCACTAAGGAACCAACACTTGGAGACCTAACAAGGGTGATTTGGGAGAAAATAACACCTTTGCTAGGTCTTGGATTGTTAGAAGCCTAACCAGATGTGCACCCAATGTTGTCAAGAATGTTCACCAGAGCATAGGATGGCACACTCTTACACACCTACGACTGATGGCCATCCTCGTTCCTATTCATGGGTGCATTTTCATGGTGTATGTTGGAAGGTCGTGCAAGAGTAAGAGCAGGAGCAGCTCTCCTTGTGATCCACATGTTCCTATATGGCTTGAAATTTTTGGGCTTGACCTACCCAAGTTTGGAAGAAAACCCTAACAAACAATCACTTACCTCTATTTGTCACTTGATCTCTGTCTCACTCTCTGCCTCTTGCATAGTCACACTCTCCCTCCCAATTCCCATTGCACCGTCGTATCGTCATCCGTGTGTCTCCTCCCATTGTGCAACCTTTGTTTGTGGCAAGCACCTTGCGTGCTTCCTCTTTGTTTTTCTGTTCTCTCATCACACATTGCTTTAGACATCCATTCTGTTTGTTCTTCTTTGGTCATCAACAGATAGTAGGTGAGTGTGGGGTTTTTTTTAATTGTGGTTGGATTTTTTAGTGATGTTACTAATTGTTTTTGTTTTTAGGGATATGAATTAGGTTTTTTTTTATTGTAAGTGTGGTTGGGTTTTTATTTTTGATGTGGTTGATTGTTAAATTGTGGCTAATTGCTGATTTTTTTTTCTACTCATTTTTTGTTGATTGTTGATTAGGTATTACATTTTTTTTTAACTTTATGCATTTTTAATTGAAGTATTACTATGTTAATTGTGACTAAATTTTTTCATTTGTTTTTTTACATGCATATATATTTTGTATGAATGTAATTGCACATTTTGGTAGGAGCTTATGCTCCTATACTTTATGCTCTTATTCCTTCCTTTCGCTCCTAACAACCTTGATAACACCCTATTTTTAACTTCTTATACTTGAGTCGTGTTAGGATTAATCATTATTTATTACATTTTGATCTCAGTGTTTCTTTTTAAGATAAGTCACGCAAAGACATTGTATAGCTATTTTTTTTTTGAAAACATTTAAATAAAACTTTGAGCCTCAGTGTATTAGGCATAATAACAATTACATTTACTAATCATAATTCTAGAAGAGTTAAATAGCATAAATAATTCATTCATACATGCAAAGCATCATAATCCATGTAAGCATACCCAGGTTAGAATACATAAGCATCATGAATCTAATTAATCTGAATATGTATTTCACATAACATATTTAAATAAGATATATAACAAACATAGAAAATTGGTGGGTCACTCAACACATTATAAACATAATCTTAAACAGGAAAGAGAAACTAAACATAACTAATAGTGAATAAAAGTAAGTATATGAAAAACTGATACATCATCTAATTAATCCTTTAGCTGTAAGGTCTCTTTTGTGGCCTCCTCCAAAGAAGACACAAAAAAATGGGTGAGAAATACTAGACTTCTTAGTAGAGGTAATAACAAATAGGTGTAATTATAATAGTTCTTAGCCACTTAAGTTTATTAAGAAAAAGTGTCCATACATCAAGTTCATTTTACACTTAGAAAATCATTCAAGTTCGAAGTGGGTATTACTTATATACATGGTCTTTGATGCATAAATTCACTTTTCCTCATACTATGATGCAACCTAATCTACAAACGAATGCATGCTCGTGATATGAAAAAAAGCAAACGACAAACACCTCACATCAATAGACGAATGATTTACATAGGATGCTCATACACATGTACACAGTGAATATTCCTCTATATCTTTTTTCTCATACTTTGATTAACTTAACATTTTTTTTCCTTGACCATCCTCCGTGGCACTTAAATCCATCCACAACAACTCCTCGATAATTGATACATTGCAACCAAGACCTATATACTCCCAACTGCTCGTGAGCTCATACCTAATTAATCGTCGCTAGATTTAAAATGGGAAATGAGGCCAAATACTTTCATTTTCTTTTAAACATCATTCTATCGTGCTACAAACACTTTGATATACGAAATTCTCATGCATTATTACAAGGTATACAACATACTCATGAAAATCTCTTACATTGTTATGATAAATATAATGTACACATGAAAATCTCATGCATTATTACGAGACACAACATGCACAATTCCAAATTCAATACCAAACCTAGGATTCTCACATATCTCATTATGGTTTGTCCTTTAAGGCTTATGAGATATATCTTTAACTCATTCTATTTCTCAAAGCTTCACTTCACAATGAAATGGGTTAAGTTGTGCCTTATAGTCCTTAGCATACTCCTCAAATAACAACTAAGCCTAATCTCACTAAGCAGGGTTGACTCCATGGTTCAAGCGATGCCATAGAGCTCTATCACATATCATATTTATGTTAAAACCATTGAAACTTATATCTCACTTGATTATTTCCCATATAATTTTTCTCTGTCTTCTCAACCTCTTTCTATGGTGCTATTATCCATTTGGCCCATTTTCCTTATTAGGGCCTTTATAGGTCTCCTACAAACATGCCTAAATCATTTGAGATGAGATTCTACCAATTTCTCTATGATATGTGCCACCCTAAGTTTCTTTCTAATGCATTCATTCCTGATTCTATCATGTAATCCTTGGCACACTCCCCATTCTACAATATTTCATTTCCAACAAGTCAAATCAAATCCAAACATGAATATAAAGGACCTAAACCAAATGCTGGAAATTAGAAGAACGGTCTTAGCTATGGTAATCCACATAACCAAAGGCCTCAAGATGTAAGAGAGATATAAAAAGGATACAATGACATAATAGACATAAATCCAATATTAATTGTTCAACCATAGCTTCCTTGTCCCAAAACAATTGGCCGATCTCAAACTCATTTTCTCTTCCAATGGTTGGCCTACCACCTAAGCTCCAAAAACTATTTCATTACTAGACCATGCAAAGCTACCCTAGTGCAATGCACCCAAATTTAATGGCAAATAGTTAGTAGGTAGCTCTCACAACTAGGATTGAGAATGAGACTTGCAACCTCAACAGTTGAATATGGGTAACACGTTACGTCCGTTCTTCGTCGTCTTCTTAATCATCATCCCTATGATCAACATGGAAATCAAAACCTACAATAGGACCATGTCTGACAATGGCTCCTCAATTTGAATCATGAGCTCTGCAAGCTTGGACGTTGATGAGATCCTCTACACTTGAGTTATGCACAGGATCATGGCCCACTTCGAAGTTCAAAGTGTTAGCTTCAAAACCCTTCAGAAAGCATAAAAGCTAAGCATTTTGAATGATAACATACAATTTCGTGAAAATATTTTGAAATCAAACTAATCTTTTACTGGAGTTTCTGAAGCACCAAACATGTCATTCATGTTTACATACTCAGTTCTAAAACGAGATTACTTTCATAATGACATGTGCAAACATGTTTTATCTCATTTAGAGAGATTTGGAACTCAATGAAAGTGAAAAAAATAAATCTCGAAATGAATGGCTCTATGCTAAACGTATGGAAGAAAATTCAGGAATAAGAAACTAAGACTCAGATCTTCAAAAAGTAAAACATGACTTCAAAAAGTACAATTCAAGTGAAGATTTCAGTTCAACTCTAAAGCAAAGTGTGATTATCATCTTCAATCATCATGATCATAATCATATCATTCACAACAAGCTTTGATTGAAGAGTAGAAGATCGAAGAGAAGTCTAGAAACTATGACGGTACTTCAGAAAGCACGTTTCACTTGGAAACGATGCACTTTGCAGGATATGAAGGAATTTGAAATTCAAATTTAAAGTTAAACCTAGTCAAAACTGACGTGACGTCTCTTCGGTCAACTTGGTCAACTGCCCAGCTTCTAGAAGGAAAAGTTTAGAAATCCTGTTTAGAAAGTAAAAAATAGTTTCTGAAGGTTACTCTAGAACCTCTATTACATAACGCTTCTGATTGCTCTGACATGTCCAGTTATCTTCTAGACATCTTTTCCAAGACACAAAAAGAAGATCAACACATGCCATTGGGAAAACAAATCAAGGGCAACAATCATAAATAAAGATAAAGTATAAAAGGAGATGTTGTGCTTATAAAAAAGCAACTTCTTGCTCATTTACTTATGCCAAAATGCTTGAAGAAATTTTCTCTCATCCTCTGGAAAGTTATTACAGCTTGTAATCAGTTTCATCTTTGCAAAACTCTTCTTTCTACATTCTTATTAGACAATATCATTCTTCCTAGGAAGAATAGATAGAAAGAAGTCATTCAAGTTTTCCATCTTTGATAATTTCATCCAAAAACTTGAGTGTTTGTTAGTTTGAATGATACAACCCAAACACAATCCTTTGTAACTCTATCCGTAATGATCGCTATGAGTTAGCTTGGAGAGGCTAAGCAAAGACAACTGAGTGTGACAGTAGAATGAGCTACTAGTCACTCAGTTAGCTTGAAGAGAATAAGTGAAAACTACTTGTAAGTGACGTAGAGTGAGCTACTACCCAAGTTAGCTTGGAGAGGGTAGTAAAAAACTACTTGGGTGTGAAAGTAGAGTGAGCTCCTGGTTACTAGATAAAGCTTGAGAAGGCTACTTGGAAGATTATCAAACTTTGGTTTAGGAAGGATTTTAGCAGGTCTACCTGGTTGAGAACCTGGATGTAGGTAAATTGACCGAACTAGAATAAAAATCCCTGGATCTTCTCCTTCCTTAACTCTTTATTTACTGCATTGTGCCTTTTATATTGTGTTTTCTGGAAAATATATTTTTAACACATTTTTTCACATTTGTGTTATAGTTCAAAAAGTTACTTTCTAATGTATCTACGTTATTTCTATCACTTCAAGTTGATATTTGATAGTATTTGTTGAGTTTTTTAGAAAAGAAAAAGGAAAGAAAAGTCCAAGCATGATTCATGTAACACCCTTCCAAGTATAACATCATCCTTAAGCCATGATATTGGACTCTAGAGTTGTTACTTATAAATTAGCGGGCCTTTCTTAAATATCTATAACAAGATCGATAAATCGTTAAGTAACTAATTTGAAATTCTACTAAAATATATAACAAAGAAACAAAATATTTATTTAGTACAAAGTCAAATATAAGAGGAAGCTCTTCTAAGAGCTTTACTGTACATATATATATATACAACAATATCTACTTAACAAAATAGTGTTGATAAGGAACTTCGAATTATCGAGCTTCTGGACTAGTCGTCTCATTGTTCCCTTGAGCAATCTGGAGATGACATGGGAGCACAAAAACATGGGGGTGAGAATTGTAAAATTCTTAATAGGGCATTCCCCAAATACACAGTTATAAATGTCATCATCATCGTTCCAACTACTTCGTTTATTAAAAAATGTGATCATGCATTACATAACAAAGATTTATTTTTAACTTTCTTAAATCAGCCTTCTAACGGGTTTCTTTTAGCATTCACCCACTTAATACACATATATCATAAAGCTCAAACACATAGTAAATAATTCTAAAAAGGCAATTAAATATAATATGAGTATGCATATGATAAATGCAGTGATCTTTAATGAAATTATCTCTACTTGCTTTGGATATATCAAAGGGATCTCATGTATATATTTCTCATTTTCACGCGCCCTTAACATATATATATTTTCATTGTTCGCATGCCCTTGACATATTGAAGGGGTTCCCTAGTTTTACTTGTGACCATAGAACTCAATTCCATGCATTTTTCTCTTTTCATCAATATAGGAAAGACTTAGTTCATACCAAATGGTATCTGTGTGGATAACACTATACATGGGAAATAGAATGCTGATTTGGATTGAGCTCATTCCTATATGTGGTCATCAAGCTTCATTTTTCCCTCTCCAAATCACACACAAATCTATTCCTATCCATACATCTACTGACTCATAATATCTCTAGGGAAGTTCATCTTTGTGTCTTCCCTCATTCAACATAAGTCTTGTTTCTGTTTTGTCCATATATCAAAGCATGCACAATTTAAGTTCATACATTTTCTTTTGTCACATATATGCATCATTTACTTTTCTTTTTCCAAATGTATGCATAAAGCATATATAGGCATTCATTCATAATGTGATTTCAATCATACCTCATATACCAATCTTTACTTTCTCTAGCATGCATTTATATATCATAAGTCACATGATCAAATATTCACAATCAAGTATTCATGTCATACTAGAACCAAAATGCCATGATCTCATTCATTCAAGGCATTGGTACAATTCCAGCACATTAGCAGATTTCGCACCTATGTAACAAAAATTAGTTTGCATATAAAACAACCAATTCCAAGGCTACAAAAATTATCAATGACACTTCAATGTGTCACCAAGGTCCTGAATATTTCAGAGGAAAAATAGTTTTCTAACTATGTTAACAAAATTGTATAAATTTGGAGGTTAGAAACCCCTTGATTACAGCCAATAGCTAGATGTCCTAATTTTATTTCCATATCAAATGAACATCTAAATTCTTATAAAAATTTATTGTTGGACTTCCACATACCCTTAACACCCTGTAAAATTTTCAAAGGGAAATTCAATCATTTGATATAGTAACAAAATTAAACAAATTTATAGCTTCAAATTGTACTTAGGTAGAACCCTAATCCTCTCGGTTTCTGAATTTTTAAACCCAGCAAAACTGCTTTAAAAGGCTCCAAAAAATTAGTCGAGACACCTTCATATGTCAGCTCACAAAAACACTTCGGAAAAATCGTGTCAAATTCGTGCCTGTGACAAAACTGAAAATTCAGCAATCTAGTTCAAAGCATATTTTGAGAAAAAGAGTTTTCTAACATCATCCAAACACTCCACCAAATTAAACGCATCAATATCTATATATTATCAACCAATACAATGAAAAATATCAAGTTAAATTAGTAATCAAAATATAGAAACAGATTTGAAGCAAAAAGAGGTTCAAAAGCCCTACTTGTGAAGCTTTAGGGCTTCTAACTCTAAAGGATCTTCTAAAATGGTTTTCCTCACTTCAAGGCTTTCCAAACAGCACCTAATCCCTTCCTTAAACAGTGGAGTATGAGATCTCAAAGTGAGAAATGGTGAGGAATTGAAATTCCAATCAGTTAGTTTCATAGATTATGATGTGTAGTTGAAGTTTTGTGAAGAGATCTTGAGGTTTTAGTAATTCTAAGCTAGGGTTTTGAAAGCTTGAAGCTTATTAAAGGTGGCTTGAGAGAAAGAAGATGAAGGCTGTAATTTTGGGTGGTTTGGCCAAAATGTTTGGTCTTGGAGTGATAAAGTTAGGTAGTTTATCTTTATCTTGATATAAACGTTGTATTTATGTAAGTAAACTGTAATTTTCTTTCTTTTTGGAAAAAAAATGATATGAATGACTAGGATTTGATTTGATGGTAAAAGAATGAATCTTGGCCATCCACTTGGCTCAAGAAAGTGGCTCACTTTAACTTGGTGAGCAAGTAGCTTTTTTTGTTAAATCACATTGAAATTCTATCGAATGGATGAGATATTGGTTTCTGAAAATAATAATAAATAAAAGGCCATGATTAAAACTTTCTTTCCAAGTTTCAATCCTTGCCATCCACTTGGAAAATGGGATTGGAAGAGGTTATTTGGCCACCAAATAACTTTTAGTGTTAAAAACCGCACATTAAAACTCTACCAAACGGGTAAAACACTATACCCGAAAACTCAAAATATCTTTATGTGGGGCCCAAACCTAATATTCTATGTGGGGCCCATACCTAATACTCTATCTCGGTCCTAGTCTAGTTCTCCTCGTCTCCTACACCCTTGGCCTTAGTTCCATAGTTACCATTTATCTATGGACCCGGAAATCACTATTCATGCCCGCTAAATTTTTTTTCAACTCGTCCATTGGACCATCCTCATCATTACTGACGTCTGTCAGATTTTCAAAAGTTTAACTAATAAAACTCAAATAAATTTTTAAATATTTCTTTTTGTGTTACAATTCAACTCCCTTCTCGTGCACTTTTCAACCTATACAAAGAACCATTTTGCTTTGAGGTTCCACCAAATGATGTAGGGAGCAAATCCTTTAGAGGTGAGTGGAGTTTCTAGGACGACGAACATCTCCATGACACGGATCTATGGAAACTGAGCATGAAATTCAAAGATGAGCCTCATTTTATTGTTGCTGCAAATCGAGAGACTTCTATATTGGATCACACCATCCCAAAATGCTATGGGCGCCGTAAAACATCTAACTAATTTGTTTATTATTTTGCCTGACTAACTCCTCAAATATATTGCCTTGCAACTCTAAAGAATTAATAAATGGATGGACAACCATACAATTCAGATTTCACTATAGAATACTGTAACATCCTCCCAAGTACAACCCCATCCTTAAGTTATGACGTCATACTCAAGAGTTGTTACTCATTAATTAGCGACCTTTCTTAATTATCTATAGCTAGAATCAATCGAATCGTGTAGTAACTAACTCGTGGTTCTATCAAAATATATAGTAAGGAAACAAAGTATTTATTTAGTACAAGTCAAGTACAAAAGGAAGCTCTTCTATGAGCTTTAGTACATATTTGTTCTTTACTACATTTATAGAGACATATACACATCTACGTACAACATATACGAGTCTCCACTACTAAGCTACAGGAATTCCAATTCAGTTTTTTGTAGGGCTTCACTGTCTCTGGGAATAACTTGGAGACGACACGGAAACAAACACATAGGGGTGAGAATTCAAAAATTCTAGGAGGCATCCCAAAGCATATAATGACACTCATGTCATCGTTATCATCCCAGCCACTTCGATTTATTAATAAAATTGTGAGCATGCAACATATATCAAAGGTTTATTTTTAAGTTCAAAAGTCATTTTTCCGAAGTGGGTTTATTTTAATACTCAATCACTCAGCATGCATATGTCATACTACTCAATATCATAATAATTCATTTTTCAACTTTGCGTGCCATTAGTACATCGAAGGGACCTTTCCGTGCCCTTTTTGGACTAAAGTGGACCTCTCCCGTGCCCTTTATACATTCAGGGACCTTCCGTGCCCTTTACACATTCAGGGGACCTTCCCGTGCCCTTCAGACTAGAGGGACCTTCACGTGCCCTTTTTGGATTAAAGGGGTCTTATTCTTCACTTGATACATACATCAACCTCAAGCTCACCTTACTGCATACATTAGCATAGTTTCTAAATTTCATAATGTTTCAAACATATATATAGTAAATCACAAGTGATTCCCAGTCACTCCTCATAAACCAATCGTTAATGTCACTAACATGCATTCATATGCATCATACTTGAACTAAAGTTCATTTGACTCCTAAATCAAGAGTTTAATTCATTTCTAGTACAAAGACAGCATTTGCAGAATTCAGGCTTACGGAGAATGATTTAGGTCACAAATGAAAATATCAATTTAAAGGCTGTGAAAATTCCTTGAGATACCCCAATATCTCCACAAGGCTTCATAAAAATTTCAAGACAAACGAAGCTCTAACTCCTTCAATAAATTGTACAAATTCAGTGGTAAGGGGCCACCAATTCAGCTTAGACCAGAGTTATCATAATTTTTAACCCTAGAAAATGATTGAATCAATCCATAATAAAATTTACAAATATACTTCAACATGATATTAACTTCGTGTAAAAGTTTCAAGGGCTAGTTCAATCATTTTCTATGGTAATAAAATCGGACAAGTATATTGCTTCAGTTTCAACAACCAAGATAGCATCAGTCATATTTCGGTTCTTGATTTTTTTGAGGCAGTAAAATTTAAAATCAACACCCAAAAAAATTCTTATATTTAGTTTAAGATGTTAAATACATCATATAATTTTTATAGCTCATGAAATTTCCCACAACTATACCAGAAAATTCGTGCATAATTACTGCTTGCAGGACAACTAGGAATCCAAAGCTAGTCCCAATTTCCTTTAAGAAAAACCCTTTTTAACCCCATCCAAACACACCACAAAAATTCACACATCAATATCAACATATTATCCAGAAATAATATAAATTTTGGACCTAGGCCATGCCAAAACAGATCAAAAGAATTTGACAAGAAAAGGCACCAAAAACCCTACTTTGAGTAACCTATTAGCTCCTTGGCTTCAAGATTAACCAAACCTGCTTCCTTCTCCTCCAAAACTCTCTATCCAACTTCAAACCCCTCTGATATTAGTGAGGTATGAGGTACAAGACAAGGTTTTGATAAGGAATAAAAATTTTATTCGGTTAGATTGGTAGAGAATTAGGTGTAAAACAAGTTTAATGAAGAACTTTTGATGTTTCAACAACTCTAGGCTAGTGTTTTTGGGCTTGGAACTCAAGAACAAGCTCTTGAGGACAACAATGGTGGCTGGTCTCTTCTCTTTCTCTTGCTGGCCGAATTTGATGGTGTCTTGGAGAAGAAAATGTGACTTGACTCTTGTATTTAATGCTTTGAAGATATTATGTAAAGTAAATCATCATTTATGTGTTAAAGCAAAATGGATGGCTAAGATTAAATCTTGGATTCCAAGATTAAATCTTGGCCTTCCACATGTCCTAAAAGGATAAGCTTTGACCATTTGCGGTGACTAAAAATATCTTTTGGTGTTAAAATCGCACACCAAAATTTTACCGAACGGGTAAACACCATATCCGATTGAATCGATATTGCCCAAAAATTAATTTTAAGTATAAAATTATCATTCCCACCTATTTCTAACCTTATTCCCATGTTTTCCTAATTTCGGGCACCTCCAGAACCTCGAATCTAGGGTTTAGCTCCTGCGCTGGCCCGCAAGGTTACTATTCACCCCCGCCCAGAAATTTTTTTTTTTTTTAAACGTTCGTTGAGCCACCCTTATCGTTGCTAAACTTTAGATTTTTAAAATTATGACTACTAAAGTTTAAATTAATTTTTAAATAAATTTCAGGGTGTTACATTACCACCCACCTTAAAAAGAATTTTGCCCTCAAAATTCATTTGAAAACAATCCCAAAATACAATTTTCATAAATCAAACAAGAAATTCACACATAGGCAAACAAAAGGGAACAATTGAATCTTAAACGTTCCTACCTTAGGTCGAATTCTTGGGTGGTGACATCCCTTCAGCACTTATGGTAAAGACCCTACTCGTTGTTGTCACTTTGTAGTTGGCTTTGAATTTCTATTTGGACACTCTCTCATTATGTGTCCTGGCTTTTCAGCGATAGCATACGTTTTGCCCAGCCAAACAAGGTCTACCTCCATGGTTCTTCCCACATTTTGCACAATCTTGGCTTGTGGTTGACCATTGTTGTTTATCCTTATGTGGTCTTGATTGAAACGACTTCTTCAAGGGCAGGTCATCCTCATAGTCTTGGTCTTCAAGAGCCAGTTTTTATTAGAAGTTTCTTTAGCAGATTGAGCGGTTGCTAACTTCTTATTGGAGTCCTCTGACGCGGCACTTGTTTACCAATGTTGCATAATCTCTGTCTCAAAGAGTCCCAGAGCTTCAATGTCTTCACGTAATCCTCCTTCACACTTCACGCACTTCCAAGCTTCATCAAGATTACGCGATAGATAGTGGAAAATTCGCAAAGCTCTTTAAACTTGGCTGTGTCTCAGCTACACTCATGGACCCTTGCTTGAGTGCCATGAACTCCAACTCCTTTGCATTCCTCATAGAAGAAGGAAAATACTTGTGATAAAAAGCCTCCTTAAACACTTCCCATGTAACTTTAGTCTGAGAAGCTTCGAATAACCCCTTGGTGCCAACCCACCAGAATTCTGCATCCGCTTCTAGCATGTAAGTAGCAAAGGCCACTTTTTGGGTCTCCGTACAAGGAAGAACTAGAAAGTCTTCTCCATGGCCTTAATCCATTCTTCTGCCTTGTAGGATTGAAGGCTCCTCAAAATGACAGGGGGTTTGCTTTCCTAAAACTCTGAACTTCCTGGTATTCCACGTCCACTTCTACTCCTTCAGGATTCCCAACTGGATTTCCTTTGCATGTTTATCCAACCTTTCCATCATCCTGTTGGCGACTACAGCTTGTTCTCTCATAGTTGCCTTATCTCACGAAAGGTGTCCATCATTTCTGTGTTATTTCTACCCTTCCTAGTTTGCCGATTTGTAGTCATTGATTCTTGTCACACCAAACAAGAATTATTGAGTTGATTAGGCTCAATACCAAGCTAAGTGTGGCAGGATCCACAATATTCGAACCATGTCAATCTTGGCCTTCCACATGTCTAAAGGATAAGCTTTGACCATTTGTGGTGACTAAAAATATCTTTTAGTGTTAAAATCGAACACCAAATTTTACCGATTGGAAACACCAACGATTAAACCAATATTGTCTAAAAATTAATTTTAAGTATAAAATTATTGTTCCATTATTTAACCTTATTCCATGTTTTCCTAATTTCTGGGCCCAGGTGTCCAAAATTAGGAAAACATAGGAATAAGTTAGAAATAGTGAAATGATAATTTTATACTTAAAATTAATTTTTAAATAAATTGCAGGGTGTTACAAATATGACTCCCAATCTATGTTAGTAATTTCACCATCATGATGAACAAATATGTAACATCTCTTACTCAACACAAATAAACAAAATGAGAATAAATATATAGAGTGGTGGGAGATGAGGAGTTTCAAGTATTTATAGACCCAGAACACAGGAAAAGTATGAGGGGGCCTCACGATTTTAATTTGCATAATCATGAGACCCTTCACAATTTCTGTATGCTTTTAAAAACAAAATGAAATCTTGAGACACCCTCACTATATCGACTAATACATGCAAAAACAGGATGAAGTTGTAGCTAATATAAAATCGGGACAATTTTTGTACATAATGTTGCTTTTTATTTTACATGGGTAAAAAAATCCCGTTATTTATTTGTCTTGGGTCTCGACCCACGTTGTTCCAAACAGAAATTCTTACGATTCAAACCCAACAAATAAAAGTAAATCCCCTTAAAAAAATACCGAAGACTGCTTCATGCTGTGGATTTATTTGTATTTACAATCTGTACGAGGGAATCGCAAAGTTCCTGGGGCTTGCTAAGCATAGCCATGTGATCTGCGTCTTTGATCTCCAGCACATCATTAATCCCAGCATTTTGGATCATCCAGAGCTGATATTCCAATGGAATACCAAGGTCCTCAGTGCAAACAATAAAAGCACGTGGAACTGACCAATATCCTTGTTTAGAAAAGTTCTTTCTTGTGACAAGTCTTCCATGAATAGTGACCCAGGCCTTAACAAAGTCTTGGCCAGTTCAAGGTCCTGCAACATTCAATCATTATCAATTTGCCTCTTTATTTATTAATACACCCTTGAAGCTTCTAATGGTGGAGCCAACTAGTTTGTCGGGATGCATTAATTCCTCATGATAATGCTAAAATACTCAATTGCATGCCGGACGAGTATTCAACACTCAAATAACGTAAGAATTTTACTAATTAGTTCTCTTAGAATATTGTTATGAAATTTAAAACTGAAAATATGACATTTTTAGTTAATAAATGTAATATATTTAAAAGTTAAAATCTTACTTTTTCATTCTTTTTCTTTTTACTCTTCAAAAAGCATCCTTTGGGACACTAATTAAATAGCAAAACTCATGGTAAATACTCAAATTCTCAAAATATAATATTCAAATTTTCAATAGAACTGTCTTATTTGTACGGATTCAGAAAAAAGTCAATCAATTAATAGAGAATGAAATGTAAATGATGGGGAATTCGTGTTTGTAAAGAGAAAATCAAAAGAGTTGATGTGATAAGTGATAATTTTGTCACTTGATTGGGGATTTGTGTGTATATGATTTAAGATTTTATGTATACTAGAGAAAAATTATCAACTCACAATTATTACTTAACATTATAATGCCCTTGATTTCCATTAATTAATGTAAACAAAATGTACAAAATAAATATGAGTATTGAATACACTTTCAGCATTTCAGCAGTTCCCAAGAAAAAGTTAGGATAGCGTCCGATAATAGCCTGTTTGGATGACAGGAAATAGGAAAAATGAACAGGAATAATCGGGTAGATAGAGTCCACGCATAATATTCAATAATAATAAAATATATAATATAAATTTATTATGTAATTTTATCATACCTCAAATATTATTCAAATAAAAATTTGCTTTTGAAGTTTAATAGTGCAGTTACATTAATTGCACATCACGGTGCAAGTAGATCGGAACAAACGAGACTTGCAGGAATAATTCCATCTCTTCTTCCGTCACAACCCAATTATTTTAATTTCCCCAAATTTGATGTAAAAACTAAAAGGTTAGAAAGTTATTAATATTATAAGGCTTGAATCCTCTAAAATGAGATTCTCACTTTAAATGATAAAGTGAGAAGTTTCACTCTTAGATTAATATAGTAAAAATGGTCTCATTTTTATTTTTATTGATCTAATGATAAAATCATCTCATTTTACTCTTTAAAATAAAATCTTCATTTTAAAAGATATAAATCCAATACTATAAATATTTTCTTTTATTCTTATATAATATATCTTTTAAATATAATTAATGGATTTTTGTTTCGTTCTCTTATTAATCTTTCAAATAAGTACCGAGATAACTTTATTTTCTTTCTTTCCTTCTAATTTTCAATATCCTCTTATTAGTTTCGATTCGTTGAATGACTTCAATGAAAGAACATTTAAACACAAAAAACATAAAGGAGAGTGAAGAAAAATCCTTACCTCGGATGAGGAGAGCTGGTAAAGCTTGGTGGACAGGAAGGCGGGACCAAAGTACATAGATGTTTTGTTTCCACATTGCGAGAATTCGGTGTCCAACCATCCTGCCGCTGGGGTCCTCTCATTGTACTGTTGAGGATGAAAATCTATGGTGAAGATGGAGTGTACTTATTTATCCCTTTCTCAATTGTCTTAATTTGTTTTTTAAGTAAATGTCCACTTCAATTCTACGATTTATAACGAAGGATAAATTAATTTTTTAAATTTAAAAAATTTTATATTAATTTTTTAAATTTTATAAATAAAGATAAGTTAATTTTTTTATTAAATTATTATCTAAATTATTAATAAAAATATTTACATATTAATTTTTACAGTAAATCTTACTTTGTTCTTATACAATAAATGATAATTTAAAGTAAAATTTTCTTTTGAGGAAAGAGTTATAGTAAGAGAAAGACAAAGAGTTTCATTTAGAGAAGTCGGAGAAGTTGTTACCACCATTAAAATTAATAATATACATAAACAAATTAATAGTATGTATATATAAACTAATAGAATACATTTTAGATGCAATTTTAAGAAAGACTAACTTATTTTTATTTATGAAATTTAAAATTAATAAGAAATTTTTTAAATTTAAGGCACTAATTTATTTTTTATTATAAATTATTTTAGTTTTTCTTATTATTATTATTATTATAGAAAAGTGAGTATGAATATGGTCGAAGTAAAATAATTACATATCTACTCATCTAGAAATGGAGATAAATTCCAAGGAGTATCAATAAGGCTCAGAACCAAACCTTTTCCAAGACATAGGACGGTTTGTGTTCAATATCTGGCACAAAAGCTGTCAAGAAAACACCGCATGCTACCTTTTCTGGGAATCTTTCCATGGCAAGGGCTATGTTGAGGCCTCCAAGGCTGTGGCCCACGAGAACCACCTTTTCACTTGAGGGAAGTGAGGCCAGCAGCTCCAACAAAGGCTCAGAGTACTGCAAAAGAGTGTCAACATCTTGAATCTTCTTCAAATTGGTGCCAGAAGCAGCAAGGTCGAGCACTGTGACCTTGTGTCCAGCAGATTCGAGGCGTGGCTTGAGTCTATACCAAGTCCAAGCGCCATGGCAAGCTCCATGGACCAAAATATAATGCTTGGGATCTGTATAACTTTGTGTACCCATAATGGTTTCTCGATGTGCTTGCTCCAAATTCGTTCCCGCGCTATTTATAAAGAATAAGAGAAGAGATTGGTCGAGTTTGGCGTCTTGTTGACTAACAAAAGTTACAGAGGTGGCTTCGAATGGTAGTGCTGTGTTATGTTGACAGCTTGCGTATTTAACTTTGATTAAGTACGTCTCGGGATATGTTAGGTTGAGTGGAATGATTTGAATGGATGGAATTTTCTGGAGTGACGATGAAACTGCAAATTTACTTAATACAAGGGTAATTTTCCTGTTTTGTTTGATGTCGACACGAGAGAATCTTCTATGCGCCGAGAGCAAAACTCCCCATTTAGCGTGTTGCGCTAGCTTTCTCCCAGCATTGTGGTCCACCCATATTTGGATGCTGTATTGAAGTGTCAAATATATATTCCTTATCGAATTTTATATGATATATTAATATTAATGATAAAAATTTATATATATTTGATTTAAACTGTATTTTTTCCTTAATCAAATATATAAAAACATAGTATAAATAAAATTATGAAAAGAAAATAATGTATAGCATTTTTAGTTTAAAAGTAAATAAAATATAAATAAAATTTATATAAATGATATTTTGAATACTATATAATTTTTGTTAAATTTTTACTTGTATATACGTCCGTTGCGTCCATAATTTTTCAACTTTAATATATCTCTTGTTAGTATCATATTGTGTTATGTGTCCGTTCTTAATAGGTACTAATTACGGTTAAATCATTTTCACTCTTTGCATGCCCGAATTCTTTCCCGTTATCTTTTGCCTCTCCCACCATCTGTGAAGTTTGGCTGTGAAGAATCAAGAGCAAGGCTTATTTTCTATTTCTTTTTCTTCAAAATTGGTGGAAGATCATAGAAGGGATTAAAAATATGAAGATTCAGGTTTTAATAAATGAAAAATAAGTCTAAGATTCCTTTTCTTTCACATGATAGCAACATGAAGAGAAAAAATGATATAGTAGAAAATGCAAAGAAAATAAAATAAAAAAACTATATTAATATCCACAACCTGATTTAAAACTTTAACTCAATGTGAAACATTCATATAAGCCTTATGATCGTTGTCGACTATTTGCTTATTTTAATTACAAAATCCATTTATATTTATAAATCAATTTGCATACTCAACTCATAATGATCATGAAAGCCTTTTTCATAAATTAAATCTAAAACTTAACTGAAAAATAAAATATAATGAATTACTCTCTAAATAAAATAATCATGAAAGCTATATAATTTTAAATACAAAAGCATCGTGGTAAGAAAAATATAAAGGTATGCATGGTATCCTCGCAAATCATGAAGCACTCTACCAAAAAGACATAACACTTCAGCAACGTGAACTCACCGATGAAAGCTAATGCCTGAAAAGGAGGACGTGGAGGATCCAATGCTACAGCTTATATTAAGAGGCAAAGAGAGGAGGGGTGAGTTTTATCTTAAAACTTAGTAAGTGGATTCTCATCAACAACCATACATGGGACAAGAAGAAAGATATATAAATAATAATGCAACATTCATAAATCATTCCCATTTATAATACATAATAATCTTATGAAATCATAATTTTTCTGAAATATGAAAATCATGCTGCTTCTGAAGGAATCACTAAAGAGATTATCCATAAACTAAAGTGGTGCTCAACACTACCGAACTAGAACACCTGTTTAAGATCTTAACGGTCCGCGAACCCGTTCCCTAGCAAACTTGTAACATCCCCCCAAGCACAATTCCATCCTTAAGTCATGGCATCATACTTGAGAGTTATTACTCATTAATTAGTGGACCTTTCTTAATTATCTATAGCAAGAATTAATCGAATCGTGTAGTAACTAACTTGTGGTTCTATCAAAATATATAACAAGGAAACGAAGTATTTATTTAGTACAAGTCAAGTATAAAAGGAAGCTCTTCTATGAGCTTTAGTACATATCTGTTCTTTACTATATTTATAGATACATGTACATATCTAAGTAGTGGATACGAGTTCACACTACATTATAGAAATTCCAATTCAGTCTTTCTTGTAGGGCTTACATTCTTCTGGAATTAACCTGGAGACGACAGAAACAAACACATAGGGGTGAGAATTCTAAAATTCTAGGAGGGCATCAAAACATATAATGAAACTCATGCCATCGTTCCTGTCCAGCCACTTCAGCTTATTAGTAAAATTGTGACAATGCAACATATATCAAAGGTTCATTTTAAAGTTCAAAAGTCATTCTTCTGAAGTGGATTTATTTTAATTACTCCATACTCAGGATACATATGTCATACTACTCAACATCATAATAATCCATTTTCAACTTTACGTGCCCTCGATACCGAAGGGGACATTTCTTGCCCTTTTCGGACTAAAGGGGACCTCTCCCGTGCCCTTTACACATTCAAGGGGACCTCTCACGTGCCCTTTATAGACTAAAAGGGACCTTTGCGTGCCCTTTTCGAACTAAAAGGGACTTCATTCTTTACTTAGTATGTACATCATCCTCAAGCTCATATTACTATATGCGTTATGTCGTAATGTTTCCAATATATATATCATTCATTTATCACGTTTCCTTTTTACCATCGCAAGCTTAAAGCTTATATATCCAATCAATCACAAGTAATTCTCATTCATTTCTCATAAACTAATCTTTAGTGTCACTAGCATGCATTCATGTACATCATACTTGAACCAAAGATCATTTGACTTTTAAATCAAGAGTTTAATTCATTTCCAGGATACAAAGACAGCATTTGGCAGAATTAGACTTAAGGAGCATGATTTATTTCACAAATTAAACAATCAATTTAAAGGTTATGAAAATTCCCTGAGATACTTCAATATGTCCACAAGGCTCCATAAACATTTCAACACAAACTAGCTCTAACTCCTTCAATAAATTGTACAAATTTAGTGGTCAGAGACCACCAAGTCATAGCTCTGACCAGAGTTCTCATAATTTTTAACCCTAGCAAATGATTGAATCAATGCACAATAAAATTTACAGTGGTAGTTTAATATGTTATTAACTTCCTGAAAATTTCAAGGGCTAGTTCAATCATTTTCTATGGTAATAAAATTGGACAGCTTTATTATTTCAGTTTCAACATTTCAGGTAGCATCATTCTCATTTTGGTTCCTAATTTTTTTAAGGTAGTAAACCTTAAAATCAACACCCAAGAAAATTAACTCCAACATATAATTTTTATAGCTCATGAAAATACCCACAAACATACCAGAAAATTTGAGTTCAATGGCTACCTATGTAAAAACAAAAAATCCAGCATAGACCAAATTTCCTTTTGACAAAAATGATTTTTAACATCATCCAAACACTCCACCAAAATTTATTCATCAATATCAACATAATATCAACCAATATAATAAGAAATTTCGGACCTAGCTCAATCAGATCATATCATAATAAATTTGAAAAAGAAAAGGCAAGAAAACCCTACTTTTAGAGACTTAATGGCTCCTTGACCCTAAGGTGCTCTAGGATTGCCTTCTTGCTCCCCAAAGCTCCCAAAATCAACCCAAACTCCTTCTTAACTCAGTGAGGGTGAGGTAGCAAGGTAAGATTTGGTAAGGAATGGAAATTTCAATCGGTTAGATTTGTAGAGATTAAGATGTAGAACAAGTTTAGTGAAGGAATTTTATGGTTTTAGCAATTTTGGGCAAGTGTTTTGGTGAATTGAAATTGAAACTTGAGCTTTTGGAGAAGACAACAATGGTGGCTGCCCTCTTAGCTTGCTACACGAAATTTTTATGGCTTGGTGGAGAAGATATGAGCTTGTATACATCTTGTATTTAATGCATGAATATCATATTATATAACTAGATAATTCTTAACCTAAGAAAGTAAAATGGATGGCTATGATTTAATCTTGGATTTCAATATTAAATCTTGGCCTTCCACATGTCCTAAATGGATAAACATTATCCATTTGTGGTGATCAAATTACCTCTCGTGTTAAAAATCGCACACGAAATTTTACCGAACGGGTAAACACCGTACCCGATAAACCAATATTACTCGAAACTAAATTCCAGGTCTAAAATTCTTAACATTTTCTAACCTTAATCCTATGTTTCCTCAGTTTCGGGCATCTCTGGGCCCAATTATAGGGTTTCAGTTGTCATGAGACTGGCTCGCAAGGTTACTATTCAATTTTTTTTTTTTAAATCGTTGAATCGTCCTCATCATTATTGAAATTGTTAGATTTTTAAAATTATGTCTAATAAAACTCAAATTAATTTTTAAATAAATTTTTAGGGTGTTACAAAACTAATCTAAATAAGGATACATTACCCCAGTGGGCACTTGGTATATCAAAGTTAGCGATTTTCGTTAACTCATAACTATGTTCTTCTTAGTCATTCCCTATTCTAAAACCATACTAAAGTCATAAAAGGGTTTCTCTGATTCTAAGTTCAATATCTCATAATTCTCGTAAATAAATCTAAAGCTTCACGTTTGCTTTTCTTAAACCATAACTAATCTTCTTCATCATAATCCGGTCACAATCATAAATTAAATCATATAAAAGAAATTATAGTTTATAATAATGCTTTCATGGGAGCTTTCAAATATATTTTCTAATTCTTGCAAAAAAAGAAAAACACATGTAACTCCATATTATATAAATCTCAAGTTTTACTTTTTATGAATGCTAAACAATGCTCAAATATTTATATAATGACTAAAATAAGACCATGAGATCAAAACCACTCATTTGGAGGGGTGAAATGTGAAGGACCAACACTAAAAGAGCTTTGAGAAGGGGATGCCACCAATGTCTGTCATAACAACCATAAACTTATAAATAATCTATGGGTATCTCTAATTTCTAAATCAACTCTACCAACATTGGGGGAGCAGCCCACTTGATAACAATTAAGAGAATAGACACTCCACACCCAAGAACATGGAAAAATGGAGAGAATACATAATCTATCAACAAATACATACCTTGAAGCTTGTGGGAGGTAGATTTGAATAGGGTTGAGAGAAAATAGGTGGAAAGGAGATTTGGGGGGGTGAGGGTTTTAGTGAAAATAGGGAGGAACCCGAGTTTGGGGGCTTTAAATAGGGTAATAAGGTCTTTAAAGGAACGGCGCCATTTTGGCACTATTTTCGCTTCGGGCACCACTATATAGACCGCTGAGTGGTGGGTTTCAAAACCCTTACTTCCTTACCTGTGACCGCTATAGCGGTGAAGGAAAACTTCTGCATTTTTGGGTCTTACCTCATTTGGGGCCTTCCCGCCAACACGAGTGGTGTAACACCATTAGACTTAGAAGTTGTTACGTAAGCTCCAAAACCCTTTAGAAAGTATTAATACAATATGTTTTGAATGACAACAAAACCAATTTAAGGAAAATATTTTGAAGAACGGCTACTGTCTATCTTGAGTTTCTTGAAGTAGCAAACAGGTTATATCATTAGCATAATACGGCTCCTATAGCGAAGATAATTTCACTTTACATGAGCAAATATGATGTATCTTGTTTAAAGATATGGAAACTAAATGAAAGTGATAATTATGTCATGAAATGAGCGTACAAATGCTTAACGGGTTGAAGAAAATCAACAAGTACAAGAAACCAAGGCATGGGTCTTTAGAAAGTAGCACTAGACTTTAGAAAGTACACTTATAGTGAAGATATCTCTTCATTCCTGAAGCCAATGTGTTCTACAACCTTCAATCATCATGATTGCAATCCTTTTATCATCAACAAGTACTGATTGAATACTAGAAGATCGAAGACATATCAAGGAACTGATACAACATCTAGAAAGTGTACTTCATAGCAAAATACTGCACTCTACTAGAAAAGGAGGGAAAATTTGAAATTCAAATTTGAAGTCAAAACCAGTACAGCTGACATGTCATCTCTTTTGTCAACTTGGTCAACCACTCCACCTTCTGGAAGGAAGTATTCAGAAACTTCATTCAGAAAGTAAAAATTAATTTCTAGAAGGTAGTCTTAGAAACCATTGTTTCACAATGGCTTCTGAACAGCTCTAACATAAGACGGGTTACTCCTTTAGACTACATTTTGAAGACACAAACAAATGATCAACACTTGTCATTTGGACAACAAATTAAGGGCAATGGTCATAAAGGCAGACCATCTATAAATAGAGATGTTGAGCTTTCAAAACATAGACGTAGACGTTGCACAAGAGCTAAATTGCTGCAAGATTTTCTCCTCATCTTTCTCTGTGAAATTCATTACTTCTTGTAATCAGTTTCCTTGTTTGTAAAAATCTTCTTTCAACATTCTTAATAGATAACACATTCTTCCAAGGAAGAATCACTAGAAAGAAGTCATTCAAGTTTTTCCCAGGTTCTTATTGTATATTTTACGAAAACTTGAGTGTAGGTTAGTTTGAGTGGCAAACCCAAACACAAACCTCTTGTAACCTCGATCTAGTAGTGAATGTAGGATAGCTTAGAGAGGCTAAGGCAAAACTACTTGCAACGCAATAGTAAGGTGCTCTTCCTGGTGACGGTTTAGCTTGGAGAGGCTAGTGAAAGATTACTCGTTTAGCTTGAAGAGACTAGTCAAAGACTACTTAGGTTAGCTTAGAGAGTCTAATACAAGACTACTTGGGTTTAAGCTTGGAGAGACTGGTGAATAACTACTTGGTTTGTGATAGTAAAGGCTTTACGGGTCATAGGTAAGAGCTTATAAAGGCTACTGCAAATACAACAGGACTTTCTAGTTTAGAAAGGTTTTATATTGGAACTCAACAATTGTTGAGAATTGGATATAGGTAAGGTTGGCTGAACAATTATAAATATATGTGCAGTATTTTCTCATCCCTTAACTACTTCATATTATTTGTTCTGTGCTTTTTAATTTATGTTTACTATATAACCTTTTTATACACATATTTATCATATTCCTAGTAGTTCAAAAAGTAGGTTTCTGAAACAACACATGCTGTTTCTCCTGCACTTCAAGCTTAATGCTTGATAATAATTTGTTAAAGCTTTCAAAAATCAGAAGGAAAAAAGAGAAGAAAAGCATGATTCAACTCCCTTCTCGTGCACTTTCTCCCTAAAGTTACTTATACATTAGCGGACATTTATTAAATATTTATAACAAATTCGATTGATTCGCGTAGTAACTAATTCATAATTCTATCGAAACATGTAAAAAAAGGAAATAAAGTTTTCATTAAGTATAAATCCAAATACAAGAAGGCTTTTCTATGAGCTTTAATATACATCTATCTGTCTATATACTTACAAACATGTATAGATAACAAAATAATCACAAAGAGACTTCAATTATCGGACTTCTACAAATCAGGTTCTTCTATGATGGCAGCTTCAAATCTCCCATGAGTAATCTGGAGACGACATTGGAATGCAAAACATAGGGGTGAGAACTCTAAAATTCTCAGAGGGCATCCCCAAAATACATAATTAAAATATGTGTCATCGTCATCGTCCTAGTCACTTCGGTTTATTAAGAAAAAATGTGATCATGCAATACATTTTAAAGATTCATTTTAGAGTTCTAAAATCATCATTCGAAAGAGGATTTCTTTTATCATTAAGTCCCTGAATATAAATTCATCATCATATAAAGCACATACTATTAAGTTTCAGCTTAAACATATTGATCTCAATATCAATGTTAAAATCATTCACTTAGCACATAAGATAAAAGACTACTTAGGACAATTGCTTCTTTAACTTATCTTAACCCTCGATCATTGTGGATTTGGCCATTCTATGGTAATAGGTGCTTTTCAGGACTAAGCCCATTCTTGTACACACAGATCTTCTGAGCCTATTCCTATACGTGAACCTTGGATTTACTTTCTCCAATTCACACATGGATCTTCTAAGCCTATTCTTGTACATATGGATCTTCTAAGCCTATTCCTATATATGATCATTGGATTTACGTTCTCCAATTCTCACAGGTCTATACCTAATTAGGTTTACTTTCTTCGATTCAATACAAGGGTAGTTCATGTTTACTTTTCTCGAACTTGGATTTCTTTCTTCAGCCTAAGAAATATAATCTTATGCTTTTCTTGCATATATGAGCAATTATAATAAGTATTCACATCTATATGTGCCTAATATCATCAATAAGTTCACATAAGCATCACAATCATATGTGCGTTAGAATAAGATTATATGTGGTTTGGGTAGCAATTTGTGCGAAAATCGCAATCCAGGACTTTCAGTGTACAAAATGACCAAAATGCCCTTGAGGTCATTTTTTCATGGAAATCGAGGATGGTTGGTCCTATCCTCACAGGATTTAATTTGATGTTTGAAGGGGACTAGATGTGTTTTGAATGACAATAAATGTGAAAATTTCAATTCCTATTTTTTCCCATGCATAAATTGCCGAATTGTCCTTGAGGTAATTTAATGCGTGATTAAATGATAACTAGAACGTTATCACCCTAGAGTTGGATATGCTAATTAGAGGGGATATGTGATATCTGGATAGGTGTTGGGAAGTCCCAAGGAGTTTCTATATAAAATTACCATTTTGGCCCTACTTAGTGCTAATTAAGCTTAATTAAAGTAATTAATGAAATATAGGCAATATTAGGCTCTAATTAAATATAAATTAATTCTATTTATTAATTTTGAGTCAAAATAATTATTTAAAGTTAATTAGGGCCCAATATTTCTTAGAGAAGGTTTAATCATATTTTTATTCAAAGATTACTCATGAGACCAAAAAGAAAAAAGTAATGGACAAAAGTACTTTCTTTCTCTTTCTTTTTATAAAAATTAGGAATATGTTGGGGTTTGAATTTTGAATTAATCAAGCTTAGCCCAATTAAACTTGTAAGACATCTCCTTAATCTTCTCTTGAAAGCCTTAATCACTAAATTACCAATTCTAACCAATCCCCTAATTTAAATTACTCGAAAACCCTAATCCCAAGCCAAATGAAACAAAAATTTTCCCTCAAACCCCCAAGTGGCCGACAGCCTCCCACCATTCTTTCTCTCATGTTTTGATTTTTTTCAACTCTCTTACACTCACATTCTCTCATTATTACTATCCACTTTTTTGGTGAAACTTGTTCATCAAGATTGTGTCGAAAAAACACTCTTGCACTCTCTAAACCCAAGCTCTCTCTTCCTCTTTTTTTCACCTTCAAGAACCCCCATTCTCGATCTTCATCCAAGCTACAAACATCAATCCACCACACCACCATCATTGATCTTTCCTAAAACACATAAGCTTTCATCTCTACACATCAAACCCACACAAAAATCCTTTTTCCCATTTATCCTTGCCTTGGCCGAAACACATTTCTTCATCTTTGGTTTCAAAAAAGAAAAAGAAAAAAAAGAGAAAGAATGCTCATTAGGTTTCTTTGTTGTTTTTGAGCTTGATGGTGAGTTCAAGAAATGAGGGTTTTTGAACCATGAGAATGAAGGACTTTAAAGCTTATTTTCATTTTGTTAAGATTGATGGGGTTGCATGTAATACCCTAAAAATTATTTAAAAATTAATTTGAATTTCATTAATCATAATTTCAAAAATTTGACAGTTTAGCAATGATGAGGATGATCCAATGGACTTGTTAACAAAATAAAAAAAATTTCGGGTTGGGATGAATAG
>JAMLFY010000001.1:23060923-23527442 GCA_030441495.1 Dalbergia oliveri | reverse complement strand
AGACCTAATTCACCATTTATATAAATTATTTAAATATCCACTTCATTTTTAATAATTATCTTTATTAGATTTGCATATTATGTATGTATTTTCATTTTTAATTTGGATTATGTAACATTAGTAGTATTTGTTATTGTGTTTATTATTTGTGTTTCAAATTTCATAGTATTTTTAAAAATTGTCTCTTTTTTAAAAAAATTAATAAATTTACTAATACCTATAGGGATTCAAATTCTTACTGAAATGAGAAATGGGGAACTAGAATAGATGAGGACGAGAAGCAAAATTTTGAACAAGAATAGGAGTAGGCCATGTCTCATCTCTCATGGATACTCATATTTATCCTTATAAATGACTCTGGTATAATAAAACTATTCACTTATTCTCCTTCACCATTCAATAATTTCAACTTTCAAGAGTGAAAAAATTTCATAAAATAGGTTATTTATTGTTAGTTAAAATCATTTATTAATATTTTTTTAACCTTATAAACATGATATTGAAAATAAGATAATGACAGACTTATTTTTTACTTATTTATTTAATTATTTATCGATTAACTTATTTTCAAAAGAAATTTATATATTCAATTTTCTATAAGATATATTTAAATAAATTATTAGTTAATTTTAGTAATAGTCAATAAACTATTTTTTATTATCACCCTATATATTGTATGGGTCAAAAAACTAGTAAAAATCATATTAACACGTTTTTAATTTTTCTTTAATGTGCTTGAAGTCATTTTGAGAAAAGGGAAAAAAATAGGGTCAACCTGCCAACCCATTGTTGTTTATTTTTTTAATATTTCAAAGTTGTTGTTGTTATTATTATTATTATTATTCCTTAAACAATATAGTTTTGACGTTATTTCACCGTTTTATTTAAGACAACATTTTGAACGTTGGTCATTGAAGATGGCCGTTTTGATGTTTCTCTGTCACTAGAATAAAAATTTAATAGCTTTATTTTGAGCATTCAATCTTACTAAATATAGAGCAACGGACACATCCATCCAAAAAGCCACATGATTTATTTTGGCTAACTATAAAAACACTAGCATTTTATTTAGAAGGGGAGGAGCCATTCTACGGCAGGACTATAGTAATTTACATACACTTATTTTCAACTTTTGTAAAATTAGTGCACATAAATATTACAATATTGTCCCTTGGGCAACCTCTGCAATTTGCTCTTGTAACCTCATTAGTTCAAATACAGAGTTAGTAAAAAGTAATTGTTACATTCTAGAAAATGTTAGCTGTAAAGACCATTTGTATTGGATAATTAACTTAGTGGTGAATACTCTTAAGATTTGTGCTAGAGAAAATACCCTTAAGTTCAATACCTAACATACCTCAACTATAAAATGATAAGCTATTCTAATTTATTCTAATTGTGTTATTTATGTCTAATTTTTTATTTTATTATTCATGTGTTTATTAATTTTATTATTCAGTGATTAATTTATTTTTAATTTATTCTATTTGTGATGTTATTCTAATTAAATTTTTTCAAACAATCTTAAGAGTATTTCCAATAATGACAATTTATTTTGTGTTTTTTTAAAAGCTGGAATGATTATTTGTGTATAAGGGAAGAAAGTAACAAGGGAATTGAAAATAAAGTTCTGTTACTATTGTAGTACCGTAAAAATTCAATTTCTTGAGTTAAGGAAGCAAGTGCCTTATCTTTTATTGAATATTCTATTTATATATATATATATATATATATATATATATATATATATATATATATATATATATATATCTCCATTGAAGGAACGTGAAATGGAATAACTAGACAAAACATTCTTACGTGTTTTCGTATTTTTATTTCATATTTTTGTTTTATATTATATTGGACAGCTTCCTTTCATACGATATGTACTCTCTTTATTTGATGTGGATGAACGCTAGAATTATTCTTCTTCAAGGCCAATTCCTTGGCTGGTTCATGAATGCACATGTACAAATTCTTCACATCGTTCACTTTCATTCATATTTCTATTGTATTTTGAATTATACTTTTTGAAGCTTTGCATAGTGAAAAGATGCCATTTAACATCTAACTACATTTGTGACTTTGAAGTTCTGGACAAAGCCAATCAAAGTGCTTCAAGAATTGTGTTAATCCTTTTCTGAGGCACAAATGTTGGACTGATATATAGAATGATATTGAAACTTGAAATGGCCAAAGTTGCCGGAGTATTCCACTAGGTTGAAGCACAAGAAAAATGAGTAATTTTAGTCCACAACATTTAAAATGACTTTCCTAATATTGCAAAGTATGAGTTAAATTAGTTTATTATCTTATTTTTATTAAACATTTCCTCAATTAAATGATAATATATAATATTAAATGATACCTTAACATACTATATATCATTTAAAGTAAACGACTCATTTTGTTATTTAAAATTGTATAAAATAAATCATTTTATGGCTTGAGATGAAAATTTGAATGATTTTTTTTATATAATTTTAGATACCAAAATTAATCATTTTAAATTTTATTCTACTTTGAATGACATATGATATATTAAGATATCACTTAACATTAAATATTATTATTTAATTAATAAAATGTTAAATAAAAGTGAATTGAGGTATTAACTTGATTTATATTTTATAATATCTTAAACTAATTTGATTTATTTTAAAATAGAGGACTAAAATGATTAAGAGTGTAAAGTGAGAGGCTATAATAAAATTATCTCTGCACAGATATAGAAAGTGATGTTAGCCACCAATGGAATCACACGGCTTAATTAGTCACTATTTAAACAGAAGTAAGCCCGTAGGCACACACACAAACGAGAGTTCAAAAGAGGAAGCTAAACCAAAAAGAGGGGAAAGATAAAGTAACAGTTGTCCTTCTAATTTCACAGATGTTGACATACCCACGTTCCCGTACGCACTCCATGCCAGTAAGTAACTCTAAACCTAAAATCTAAACCATCACCCATCAGAGCACCCTCCATTGAAAACAAAACAGAAGCCCCAAAAAAAAAAAAAAAAAACCGAACAAACAGTTCATTTAAGACCATTTCCTGGTGTTGTAATCGCAAGTCCTGGCCAAGAGAAGCAGTCTCCACCTACAAACCCGCATTCGCCACCTTCCAACTGCCACGACCCTGAAGCGGCAGCGCCGCCACCGCCAACGTTAGTTCCATCCACCATTCCCGGGTAGGCCCAGCCCGCTCTCCCAAGCCCAAACACCATATCATTGAGCCCAAGCCCGAACCCGGAACCTTGCACGGTGTTGGTGGCGTTGTTGCTCAGCAACGAAGTGAAGCTCCCGCAGACGTTCACATTCTGTTTCACTTCACCATGGTCAACTCCACCACCTGCAATCCCGAAGGTCGCTACCACGGGAACCATCGCCAACAAGGCGGGGTGGTGATGGTCCTGTATAGGTGCTGAAGTGACGGTGGAAGAGGAAGATGATGACGCGGCAGCGGAGGCATGGTGGTGGTGGTGGTGGTGGTGGTTGGTGCGGGAGCGTTTGGCGTTTTTCCGGCTGCCGCCGCCGACGGGGATGTCGCGGAGGGTGCCGCCGTGGGTCCAGTAGCGGCGGCAGGACTTGCAGAAGTGGCGGGGCTGGGAGTAGTTGTAGTTGTTGTAGTAGCAGAACTTGGTGTTGGTGGAGTCGCAGCGGGGGCACGGCAGGTTCTCTTGCTCCGTCGGCGGCAGAGCTCCGGCGGGATTTTGGGGCTTGGTCACTCGGCGGCTCTCGCCGGAATCCGACGACGGCATTTGGTGGTGGTGTGGTTGTCGGATGTTGTGCAAAAATGGGAGGTTTTGTTTCAAAAGAGGACTTGAGAACGGAATGAGTGTGGAAGAAGGCAATGAGTGTGTGTGCGTTGGATTGGAGAATGGAGACGGTTGGTTTTATTATGGGAAAAGAGAGAGAGAGAGAGAGAGCAGAGAGTGTCAGAGAGAATATCTGTGGTGGAAACAGATACATCTGCTGAGGCTTATATGAGGCAGAGTGAGACAGCTTTACAATGTTCTGTTTAGCACGACATTTCAGACTTTAGTCGGCTCCACAAAGAGGCTGGGTCGGCTAATAGGGCTGCGGCTCCTGCACAAGCACCACACAGCACCACGTCCATCTTTCCCCCTTTTTCCAATCAATTTATTTTCGTTATTTTGCTTTTTTTCTTTCTTCAGGATTGGATTTAGAACGGGCCTTTTTTTTTTATATGATATTTAAAGGGGGTGTTTTACCCTTATATATAGGGGTGAAAATAAGTAGGCATTTCTTTTGACAGATCAAGTTTGAATTATAATTATTTGGCATGAACATGGCCTATAGCTTGTTATAGGCTTTATCTTAGCTTAAGTCTGACCATTTAACAGCCTGCCTGGCCTAGCCTATTATAGGCTTTATCTTGAGCTTAAGTTTGGCCTATTTAATAGCTTGATCTGGCTTGAAGCCTATTACCAAACCCTGTAATTTTTTTTTAAAATTGTAATTTATAATATTTTAAAAATGAAATAATATGCCAAAAATGAGTGATCAAATTGCTCAATAATCCAATATATATCCAGCTTCTGCATTCACTCTTAGTTAGACAATGAACTAATCTAACTTTAATTTCAAAATATCATCATATGTTCATTGCTAATCATCAACATAAAACAAGAAGAAAAAAAAGACACTACAAAGGAATTGAAGAAAAGAGAAAACCAAAAATCTATAATCATCATATCCAACCACAGGAGTTAATCTGAAGTCAAAATAATACAAAAATTGTCACATAAGTTCAACAACACTAAAAGGAAATCAATTCCCCCAAATCTATGAGCCCTTAACAAATTCTCCAACTCATTGATGAGTGTCATCAGGAACGGTTGAGGCGCACAACGGCGTAAGGCAAGTCAATTGTGATGCAGTCTACAACAATCTAGCAAGATAGTTGTGCATGACAGCCTGGTGAGGTGGTTGCGTATGACCTAGTTGTGGAGCAAGTGGTTGTGGTAGGTGGTCCAGTGAGACGGTCTAGCAATAGAAGCAAAGAGAACGCAGTGATTTTGTGGAATAACTTGATAGAGAATGAGAGATGGCTGATGGACAAGAAGAAAGTGAAATGAGAAAGTCTGTGAATAGTGAAGGAACTGGAATGGGTGCAGCGCATCCTTTTTAAAGACTAGGGTTTAAAACATGAATTTTAAATGGAATAAAAAAAAACAAGTTCTTTAAAATTAAATATTCTTCATAGATAAACACGTGTGGCACGATGGATTAGTGATTAGCAATTATCAAAATAACACTTAACATGAGGTGTGGGTTCGAACTTTATGCTTAACATTTTACAACTTTAAATAATAAAATCATTAATAGGCCAGCTTTACAGGCCTGCGAGGCTAAATAATGGGCATAGGTCTGGCCTTTTAAGGTAACAGGCTATTCAATAAGCAAGCCTAAGCCTAGTTATATTTTTTATATAGGCTAGGCCAGGCTAGAGCCGCCTAACCTATTCCTACCCCTACTTATATGATCACTACTAGAAAATGGTGACATTCCAACGCATTTTATCGACGGGTACGTAAGGTTGGTAATTACGACAACCTACCGATGGGTAAGCCAATAATTCGTATTAAAACAATTTACATAAAATACTTGTCGGTATAGATGTCGGTAAATGATGGCGCCAATCACCTCCAGTTGGCACGCATAGTATTCGATGGGTATACCGACACCTTAACCGACGGGTGAGTTTTATATTTAATAGTGAATATTTATTACATCATTTACCAGGTAAATTGACGGGTACTCAAGATATTTAATATTTAATAATTTATGAAGTGAATTACCAATTACCTTACCGACGGGTATTTTAAGTTTTAAATAAATATTATTTATGATAAAAATTACTGTAAATTTACGAGACTCAACATGATTAATATTTGATAATTTATGAATGAAATTACCAACGCTTTATCGAAGGTAGCTAAGAATTTTAATATTGGATTACCGACGGGTATTTGAAATTTCGTTACACGCGCAAACCCTTAGCGTGCCTGCCACCGTTGGTAATACAGTCGTAATTACCTATCAGTGATACATACCATTTCATTTAATCGATTACCCGTTGGTAATCCCATTGGAAGGCAGATACCCATGCCAAAGCCTTTCTTCCTCTTCACTTTGAAACTTCTCTCTCTCTCTCTCTCTCTCTCTCTCTCTCCTCTCTCTCTCTACCTCGCCCGCGTGGTGGCTTTGGCTTGTCGTCAGAGCTCCGTTTGAGAAAGAGAGGCCACCATTACGATCTCGAGGCTTTGGTGAGCATTTTAATCGGTTTAGTTTTTTTTATTTGATTTAATTTTTTCGTTCATTTATTGGTGCCCATAGTGTTGTGTGTGTGTTGCATTGGGGATTAATTACTGTTATTAATTTGTTAATGTAGGAGTTTTGCTTGAGGGTCACAGTGATTATTGACGTTGGATTGGTTTGCCATTGTTTTTGTATATGTTAATCTATGTTTTGTGTGTATATAATTGTAGTGATTGAAATTTATAATGTTGGATTTTCAAGATTGGACTTGGTTGAATGCCGAGAGCTTCCCTATATTTCAGTTTTTTTTTCTATAGAGGTTAGTAACTCATTCCTTATTATTTATATCGTTTAATGATTTAATATATATGTATAATATATAGAGACTTATATTTTATAAGATAGAGTTGTAGGAAATGGGGATTGCATACTGGGAAAGGCATAGAGGTCCTTCCTGACTTATTTGATTTGTTTGCTATAGGATTCTTTGTGTTTGTGGAGATTGCATGATGCATGTTGTGAAGTTATAAGGGATGCGTAATAGAACGGTTTTTAGGATTATTTGAATTGTATGTAATTATTAACATGTAAATGTTTAACGTCTTGTTCTATTGTTGATTTTTATAATAATATCTATAATTGTTGAATTGACTGAAATATTCGATGATGGAAGCTCCTAGTTTAAGAGGAGATGCTGTCAAAATTTTGTTAAAATCTTTTTAGGGATAAAAGATTAAAATTAACCGTATTAAAAAAAATTAAAGACTAATTAAAAGAAATAGCTGATGCTGGAAGCTCCTAATGAACAAAATTTTGTTAAATTTTGTTTTAGGGAAAAAAGTTTTTAAAAAAATTGTGCGCCAAGGAAATAAGATTAAAAAAAAGGATTAAAAATAACTGTATTAAAAAAAACAAAGAAAACCAATTCAATATATTTTAAAGTAGTAATTTAGCCCGCGTTAAAAAATTATATGGCAATGATTTTATTGACTAAAATATATGGTTGGAAGAAATTTACAAAGCGTTCTTGTTTTGGACATGAGTATTTGTTATTTTTTAAATATGAAGGAGGCTTCTATTTTAAAATCATAGTGTATAACCATAGTGCTTCAGAAATGACTTATTCAAGATATAACAAATACACTATCCAAGATTGTGAAGTTAGCAATGATGGCGCTGAAGGTCTGGAGCATCTGAGGATCATGTACGTTTCTTGACAGTTGCAGTGCACCTTAAATAAATGTACATAGTTCTCAGGTGCTACACGCCTTTCAGGATGATCATTGCCAACTTCACAATCTTGGATATGTCTTCATCATATCTTGAATAATCCATTTCTGAAGCAATATGGTTATATACTCTGGCTTTAAAATAGAAGCCTCTTTCATATTTAAAAAATAACAAATATTCATGTCCCAAACAAGAACGCTTTGTAAATTTCTTCTAGCCATATATTTTTAGTACAACCATAGCTATATAATTTTTCAACCGGGCTTAAATTACTGTTTCACTATATTTATTTTGTTGCTGATCTTTATAATAATATTTATAATTATTGTATTGACTGAAATATGTAACAATGGAAGCTCATAATTTAAGAGGAGATGCTGTCAAAATGTTGTTAAATTTTTTTGTATGAATAACAAATTAAATAAAAATAACCATGTTTAAAAAAACTTAAAATCCATTTAAAAGAAATATGTGATGACAACTCGTAATCTAACTGGTATGCTGTCGAAGAATTTTCAGAATATTTGTTGAGAGAATAAGATTAAAGTAGTTTTACCTAAAATTTAAATAGCAATTGAATTTGTTTTTGAAAGTAATAACTTTCTATCTTTAAATAATTGTAGGGTCTAGAGTTAATCACAAGCGCAATGTTACCTTCAAATTGATCATGGATGTATGATAGATTGCATCCTAATAGAGGGGGGATTAAATCGGACTTTTATAATGGTGTTGAAGAATTTATGAGCGTGGCATGTAAAACACAATAGTTCATTAATGAAGCAAAAGTTAGGTGTCCATGTAATAGGTGCAAATGTAGGAAGTATCTGGATGACGATACAATAAGGGTTCATTTGTACAAGTGAGGATTCATGTCTGACTATTGGGTTTGGACTGAGCATGGGGAGGTAGTTATCGCATGGACCCAAGTGGGTATCTGTGAAACTGGAAGTAGTTCTGGTGGGATCCATATAACTCAGGATTACGTGGGTAATGTGCTGGGAGGATAATCTAGCTAGGCATCATGAGATGGTGTTTGATGCGCTAGTCCTAAATTTGCTGCTCGTTATTCACAGCCTTCAGTTTAGGAGCTAACCAAGATGCCACTCGATTTTATAGTCTAGAAGCTGCCAATCAACCTTTATGGGAGGATTGTGCGGACTTTGAATTGTCATTAGCAGTTCGAATGTTGAGCATTAAGTCTAAAGGAAATCAAAGCCAAAGTTCTTTTGATCAGTGGGCTACACTAATCAGTAAGTCCGAACCCAAATGCAATTCCAAAAGATTTCTATCAAGCTAAAAAATTAGTTTCTAAACTTGGGTTGAAGGAAATAAAGATTGATTGCTACTTGACAGGTTATATGCTTTATTATAAAGATGATAGTTCATTGACTGAGTGTAAGTTCTGCCAAGAGCCTAGGTTTAAACTCAAGAGACATGGAAGTGGGAGGTATAAAGGTGTCCCTAAAAAGAATGCACTATCTGCCCTTAATCCCTAGGCTCACAAGACTCTACACGTCAATGAGTTTGGCTCCTCATATGAGGTGGCACAGTGAAAATCAAAGGATGACGGTGTTATGATGCATCCATCGCACGGTGAAGCGTGGAAAAAGTTCGACCAATGATATCCTGATTTTCTTGTGACCCATGAAATGTTAGATTGGGACTTTGTTCAGATGGATTTACTCTAAATAACTAATTTAGCAAACCCTATTCTTATTAGCCCGTAGTAGTTACGCCCTATAATCTCCCTCCTAACATGTGCATGAAAGATCCTTACCTATTCTTAACATGTATAATCCCTGGCCCTGATAATCCAAAAGATAAGATTGATGTGTATCTTCAACCCCTAATTGATGAATTGAATGAGCTGTGGTGGAGGTGTTCTTACTTACGACATTTCAACTAAGAACTTCATGATGAGAGCTGCATTAATGTGGACCATTAATGATTTCCCAGCTTATGGAATGCTGTGGATGATGACCCAAGGCAAATTAGCATGCCCAATTTGTATGGGAGAATGTGATTGGTATAGTGTTGTTAAGGAAATCCTTGAGTTTGAGCACGTAGGTGAGCTCACAAATAAATGTGTCCTATTCAAATGTGAATGGTATGACCTACCCGACTAACTGGACACGTCAACACAATAATTACAAAATCATTGAAATCAATCACACCAGAAGATATAGAAGTTATGATCCATTTATTATAGCTCAAAATGCCAAACAAGTATATTATATGTCTTATCCTGGAAAAGTAGGTCACAGTAGGGTTGTGAATAAGATAAAATCAAGAGGTATGATTGAAATAGAGAAAGATACTGTTGAAGATGTGTATCAAGTGGATGATCCATATCCTTCAAGGGCAGGACTCAATGCAGACAACCTTGAAAACCCCCTTTCATTGACTAGGGAAGTTGACTTAATTGAATGCACAAATAACCACTCAATCAGAAATCACGAAGATGAAACAAGTGATAGTAGTGCTGATGAGTCACCTAGTGATCAACAACAGAGTGATGATGAAAATCTACACTTTCAGATTAACTAAGGTGTTCAATATTATATGCAATATTATTATGCAATTATTTGAAATTTCTTGATTTAATTAATGTTTTGTTGTGTATTATTTTTTAATTGTTTCAGGATGGCTGGTAGAGGCAGGTCGACCTTGAAGGTCGATGTACCCACCACCACCACCCACCACCGCCCCTCCCACTATCTCCACCACCTCAGCCATCATCCCTCCCACTACCTCAGCCACCATCCTCCACCACCTCCTTTCCACCACCTCTACCTCAGTCCCAACCATCAGCACCTAGGCTTTCAGATGATGCCCACTCCTGGGTATGCCAGGACCTTACCCCTCCCGTATTTACACTCACAGCCCACCGCATTATCACCCTTCCCCTAGCCCTACCACTACCCCTAGCCGTGTCACTACCCTTAGCCCTATCACTGCCCGACTCCAAGCCCGCATCTACCAGACTCCTCCTTCCTCGACGGGGTCATAGGCACGAGATGCCGATGGGAGGCCTCGGCTGATGCAGGCCACTTGGGCCTGATGGTAGACCGCTCCTAGATAGGCCGGACGGTAAGGATAGGTAAGTTGAAACATGTTTTTTATTACATTTTAATTTTACATTGCTTATGATATTTCAGTAATTTTGATTGGTTTTTTATTTTTTTCATTTATGTAATAGGTTTCTCCCATTTGCGACTCACCACATGATCACGGAGGTTATACAGAGTCAGTATAACCATCCGTGGCCCACATGGACTGACATCCCTGATGATGTCAAGGAGTCGTGGTGGAAGGAATAGAAGGTAATTATATGATTGCTTCACTTTTGTTAAAATATATGTTTACATTATTTAATTATATGCCTAATATACAATCACTAATGTGTTGTGGATTTATTTATGCAGAATATTCTACATTGAGCCCGAGTATGAACCCGCAGTGAAGTGGGCTTGGAGGATTAGGTCCTCTAAGCGAATGCGGGATATGTTTCATGATGTCCGTAAGGGACACATGAACAGCTCGTGCCGAACGACGCCACCTTGGCTGAGTTGTAGCGCTATGGGCCATGACCCGACCTTCAAGGATAGGTCGGTAAGGAAAGACAAACCGAGCCTAAAAAAAGGCGGTTGCTGCACACGGGTGGGTCGAGCACCCAGGAGGGACCCGAAGCACTTGGTAATTCTTTACCCTTTCTAAATTTTATAATAACATTTACTATATTTGAATTGTGACAAATACTATATTTTGATGACTTTATTGTGCTTATTTTTGCAGGCGAGGAGTTGAGCCGCCCTCCAACACAAGGCGAGCTATTTCTGAGACTCACACTCGAAAGGGTGAGAGGGCAGTGAGAGAGGTCTGGGAGACTCGCTCTAAGGTGACCTATGCAAGTTTAAATTTAGACATATCTTTACTTAATTTGTATTATTTTTTTTCATTTATGTCATAATCATTACTTACAACTTGTTTTTCTTTTCCTTTACAGCGTGAGTTTACAGACCTCTAGAGAGGCCAGACCTAGCAAGACCCAGATGGTTGAGGCTGGGCTTATGTTGACATTCCTCCTCCTCCTCCCAACGAGGAGGATGTGTGGGCCCAGGTGGTTGGAGGCCCTTACAAAGGTTGCATATATGGGATGGGTACTATCCTGAGAGTATATCCCTATCCTTTGCCACTGGGTCAGTGATGGGGATGATGCCTAAAGGAGTGTGTCTATGCCCTCAACCATGAGCTGAGCAGGAGGCCCAGTGATTGAGGAGGAGCAGCAGAGACAAGCTCCCAGGCTCAGGAGCAGGAGGAGGGCGAGCAGCGTGGAGGAGGAGCTGAGAGAGATGAGAGCTTAAGCTCTCCTGGAGCGGCAACAGGCAAGATAAAGAAGGAGAGGAAAAAGCAAAGAAGGCGAAGGCTAGGTTAAGATGCATCAGAAGATCACTGCAAATGTCATGACATTTTTCCTGACATGCAGGCTTCAGGATCCTTGCTTGGCAGGACACTCCCCATATCCCATTCCCCTCCATCTCTAAGGGCCAGTGACAATCGGATGGCGTGGATGACGATGATGGTCCAGAGGATGCTGACGATGATGATAGCCACACGCCGAAATGTTGACGCTTAGGACTTCAACTAGTTTTTATCTAGCCTTTTCATTTTTACTTTCTGGATATTTTTTTACATTTACTGTAGTTTATATATATTTTATTGTTATAATTTACTATTTTATTTATTCAGTTTAGTTTATTCATTTTATTATTCTTCTTATTTAATATCAGTTTATTGATAATTAGGTTATTATATAAATAAATAATTAAATAATAAATCATTAAAGATAAATTATAATTTAACCCACGGGTTATCGATGGGTTTATTAGTCGGTAACAACAATATTAATTATATAAAATTATATTTTGAAAAATATCTACCGTCAGGTAAACCGTCGGTAAAAGGGAAAAAATTATTTAAATACCTGTCGGAAAAAAACAAAAATCATCGGTATAAATATGTCTCTGGCTTTCCTGACGCCTTTTTATATAATTGTAGACTGCTTTGTATTTTATTACCTGCGAGGACTTGTGTCGATAAATATTGACGGGTGTTATTCTACCGTTAATACTCATCGACAGCCAGAAATGAATGCCCCCTAATCTTCAATACCGTCGTATAAATACTAGCCGTCAAAAATCCCGTTGGAAGAAGTGTAACGCCCAATTTTTACTGTAATTTTTACTGTCATTAGGAATTACCGAATTACCGTAGGTAAATATTATATAAAATTTGAGACCAAACAATCCTTAATAAAGGAATATAACGTTAGAAGAGAAGTTAGGAGCAATTCGTGCAAGTATTGCAAACCCCAATTTTCTGTACGTGTAAAATGACCAAAATGCCCTGAGGTTATTTTACTCAGAAAATGAGGATCGTGGGCCCCACCCATCCTCAAGGGGATGTTTTGATGTTAATAAGGGATTGTTTGTGTTATGTGTGTTAATAGAGGAGAAGAATCCTAATTTTGAGCTTCGACGCGAAATGACCAAAACGCCCTTGTTTTAACTCCGATTTGCGTGCCGACTTGAGCCCGAACCTCACTAAAATGTGTTAAAAGGTGTTTTTAAGCCATGATTAACCATTGGTTAAGCTCGGGTGGTCTCGGGCAATTTTTAAGTAAAATGACCGTTTTGCCCCTCTTTGTAAGTTTTACAAATTTTGAGATTTTTGATTTGTCTAACGAAACCTAAGCAATATTAGGCTCAAATTAAAGCTTATTAAATTCTAATTACTAATCTAGAGTCAAAATTATTTATTTAGATTGATTAGAACCTAAAATTGCTTAAAACACCCAAATTGCTTAGTAATTCACTTAAACCCTTAACCGTAAATTCTCTAAATTGCATGAATACCTTGCCTACACCTAAAAAATACATGGAACACACAAAATCCTCTTCCACAAGGCTGTAATGCACGAAATTATTGAGTAATAAGTCAGAAAATTATTACACAAAAATCCAAAGAATGAAAACAAAGAATCATGAAAACATGGAAACATGATTCCATGTTTTAAGCCACCAAACAAAATGATTTTTCTTCCTTATTTTTTCCTCTAATTTTTGGTCAGATTTCTTTCCTTCCTTTGTCCATTTATGAGCTGCAAAATCTCTATAAATAGGCATGCTTGAAGATAGTTTAGATGCTTAGTTCATAACTTACACAAATTCTAGTTTTAGGAGCACCAAAAGCTCTCATTTCCTCCTCCTCTTGGCTGAATTCTTTCTTCAAGTTTTCAAGAATATTTTCTTCATTTCACTCAAGGAAACCAAGTTCTCTTCCTTTCTTTCAAATCAAATTAGGTAGGGAGGTGTTTCTAAGTTCATTTTATGCTAAGACAAGTTATGTTTCTAGCTCAAAAATGATGTTTTCATGAGCTTTCTTTTAAGTTTTCATTTTCAGTTTCTTCTTCCTTTCTTTTTAAAGTATTTTGGCCATATGGCCTAGCTTATGATGAGACCATGGTTTGATGATGAGATTCTTGAGTGTTGGTTGCAAAGCTTTCACAAGTTAGATCTCTAAAACTTGAAGGTTTCACTAGTTTCCAAAGCTTCTAAAATTTCAGTTTTTCTTTCCTTATTTTCCTTTCATGGTTTCGGCCAAATGGCCTAGGAAGGAATGAAATGATGGCTTGATGATGAGGACCTTGAATATGGGTTGTAAATCCATCACAAGTTAGGCCTCTAAAGCTTGAACATTCCATTTAATGCAAAACTTTAAAGAATAATGTTTTTATCTTGAGGTTTGAATATGAAATATGTATTTTTACTTTGTCTTGCTAAGATACATATATTGGGTTGAAACATAATTCTCTAAAGTCTTGAAGGAGCTCTAGTAAAAAGATCAAGTGAACTTGCATCCATGTTTAAGTTTATGCCTTGCATAACCATATTTATTTTATGTCATAACTAAATTCTCAAGAATAAATAAATGAACTTGCATATCTCATGTTTAAATTTCAAGCTTGCATTTCATGTTTAAATTTCAAGTTGTCACTTAATCTCTAAAGATAATAAAGAAGTTGCATCTCATGTTTATTTTATGCTCTCACTTTATTTTATAATGGCTAAAAGAATCAATGCATGGCATGTTTATTTTATGTCATCACCTAAAAATCCTAGAGCTCAAAGACTTGCCTATGAATCATAAGCGAAGAAATGAGATAATTGGAGTTAAAGAATTTATTCTTTAAGAAGTCTTGAGAATTGGAGCTTAAAAAAAAAATGTAATTCTCATCTCCCTCATTCCTATGCGGACTACCGCCGCGTTGCTTAAGATTCTCTTCTCCCTCTACTGTCTCTGCGGATTACGCCGCTCCAGTTTCTTGCATCATGTTTATATTACAAGTTCTTGCATCATGTTTAATTTTCAAGTTATCACCTTAAATCTTAAAGATAAAGAAATGGAATTGCATATCATGTTTATAATTCCAAGCTATCACCTTATAAAGATAAGATTAAAATAAGGTTGCATAGCATGGTAATAATTCAAAGATGTCACCTAAATCTCTAAAGCTCAAGACTTGCTCCTTTTATCTTAAGTGAAAGATTTAATTATGAACATTCTTTCAAGTTATAAATCGGTCCCATGGTTAATTTAGGCCTAAAGTCCTATGACTTCTTTCAAGTTTAACAAAAGGAATTAGTTCTAAAAGAGTTTTAAAACTTTGTAAGAATTTTATGGGAAGCTAGTAATTTATGTGTACTTAAAATGTGATTTGATGCTTATTAAGAATTTGGTGTCATTGATTGATTCCCTGGTTTGTATGTTATAGTTGTTGTTGCAAACAATGAAAACTTATGCATGAAATAAAGACATATTCTGTTACTGGAAGAAAGTGTATTCCTGTAAGAGTGCAATTTGGAAAGATTCTGGCTAAGGAAAGATTTGGTATTTAAGCGTGTCCATTGTGACCCACCTCTCTTTCCTGGAATCTCCAGATGCATGATTACAGTTGGTATATATTATTTCGGCATAAGACTATAAATGAGAAAATGTTATGATGATTATGAATGAAGAATTGTATTATGATATAACATGCAAAGACTTAAAGGTGACTCAAAATATATGAGAAAATGATCCTTTGGACCCATCAAACTATAGGCGGTGAAAAGGTGATTCTTGCCCCTAGTCTGTTCTCTCAAAAGGGTAGAGACGGAATTTTTACTTATCAAAAGGGATAAGTATGTGCTGGTGACGACTAGCAAGGTATGAGCTCATAACCTAGATTACTCCCAAAAGGGTGGAGTATAGGGTGGCCCAGGAAAATGATGATGAAAGTAACTTTAAGTCACCTAAGAAACTAAGTAAATGCATTATGTGAATATGATGTTCTGCTATGCATAGTATTTATGAGATGATGATGAGAAATATGATATTCTGCTATGCATAGTATTATGAAATGATGATGAGGAATATGATGTGATTTTATGCATAACTATGTTATTATATATGAAAGGAAAAGTTCATTATAAACATGACATGCTAAGTTTATGATGCATTATAAGACGCATGATTAAAACCGACGAACCTCGGTAAAGTATATTTTCGAACTTAATAAATCAATCTTAGCATGCTCACTATTTCATAATAACCCGAGGTTCCTGGGGACGATGATGATGACACAATGCATCATGAGGTGAGTACCCTAGAGATTCTTTTATAAGTTTCTCACTCCCTCTATTTTTCTTTCCATCTCGTCTTCAAAAGAAGGAAGCGTTCGTGAATCACATTGAGGCTCTCAGGGTAGTTGAACTTGAATCTGCTAGTTTCACTCGTATATTTCAGATATCTATCCCTATCCCTGGAGTGTTATTACTAGGTGCCATTAAGATGTCCTTCCATCCATATATTATTTATGTTTTATTAGATTGCCTACACTTAGTCTTATTCTGTTGGTAGGCAAAATATCTATATGATATGTAATTATGAATGCTGGATGATGGAGCCAATATATTATGATGTGATGTTTGTAAATTCCTATGTGTCTCTTAAATTTTGCTAAATCATTCACGTTAAGCGCTCACATTTTCAAATATGTTTTAAAAAAAAAATGGCTCGTAATTTCACTAAGTATTTTCAAAGCATGATTAAGAAACTGAAGCAAAGAGTAAAGTCTAGTAATTAATCAGACTGCCTAGGTGTATTGGGTTAATTATTAGGGTGTTACAAAGAGGGTTGGTATCCGCTTTTCTTGTAGTGGATCTATTAAAGGTATGTTTGATTGGGGAGTAAAAATGGGGGTAAATTTTCTATGAATGAGACTCATGTGTAATTTTACATATGGAGCTTATCTATAAAAATTTACATAATCTTTTTACCCTTAACCAAACATACCCTAAGGGTAAAAATATTAATATGGTGCATATGAAAAAGAACCCACTTGTGACGGATTAGATAAAAAAATAAAAAAAGTGAAAAAGTGAATCTGAAAGGCGGATTGATAAAAAGACAAAAATGAAAAAAATTACAATAACATTCTGATTGAAAAAACCTTGCATTAAAATAACATTTTACTGGTGATCCACCTTGGCGGATTTTGATTAAGAAAATAATATATTCAAATCTAACACAGGTGTTTTGAGTATTAAATAAATTTTTGCTCTCTATATAAGCTTATCCTCCAATCAGGCAAGTATGAGATGGTACTATTATTATGTGGAGAAGGTGCGAGAGAATGAGTTGGTATTAGTTTTTGGAGTTAGTTTCTTCAAAAAAAAAATATGTTTAAAAAAAGTGAGAATGAATAGTGTAGTAAATATAATAGTTTATTTTGATAGTGAAGTTATTATAAATACTAATGAGGGTGTCATATGTATATGTGAGAGGCCATTAAGTTTTTTCATTCCCTGCACTTTCTTATATGTAGAGCTAGAGAATGGACTATGCTAACCGATAAATAGCGACACTCCAAAGAGTGGTAGCAATGAGATATAGGTGTCCTATATCAATTTTTAGGTTTAAACAATATCAAGCTGTTGCAATATGGGACAATAACGATATTCAACAAATATTTAGGATATCAGGAGCATCAAACAGACATTTCTCCATTAAGTTATATGTTGATTTTGAAATTATTATTCGAAACGTAGAATGTGGGTCAAGCAAATGTATAGATGAAGACACAGAGAGTTGGAAACAATGGAGGAAGAGGAAGAGGAAGGGGACGATGAAGATGACTGTGGAAGTGGCAATGAATATGCTGAAAATAATGCAAATGATGATCTTGATAAAGAGCATATCAAACATAGTAGGTGGGCAACATCTAAAAGCGGAGCCATCTTTCATGTGTGCTTTAGATTTGGAAAATATAAGTCAATTTTCTATGTTTGGTAAATAAAAAATCTAAGGTGCTTTTGCTCTTGATTTTAAAAAGTCAATGGTGTTTTTGAGAGTACCTCATGAGCTATTTTTCAGTTGTCTTCTGCTCCATAAAATTCGAAAAAAAATCAAAAGATTAATTCCTTTGAATTTTTCCCATAAACATTTATACCCATTACAGTTATTTTATATTTTGAGAGTAACTTTATAAATGGCTTTTGCATATTAATAGTGACCTTTGTATTATTTTATCAAACAGGACTACATAGCCTTTTGAGAGTGACTTTTTAAGAGTTCAAAGAGATCAACGCTTTTTACGGCCAATTAGTATGCATGCATTTGCCTTTGAGGTAATTATATAAGTAAGCAGTAATGATATTGATTTATGTTAAGAATTTTCTAATCTAAGAAAAATTCACAAATACAAATAATGGGAGCTTATTTCTCACTCATATCCTTGACGTAAGATATATGTAAATTTCTCTATAAGTGTTCTTTAAGTCCAAAGGCTTTCTTTGTCTTGGACGGGCGTCATCATCTCACCCTAAATTTTTTTGTACAAAAAAAGGGAGCTTACTTTTCATACTCCAACAAATATAAAAAAAATAAAAAGATGAGAGAAAATTAATGATCTTATGTAGCAAGAGCAAGGGTGGAGCTAGACCAAATCAGTGGCAAGGGCCAATTAATACTTAACAACAAGTAAGAAAAGAAAGATCTTGAGACAACCAAGGTCAGGGCTCAGGCTACTATAGTGGAGGTCATGGCTAACTAGGACAAGTTAGGCAAAGCGTGGTAGGAGAGTTCTCACGAGCTCATCGAGAACCTCATAGAGCAGGTTCAGCTTGTGACTAGCCTGATGGTGGACCTCTTTATCATTGGCATATTTCAATGGAAAATGCTAGATGCACAACCAAAATGCACAACATATGTACACCGTATGCCACTTTGGAACAAAAAGATAAAAGACATGATGCAGGACACCATGGACATTAAAAAACAGATCACACAGGAGATGCCTCTTTTTGTATGAGGGGAGAACTCTCGCATGATAAGGGCTTCATGCCATTTATTTTACTTCTAAACTCTAGCTTTTTGAATGAGTTTTTGATGACTTTTTGATGAAATTGATAGTGATTGCTAACTTGCCCCTCATTGTGCAACTTCATGAAATCATTGATTATTGCATTGACTTTTGGAAATTAAAGCTTGTTGCATTTAACCTGTCTCTTTGAGTGTGATTTTTATGTATAGAAGCATTGGATTGGGTGCAAGTCTCAAGAAAGAAGGAGCTGGAAGCCAGAAAGGAAGAAAGCAGAAGCTCACCATTCTAGTGAGCACTGCAGTGTTGCAGATAGACACTCACGGATAAGTTGAATATCACCCTCTGGTGACTGCAGCATTGATTGAGCGTGCAGTGGTGGTGCGATAGATCACGAACAGTTCATTAGCTGTAATGGGTCTTACTTTGGCCCATTTAGGAAGAGAGAATTGCAAAGAGTGTTTTTTTTAAAAAAATGACTTTGAGGCTGTAACCTAGTTTTAGTTTTTGCTTTTGAATAATTTTAAAAATACTCTCTCTCTCTCTAAGGTTAAGAACTCTCAATCACTTTTAGTTTCAATTTTTTGGGTTATAATTAAAGTTTTTCTTTCAACAACGATTGTGACACTTCTCCTGGAGGAGTAATTTCTTTACCATGCACAGGGATAACTAGGATCAAGTTTGTTCTTGAGGTTCACAATTTCAATTGCAATTAATGGTTAGTTTTTCTTTCCCGTTTTCCTTCTCTTTTTAATATCAATTGCGTGAATTATTGTGATTGTGTTTTCAAGAGTTGTTGATTGTGTATTCCTTTATGTATATAATCTGGATACCATTGGGGTATTGGGTCAATTGATTTTATTACATCTAATTGGTAAGAGATCAAAATTAACTCCGTTAGAAATTAGGTTGCCATAATTGATAATCAAACTAGCATAGGTTTATAGAGTCACGATTGTGATCACTAGTTCTTGTGTTAGTTAAACCCTTAGCAAGAGTATGTTAGTATGACTGTTAGTAGAATTGCATCGTCTTTTGTGTGAAAACATAATTTACGAAGGTTGTCTCCACCATGAATTTATTCGTTTAACTGATGATAGAACAATCCTTAATCTAAGGAATCTTTGTGCAGGTAATTCTCTCATTATAATTCTTCATTTAATTTGGTTGCTACAATTTACAAAACCCCCAAACTTCTTGAATCAATTAGAATGCTTCTCGAGAGATGACCTGATTGCACCTAAACTGCATTTTTGGTGTAATTTGGTTATTAAACTATTTTTAATTTGTTGCGGGTAGCCAACTCGCACCAAATTTTGGCGCCGTTGCTAGGGAAGTGGTGCTGATTGATTCTTTTTCTTGTTCTAGTTAATTCTTTTTTATTTATTTATTTTATTTTATTCTTTTGTTAATTAATTTCTGCCTTACCTTAATTTAAAAAAAAATTCAGTTTTGTTAAATCTAAATTTTATTTTTCTTTTCTCTCTTCCCTGTTGTATTTGGTTGCTACCATAATTTAATTTTATGACTCGCTCTCTTCCTAATTTTCCTATACTACCGATTAATCGAAGATTTAGAAAACTGCCAAAAGGCTTAGGAAGGTTGCAAGGGAGAGAATTAACTTATTAGAAACCCTCTTCTTCTGATACAACTAGGAAAGTTAATAATTTTTCTTTTTGTTCTTCTAACTTTGGTCCTGCCTAGTGTTTTAGGTAACATGGGTGAACATAAGAGGACCTTAAAGGAGCTCACTACCCAAGACTTAAATTACCAACCGTTGAGGATCATCTACCCTGACTAAGGAGGTGACTTTGAGCTCAAATCGGACTCCTACATCACCTACCCAAGTTCCATGGGTTATTTGGAGAAGATTCATATAAACACCTCAAGCAATTTCATGTGATTTGTGTGACGACGAAGCCTCAGGGGTAATGGAGGACCAAATCAGGCTAAGGGCCTTCTCGTTTTCCCTTGAAGGAGCTGCCAAGGACTGGTTCTTCTACATCCCCCATGGAACAGTTTAGCTGGGTTAGCATGAAGCACCCATTTCTAGAGAAATTCTTCCCAACTTCCAGAAGCTGCCATTAGAAAAGATATTTGTAGCATTTGGCAACTGAGTGTGAGTCTCTATGAGTCCTGGGAGAGGTTTAAGAGATTATGTACTAGCTGCCCCCAACATCAGGATTTCAGAGGCTTCATTCAGTACTTCTATGAGGGACCTAGTTATGGAGAGGAGCATGATTGATCCTGCCAGTGGGGTGCCTTAGTTGACAAGACTCCTGCGGAGTAGACTTTTGATTGAGATATCAGAGACTCTCGGTTTGGGTTTAGAGCTAGTAGTAGTACTCATCATGTGGGTGAAGTCTCTTCTAGAATAGTAGGGTAGAGAAGAAGCTGGATGACTTGACATAATTTTTGAAACAAATAGCATTAAATCAAGTTCCTCTAGTTAAGGTAACACAAGTATGTGGCATTTGCTCCTGTGAATCACATAATTCTGGACATGTGCCCTCAGTTCCAGGAAGACCTACCTCAGTTGTAGATGGCAACATATTCCCTGGTAGGCCTCAAAATGAGGGTGGCAGCAAGGGTACAATCCAATAGCAACACCTAAAATCCCAGCTGGAGAGATCACCCCAATTTCAGGTGGAACAATACTCCTCAATAGTGACAATAGAAATATGTTCCACCATATCAGGCAGCAACATAACCAGCCCGTATTCCACCCATCACCTATTCTCCAGCTTTCCAGCCCAGCAACCTCTAGCACTACCTGCCCTCCTGCCCTTCAGATGCACCATGGAGGAATGATGATATAAACACAGAGGAAATAGGAACAAGCCATGCAAGAAATAAGAAATGCGATTGTGAGACTAGAGAATTCGCAATTCCAAGGGGAAGTGCATCCATCATTCCTTCTAGACAGTTCCTAATCCCAAGGGGAACATTTCTGCTATTATTTTGAGATTGGTATAGTTTTGCTTAGGTTGCTAGACCTTCAGAATGGGTTATGGTTGAGATTCAGGAGGATGAGATAGCTTCAAGAGGTGCAGCAAGATGAGCTTACACCTTAGCAAAAGGAAACAGAAGAGCAGGTAACAAGACCCATTTCATTGCCCTTCCCACAGAGAGTTACAAGACCCAAGAGGTCCAAGTGAGTCAAAGTTGGAGAAAGACCTCTTGGAGACTTTCGGAAGGTAGAAGTCAACATCCCTCTGTTGAATTATGAAAAATGTCATTTTATGGTAGAACAAGGCATAGTCTTAGGCCATGTAGTTTCTAGCAAGGGCATTACTTGATCCGCCAAGATAGAAGTTATTACCTCCTTTCCTCACCCCACATGCTTGCAGGAGATTCGTCTTTTCTTGGCCATGAGGTTTCTACAAGAGGTTCATCAAGGACTTTAGCAAGATTGTCTAACCTCTCACCTGTCCTGCAAAAAGATGTTGAATTTGTTTTTGATGATAGGTGCAGGGAGGCATTTGAGAGGCTGAAGAAAGCCTTGACCACCACTCTAGTCATCCAGCCACCTGATTGGAGCCAGCCATTTGAGCTCATGTGTGATGCTTCTGACCATGCGGTGGGCATCTGCTTACACAACACGTAGGTAAGGTTCCTCATGCTATTTACTATGCTTCTCGTACCTTGGATGTTGCACAATCCAACTATACCACTACTGAGAAGGAGCTATTAGCCATTGTCTTTGCATTGGTTAAATTTTGCTCTTACTTGCTAGGCTCTAAGGTGGTGGTGTATTTGGAACCATGCTGCCTTTAAGTACTTGCTGAAGAACTGGAAGCCAAGCCTAGGCTCATTAGATGGATGCTACTACTCCTGGAATTTGATTTGGATATGAAGGATAAGAGTGGAGCTGAAAATTTAGTGGCAACCCATTTAAGGGCTTAAGCATCTTGACCCAACAATAGACTGCTCAATGATAATTTTCCTAATGAGCAGCTAATGAATGTGTTTGTTGTCCCGTAGTATGTTGATATCGTTAACTACTTGGTTGCTAGAGTAGGTCCCTCACATTTTTCATCAGCTCTTTGCAAAGCTGAAAAATGATGATAAATATTATGTTTGAGATGACCCTTATCTGGAAAAAAGCAGTGACCAAGTAGTTCGACGATGTATGCCCTAGGAGGAATTTGAGTCCATACTCTGGTTTTGTCACACTTATGCAAGTGAAGGTCACTTTGGGCCCAACACACTGCTAAAAGATATTGGATTTGGGTTTCTCCTGGCCCACCTTATTTCTGGATGCCTATAATTTTTGTAAATTTAGTGAACAGTGCCAGGAGAGGGAATATCTCTTGGAGAAACAAGATGCCCAAGCAACCCATACAATTTTGTGAAGTTTTTGATGTTTGGGGTATCAATTTTATGGGTCCCTTTCATAGGTCCTTTGGCTATGTTTACATTCTTCTTGCTGTGGATTATATGTCAAAGTGGGGGGAGGCAATTGCCATCCACACTAATGATTCTTCTGTCGTTGTTTCTTTTGTCCGTTTCTATATTTTCTCCAGGTTTGGCATGCCTACGGCCATTATCAGTGACAGGGACCCATTTTTGCAACCGGAGCATGGAAGCTTTGCTCTGTAGATATGGGATTATTCATAAGGTATCCATTCCTTACCATCCTCAAATTAATGGGCAAGTTGAAGTGTCTAACCGGAGATCAAGAAAATCTTGAGAAGACGTGAAGCCCAATAAGAAAGACTGGAGTATAAAGTTGGATGATGCTCTTTGGGCTTATCGCATAGCCTACAAGACGCCTATTGGGATAAGCCCCTTTTGGCTTGTTTTTGGTAAGGCGTGCCGTTTGCCTGTGGAGATGATGCATTGGGCTTACTTGGCTTTAAGTAGTGCAACATGGATCTGGAAGGCTGGTAAAGTCAGAAGTTACAACTACAAGAATTGGAGGAGTTAAGGTTTGAGGCCTATGAGAACTCTCGGTTATATAAGGAAGAACTAAGGTGTTCCATGATAGGAACACCTTGAGAAAAGGTCCATGAGATGCAGTTGGTGCTTCTCTACAACTCCCGTTGAAACTGATGCTCGGGAAGTTGAGGTCTTGGTGGGATAAACCTTTCAAGGTCACAAAAGTATATCCTTTTGGTGCTGTAGAAATCGAGGAACCCAAGTCCAAGGCAATTTTTAAAGTTCAATGGACATGGCTGAAGGTGTACCATGAAACTACAATGAATCTTAGGGGTGAGAGGTTAAGCTGGCACATGCCATTTATCCTGCTTAAGGGAGTTAACATGTCCAACTTAGGGACAGTGAATCAAAGTGCTGAGTGGGAGATAACCCATTGTTTTAGTTTCTGTTATTTCATTTTATTCAGTTTTCTTTTCATTTTCGTGAGTTATAGTTGCTAACTTAGTTTTGAGAAAGCAGGCACTATCCAAGCTGAGCAATTCTGAGGATGAAGGTATCCTGTTATGCTGTAGTGCTAAACTAGCGCAGTGCTACACAAGAGTGCTGGCAACTCATGGAAAATTTCGAGTCCTCAGGTAAGCGCCAATGCTCATATTAGCGCTAGGATCTCCAGAAGCCTGAGGTATGTTTTTCCAAAAAAATAAAATTGGCACCTTAAGTGAAATGCTACGTTTCACTTTCATTGTAGCGCTATTGCACCGCTAGTGGTTGGCCATGTATGCCCTTTTATATTGCATCGTAGCATGCAAACACACATATACACACACTAACAACTTATCTTCTCCCTCTTCCTCACGCCTTACATATACGACCCTCCCCTTCTTACCTTGTACACACAACCTCCCCCATCACCACCGCGCCACCACCACCCCTTGCCATATCTCCGAGCACCACCGCTGCCCACTTGCACGCCCCTACTTCTCTTTGTGCACACACTCCATGCACACATCGTGCCATACCCCTCGCATTCTCTTCATCACTTCATCACTCCAAGTTCGTCCCTTCCTTCGTTCTTTTTTTTTTTCCTGTTAATGCCTAGTTCTCTGTTTTTGTTTATTTTTTAGATTAATTTTGGGCATTTTAGTGTTATATGTCGTTGTCCACGGTGAGGGTCTAGAAACACCCACCAACTATTTGTTGAAATGCTTACAAAGGTTTTTGGTTTGTGTTCACTGTTCAAACATGTCGCCCTTCGCTTACCCGTGTTTGCCTTCGTTCACATTCCTACACTCCCTCCCTTACCTGTTACTTATTTCCTGATTGCCAATTGCCATCTTTTTGCCATTTTCCTGAGAACTTGTTTCATGCACTTATTTCTCTTTTGCAGGCATGGCTTCTACTTCTTCTATCGGGATCAGCAGCGACCCTGCCTCCCCCTAACAAGCTCTAGTTCAAGATCAACCACCACAACCATTGCCACCTCCGCTCCACAGAGGCCCGTATCCCTCCGGCCAATGATCCTTGTCGCTTTATTGATCTCCAAGTGGAGAGGCTTTTGACCAAAATTGAAGGGTGCCCCATTTTATATGAGCATTCTATGGACCTCTCCCAGGACAGTGTCCAGTCCATTGCGGAGATCGTCAATCAAAATGGGTAGGGTTTCCTTTTGGATGAGCTAGTAAAGCCCAACCTCTCTATTATTTAGGAATTCTATGCAAACTTCTCCGAGGTTGGGTACCATGAAGTATTTGTGCGGGGCGGGTCCCTGTTACTATGGAGGCCATCCGTGCAACCATTGGCATTCCAGAAGTAGCCCTTCCTAACGATCACCAGCAGCTCCTTGAGTAACTCCGCACTCTTGATATCAATGTGCTCAAGGATGCCATTACTACTCCTGGATCCATCTGGACTCTAAACAAGTAGGGACATCCTCACACTTTGGACAGCCAATGGCTTACTTTTCTAGCTCGAATATGGATGCGACTACTATTTTCACACATCATGCCTTGTTCTTATGTCCATAACATCACCATGGACCAAGTTTTGTGATTTACTCCTTTGCTCCTGAGTAGTAGGCATACTTTCCTCGCTTCATCCATTGGACTATGGAGCCAGTACATCATGATAAGAAGGCTAACGGACTTCCTTTTCCTCCCTGATCACCAAGATGGCCCTTGCCCTAAGGTCCCTGCTCAGCCAGCTGATAAGCATCCCCGCCCAACAGGTGGAAGACTATCATTTCGAGACCTACTTGGAGCGTGTTGACATAGCTGCAAGGAATAGAGCCCGAGGGTGGTAGCCCTGCACCTCGTCCTAGTTCCCAACTAGTTGTCCACTCTAGTTCTCATTCAGATTTCAGCTGAGCCATTAGAGTTCCAAGGTTCTCACAGATCAGATCCTGGTCAAACGCGCCTGCGAGCTTAGGTTCGAGCCTCTGAAACTCGCGTTATGAGGCATTTGAGGCGGCTTGAGCTATGAGTTTAGGACATTGACCACAGCTTGAGAGACGAAGAATGAACCCAGATGCCTACTTAGGAAATGACTCTAGAGATGAGGATCCTGATGTTGAGTTCTTTGAGGAGGAGGATATTTCTGAAGAGGTCGATTGAGCCATGATCACTCCCATCTTCACTAGTTCTTTTGGCTTGGCATGAGGGCAGTGCTAATTTTGTAAGTGTGGGGAGGGGAGGAGTATTCCTTTCTTTTGTTTTATTTTGCTTTTTTTTTAGAGTTAAATTCTGTAGTTATTTTTAGTTTTAGATAATTTTTCTTTTATTTTGCATGAGTCAAAGGTGAGTGACAGTTGAACATGCTCAAGTAAGCCATGATATTCTGAAAGTTCTTTGGCACTTAATTGTGATAAATGATTGACAAATTCCTGGATCTATGAACTTTGAAACGTGGTTGATTGACTGAATTTGCCATGTGAGACTTGAGCTTGAATTGTGATTTCAGTATATTAGTCACTACAATTCTTTTATTTTGTTTGCATTCACTATGGTCTAATCTAGAACTTGTCTGATCCTTTGTTTAAACTTTTTTGTTTGCATAATACTTGACTTGCTCATGATAGAGGCATTTCATTGCTTTTCTTTTATTTTAGCTACCTAGCCATAAAGCTAACCCTTACATGTAAATAACCCTTGTTAACCCCTTTGAGCCTAAACTGAGCCTTTCTTTGTCACAAACACACTACAAACCTAGCCCCAACTTAGGGCCATGGAAAGAGTGATTGAACCAAATGTGCTTCAGATACAAGTGTGGGGAACACATTATTGAAAAATGAGGTGGAACAAGGGAAAATCATATGAAAGTAAGTTGGTTTTCCTAGTTAAAAAAAAAAGAATTCAATTCACCAACTCACTTCTATAAATCAATAATGGAATGAAAATGAAAGGACCCCAGAAGAGAATGGGTAGTTGGGAAGGAAACACATCTTGGATTCCCTAGAGCTTATAGTCTGAGCTACATACCTCTACTTTCCTAGGAACGGAGTTGACCAAAAAGTTTTCCAGAAAGACCCAAAACCTAATCCCTAGCTTCATTACCACCAATAAATGACCTCTTGATGCATGTTGTGTAATTGTCAAATCTGGAGACTTAGGAGAAAGGCAAGCCTATGGAAACAACCACTAGTGAATTGCTTGAGAGTTAACTGAACCCATACACATGAGTGTTGAGTGAAACACACCTCAATGAATCAGTTAGGTCATTCATGTTCAGAGTCATAGTTCTTGAAATTTGATTTATTGATTGGAATGTGCCATGAAGTTTGTTTATGGATTTTTAGTCATTGTTCATACTGTCATTTGCTGATCAACTTTGCCTTAGGACTAGTTACATTCTATACATTCTATAATACTACTACAACCATGCCTTTGATCTGATTTAGTTTTACTTTCACATGAGGACATGCAAAAGCTTAAGTGTGGGGGAGTTTGATAAGGGGCTTCATGCCACTTATTTTACTTCAAAACTCTAGCTTTTTGAATGAGTTTTTGATGAACTTGATAGTGATTGCTAAGATGTTCCTCATTGTGCAACTTCATGAAATCATTGATTATTGCACTGACTTTTGGAAATTAAAGCTTGTTGCATTTAACCTGTCTCTTTGAGTGTAGTTTTTATGTATAGAAGCATTGGATTGGGTGCAAGTCTCAAGAAGAAGGAGCTGGAAGCCAAAAAGAAAGAAAAGCAGAAGCTCACCATTTTGGTGAGCGCTGTAGCTCTCATTGGAGAGAGACATTCACGGATAAATTGAATATCACCCTCTAGTGACCACTGCATCGCTCAATCAGCGCTACAATGGTGGTGCTATAGATCACGACAGTTCATTAGCTGTAATGGGTATCACTTTGGCCCATTTACGAACAAATTAGACGCAGTCACACTGTTGCTTTGTCAAACCTCTCCATCATCTGTTACGTCCTCGCGCCATCACCATCTCTCCCTCCTGTAAAGTTCAACCAATGCATCATTCTTAGTGCGACAACATTTGGCTCTCTTCCTCCTTGGTTTCACTCTTCTTCAGATCCATTTCACTAGTATTTGTGCTTTGTTTGTCTCCAAAGAGTGAGAGAGTCCAGGTGAGTTTGGTTTTGGTTGATGTTGTTGAGAGTTGGGATTTGTGATTGTGTACATTGTTTGTGCTCTTCATTGTCATATGACTAGAATTAAGTGATTTTAATTGATAATGTGGTTTAGCGATTTAATATTTTTGTTAAGTGCGGGTGGTTGGTGGGTAAAATGTGGTTAGTTGCTATAGTGTTGTGTTGGTGTTGAATTTTAGTTTGTGTTTATATATTTTTTCATTGAATGTTGAGAAGATACCATTTGGTTGAAGAGAAATAGTGCATAGAGAAATAAATAAGAAGGTATAATTAGAGGAGGAGGTGGGTGAAGGACATCCCAAGGGGAGGGAAAAAGAAAGATAAAAGGGAATCCACAATTTTTTTTAGGGGGGGGGTTGTATGAATAAATGGATAAATATTAGTGGAAAGGAGGCTACAATAGGAGGTCGTAATAAGAGGAATGTATACTTAAGTATGTAACCTTATACTAAGCTGGGTATGTTGCTAAGTTGAGTATGTTCCAATGTTAACATGAGGAAAGTGATTTAGGCAAAGCAAAATGTTTTATTTCAATCTTATGTCCAAAACTATGGTCCTGTGATTTTATGCATTCTTTACAGAAGCATTACTATGTTAATTGTGACTAAATTTGGATATTTGGATTGGTATATGCATAAATAATTGAGGATGAACCTTTTACTCTAGGGTACATGAAATATGCCCTTTTTTTAATCTATTCATGCAAAAGTTTAGAATCCTAAATGGGATTTCTTTTCAGGACAAAGAAAGTGTAGGGAATTTTGTGAAGCTAATAGACAAAAACATTGGGTACATATTTGCTGGCATTGAAGCAAGTGCAATTGAATTTAGCAAGATTGCAGTTGGTCCTCTTGATTGGGATTATTATAGATATCCTTGCTTTCTCATGATATGCACATTTTGATTCATTTATCTTTTACTTTAGGATAAGTAAGTATAGAAATATCATTACTTGCACTGCTACATAACAAACTAAAGGAATGTTTCAACTAAGTTATTTTGGACTCAGCCCGCATTAGTTGGTGGAAATGACTGGTTGAAACTCTGGGGATTTATGTAAAACCTTTTCAAGAAATGTTCTTGTTAGAGGAGCAATTGTCCTATACTCCCATTTTCTTATCAGTTATTCACCATGGGAAAATTACATATTCTAATCTGTTAGTCTTTTGAAAATCCATGACCTCTGTAACTCTATTCAAATAGGTGGGTGTACTTAGCTCTTATTTCTCAACCAAACTTTATAAGTTCACTTCGCTCACTTAAGGATTATTGATATATGAGTAATTGAAATTAATATCAATAAAAGTCCATTGTGTAGATATTGAATCTGATACAAAAGTCATGACAATTCTAGCAACCACATTAGAATTTTTTTTTGGGCATCATTGATTTAAAATATCATGTATCAAGCATTCATTGTTTAGTGTCAATTCTAGATAATCAATCTAAATCTTTGTTGTTGTAAATATGTATTCAAACGCTGAACTTTTTAGTTAGTGGTTTGATAAGCATGCGTGTCTCAAGATATTTTACATATTCTTGTTTGACTTTTGTCTTAGATGAAACCTTTCTTAAAATATTGAATTTTGAGTTTCCCTTAGCTCAGCAATCTCCAATTGCAAGTGCAAGAGAAGTACATGAAGGATGATGAAAATATTGACATGTGATAAAATCATTGAAATTCATTTTTCTCTGGCTCTGGCTTGGTGATTAGTTATGAAGATAACATAATAGCCTTCTTAGCTAAATAGTCTAGACTGTCTTCGTTTAGCATTTGTATTTCATTCACATATAACCAATTTTTTCATGTTTGAATTTTGAAATTTGGTTGCCTTAAATGGATACTTTGTTGCATGTCAATATTAGTCATAGTTATCTAACCAACTATAAGATGATTATGAGATTCTGTAATATAAATAGAAAATGATATAATATGTTTAATCATTTTCTTTTAATAGAAAATTAAGATTACATTTCAAATCCAATTTTCAGTTGTTCAGGATGAACATAAATAATTATGCAAATTGGCTTACTTTGATAAGGAGCTTCCTTTACTAAAATCAGAGCTTTGGAAGGACATGGGATGACAAGCCTTTCAACATATTTTATTGTGTGATAGACTTCAAGGAGAAAGGGAGGGGCATGAACATGGAAGGGATTTGATAATGGGAGATTCAAACCGTCGTATAATAATTAGAGATGACTGAGAATATTCTCTAATACTCTTACCTTCATTTTGTTGATTGTCACAAACATAGACTATATTTTTGTCCTTATAGTTTTAGACTATTTCTAGATTTTTTATTTTATGTAAACTATTTCTAGATGTTTTGATAGTTTGGACTATCATTTTGGAAAAGTTTTGTTAGGCCTCCATTTGTATGTATATAGATTTGCAAATATAAGTTACATAAGATTTACACTAATTGTACAACGGATAGCCTCCCTAGGAGAGATGGATATTTAATTTTGTATAATGCTTCTATATTTACTTCATGATGATGTTGTGCAAGAAAATTTGTCATGTAAAGGCATATTATTAATAACTTACCTGTATAATACTAAAACTACTAGCATATTATGAACAACTTATAAGCAAAAGTTCCCTACTTAACAGCTAAAGTAGTATCTATATACATGTCATTTCAATTTGTCAAATACCTTGTAAATAGTTTCCTAATCCATTATGAGGATAACAACCCCTGAATTTTTAATTTTGTTGCCTTACCTATCACCAACAAATTGAAATCATTTTCTATGATCAATAGATTTTCTTTTCTTTTATTTTTTATAAATCTAATGGATTTTTGTTACAAATGAGTAATAATGCAGTTTGAAATGCTTTAACACATTTTCAAATGAGATTATTGTGCACTTTGACATGCTTCAACATGCTTACACATAGATTTATTGTCCATTCATACATTTTGAGAAGCTTTTGGCTAAGATGTAGCAAACTTATAAGCTTGATCAAAGCTTATAAGCTAAAATTGAAAGACTTATATGCTAAACTGGTGTTCTTAATTGCCATATTTTCACAGCCATATACTATGTGAAATGACCTCTTGGACATGTCACTTTGTTTGAATAGTTACAGTGGTGCACTTTGATATACTTTGAGAAGCTTTTGGTTGAGATGCAGAAAACTTATAAGCTTTGACCAAAACTTATATGCTAAAATGAAAAAACTTATATTCTAAACTGATATTCTTAACTACCAATTTCCTAGTCATAGATGTATGGATAGTTTTTGCTCCTTCAATTGGAGTTGAGTTTATGACATTTATATTAAAAGACCAATTATCATAAATATTATGAGAAAATAATCTAAATTTTGAAAGTTGTAAGCCTACCAATCATAAAACACAAGTATAATTCCCACTATTGGATGCGAGTTACGTGAATGCGTTAAAGTTACTAACAAATTTAGAAATACTTAGTTAAGCTAAATAATTGAATAATACAATTTCTTAAGTAAACTTTGATTAATATTATATGCATTATAGGTACATTGAAAAGAGCCACTAGTATATTTGATGACACACGTAGAAGACTTGCATTGGGTAACACAACATTGTGTCCTAAAGCTTTTAAATTAACAATATTATATATAAAGAGAAAACTAACAAATCATAAGAACTATCATGTATAACTCTTATCAAAATCCAGAAAATGGAAAAATTCTAATTAGATCTTTCACTTGTTGAACTGTGCATAGCCTTCATGGTTTCTCCATTGACAGAATCCAAGATCATCACAAACCTTATCAATGAAGTTTCTATCATCCTAATTCGTTGTTCAAGTCCTTTAGCTAATTGACCTGCAAGAGCAAGTAAAAAAATCAGATTTTTCATCTTTTCTTTTAGCATTTACATTAAAAGGACATAAACTTTTAAATTGATACTTCAACATTTCAACATACATAGGGAAGCTAAAGAATTAACCTCTATGCTCTAACGTATCTCATTCTCAACACAATGTCCTTTATCCAAAATTCACTAACACCATGAGAATAATTCCAACATAAGCAATCTAGTAAATCCATATGATCCATTCATCTAAAATTCTAACTTTTTTTTTTTTTGTTAGTGATCTTTCATTAAACCAATGAGAGATAAAATAAAGTCCAATAAATAAATAAAAGAGGATAAAGTACTCTTTGGAGAGGAGACACAAAACACAACACAACGTGCAAAAGATAAATATTCACTGAATTTGATGTGCTTTGCTTCCTCTATGCTTTCTATAACACAAAGAGGAAGGAAAAACACATCCCAAAATAATATTGAACCCTAAACACAACATGAATCAGAAGATATACTGATTAGATAAGAGAAGTAATGCAATGACCATGTTTTGTAAATGCATTTAATAACATCAAATATGCTGATAATTCTAATGGTAAATGCACGTAAGTAAGTCAATTGCCTAGTCATTATTCTCCGTGACAAGTTTTGTAATAAATAGCAAGAGGCAAAAGTGCTTGTCCCAAAATAATGTTAGAAACAATCACGCTTGCACATGGATTTACTATACACTCACATTGTTGGGGAAGCTATTTGCTAACCCGAACAAACTTATAGGCTGTGAGCAAAATTTATATGCCAAAGTTTAAAGACTTATATGCAAAAAAGAAATTCTTAACTCATTTTAACACATTGTAAAAGCAACCCAAACCAAAAAAGGAAAAAAAGAAAATGCTAATAGGAGTGAATGTCAATAAACATACAATATCTTTTGAGTTTGTTTGGCATGGGCTACAACACCAATGGCCTTATTTAGGTAGTGTGGAAATACCATAGCAAGCCTGATGCACCTAAAATACAACATAATGAAGACAACATCAGACTCTTATTTCAAGCACTCATAAAAAGAGAAACAATTAAAGTGAACACTGCTTGGGTTTTGGCAGACAGAGCATAAAGCATATGAATTTAGGATGGTGATGCTCATGTGTTCTTGAACAAAGCTGCAAGAGATGGAGATGGATACAGTAAGAATAATATGCACCCTCAAAGGAAACCATGGGAAATTAAAAGGAACACTTCTCTACTGAATAAGAAAAAAGACCACTTCTAATTTGCTCACTTTCTAATTTTGTGTTACACAAAGCATGCTCCCTATCTTCAGCATACCCAAAATATCCTTCACTTTGCTTTCTGGCATTGATTTCAAAACCTTTGTCAGCATGTTCATCATCTACACATATCAAAGTAACTACAATATTAAAAAACAGTGTGCATAAAAGAGACCCCATGGTATCAAATTCACTGAACCATAATGAAGAAGAAATGCATGTGTATATATATCAACCTCTACGAATTTGCAATAAAATAATTATTGATGGTAGAATATATAAAGCATCACTGATATGTCATCACGCTATCCTATCCCTCGTGAATGGTCACCTCACAAGCCAACAGTGATCAGTGCCTATTAAAGCAAATCATGTAAGCCACTGTTTGACAAATACACTTTGCAGAACACCTTCAAAGGATTCAAAGCTTCAAAAAATGTAAGCTAGCATTTTGGTCAAGGGATGCATATTCACTAAACTATTCCAAACATGTGTTTCAGAATTCTGATTCATCTGTATCTAATCATTTTTTTTTCTTAATTTTTTTTAAAACTAGTTTACTCAACCAAAGGAGATTATCTTTTTTCTTTAAGGAGAGGGGGTAGCGGAAAGAGTACACCTATCCAGCTCAAAAATAGTTCTCAATCATTCAATTAAAATATTCCTGATGTGTAAGAAGTAATAAAATTATTGTTTTCATTTTTTCATCGGTTTACCCTTTCTTATATTGGCTTTCTGGAGAATATGGAAGTTTAAGGGGAGTATTGATATATGCATGTTTCATTACAGCACTTGTCTTACAAAAATATCATAAACAATCAACCTTGTCCCACATAGATAAAAAGAAAACAATAGAGTCCAAATTGCTTTGCCTCGTGACATACCTTTTCTTTCTTCCCTTCATTTTTTCTATTATTTAGAAGCCCAAACTTTCAAATTGAGAGGAGCCATAAAAAAGAGCATAACATGAAATAAAATTAAGTATTCACTAAATTTGAAGGCACTTTCATCCTCTGTACTTTCTTTACCCATCGCCTATTATAATACTACATAAATTAAGGAAAAACACTAAGCCATATATACTAACTATGAACATATGAACATAATCAGGACACTAAGCCAGGACATTAAGCTAACACAATTAGATCTAAATCCAACTATGAACAACACATAAGTGCTTTAAATTTGCTGCTTATTCTCTTGTTTCTAGAAGTCTCACAACAAATATTAGCTACCAGTTCTTATCCCAAATAAATCTCAAGAAGAAGCATACCTCTATTCAACAAGGAGGAAAAAACCCAATGTCATGACCCATCATATAATGGAGTACTTGTGTGTTGTAATTCGCTTCACATACAATGACAAAGAGCACTCAAACTCAACACCAACCCCCAACAATTTCTTCACAAAAACGCATGGAACGGAGTCACAACAATCAGCCCACTTATAAGGATGAAGTACTTTTACAAGAATCAACTTGCGTCATAGCTTGGAGGAAGAAGACAAGCAACACTTGCATTTGAGAGCTACGTTTGAGAAAGAGAAGAAATGAAGCTGCATTTGACAAAGAGAAGAGATAGCCTTTTAGAAGAGGCTGCGTTTGAGAAAGAGAAGAGAGAAATAGAGGTATATGGATGGTGCGAAAGCTTTCAACTTTCCCTCTTATGTGAACACTTTTTCATCTAATGGAGTTCCAACTGTGAGCTCAGTTTTTTAATGTCCACAGTCCACCTCCATCCCCTCTTTTGTCTTCTTGTTACACACAGGCATAGATGTGCAAATGTTGTCCCTTCCAGTTGTGCACGTAACAACACTCTATTTCAATAGGTGGTGGATGGCAAGATCATCAAGCTTCCTGATAAATATATTTCTTTTTCCTTTTCCTAGTTTCTAGCCTTAGTAGGTTGGTTTTGAAGTAACCGTGCCCTTCCGAGGGCTTTTCTACTTAAACCAAAAATTAATGAAATAAAGCATACTTCCTTCTATATTGTCTTCTTCTTATTGTCTTGTACTCATTAAATGCATTTCTTGGGATCCGATGTCCTTACGAGCTTCTGGGATCGAATGGCCTTACACTTTAAATTAAGGTTAAATGAACCCTTCGTGCTCCCTGTCCAAGCTCTTCTAAGCTGGACCATTACCTTGGGTCTAATAAACCTTTTTAATTTGTTTTAAGGTAAAACGAACCCTTCATGCCCAAGCTGTCTAGGTGACTCGATCTTCCAACCTTTAGCCCTCTTCCTTGCTGGACTGTCGGCTTGAGATTAATAACCCTTTTAAAATGTTTTAAGCTTAAATAAACCCTTCATGGCCCCAGTCCAAGCTAGCCGAGTGGCTCAGGTCTTCCGACCTTTAGCTCCCTTCTAAGCTGGACGGCCGACTTGGGTCTAATAACCCTTTTGAATTAACAAGCACAAGTATGGTAATTACTTTGCAATTCATTAATCGGTGGCTTTTTATCCAAATCGGCCCACAAGATCAAGCCTCATTAAAACATTCATGAGAGAACCCTATGGGAAAAAAACTCAGGTAAGGAAAACGAGTAAATTGACTAGTCGTGGTAATTACTTTGCAATTCACATGAAAATTTGTCAGCTTATATGCATCTTTCCCTAACACCTAGGATATATGGTAAGGTCCTTCCTGGTTCGAAGCCAACTTTCCTTGCCCGGGAGGTTCGTGGAGGTCCAGTGTTGGCTCTTTAGAGGAAAAGGTCTCCTTGTAAAAAGTGCTTGGGGATCACTCCTTTGTTGTACCACTGATTTATTCTCCTTTTTAGTTCGAGTTCCCTGAGGTGAGCATCTTCCTGTGCTTCCAGATGTAGGTGCGATTCTTCTCATCTTCTTTGTTCGTTACACTACTTTGAGTAAGACACCATCCTTGGGGTTGGTTTTCCAATCTCTATTAGTATTACCATTTCAGACCCATAAATGAGTCAGAAGGGTGTTTCCCGGGTTGTCGAGTAAGTGTTGGTCTGAAGCACCCACAGGACATTTCCTAACTCTTTAGCCCAAGCGCTCTTAGCCTGGTCCAGTCTCTTTTGGAGTCCTTAGAGTATGACTTTGCTGGTAGCCTCGACATGCCCATTTGCCTGAGGGTGCTCAACCAAGGTGAAGTGGTGAGAGACTCCAAAATTTTTCAAGAGCTGTTTGAATCTTTGATTCATGAATTGGGTACCATTGTCTGTTACAATTGTCTTTGGGATCCCGAACCTCATGAAGATGTTTCTCCAGAAAAACCTCTGACATTACACCAACGTAATTGTGGCTAATGGCTCAACTTTAATCCATTTCGTAAAGTAATCAACAACAACGATGGGGTACTTGACCTATCCTGGGTCTAGCGGAATGGCCTAAGGATGTCTATGCCTCATTAGACAAAGGGCCACGCGGCCGAGATTGCTATTATCTCCTCCGCAGGTGATACATGTAAGCTGGTGTGCTTTTGGCATTTGTCGCACTTCCTCTTGAGTTCATCCGTGTCTTTTGTCATCATTGGCCAATAGTAGGCGGCCTGTATAACTTTTAGTGCTAGGGTCCGACCTCTGGGGCGGTGTCCCCTTACACCCTCATGAACTTCCCTCAACACATATTCTATTGGCTTTTGCTTTAAACACTTCAATATTGGTTAGGAGAAACTCCTCTTGTATAGGTTCCCGTCTATCAATGTGCAGGATAGGGTTCCCTTACGATCTTCTTTGCTTTGATAGGGTCGTCCAGGAGGACTCTGAGCTCCAGAAAGTTTGAGATCTTGGAAGCTTATCCCGTGATCAGCTTCGGTAATACCATCTTATTTCCTATTGAAGGTTGTCTAATGAAATTTTCTCGACTTTATATGTTTGATACTCAGAATAAGATATCAAATAAAATGGCTAATTTCATATATGTACATATTCATTTATACATATTTTTACTTATCTAGTTATTTAATTACTAATTTATTTTCAAAAGAAATTCAAATATTAAATTATTAGATATTTAATGTATTAAAATGACGTAAAAAGAAAGGAGATGTAGTTGAAATTTGTTTATTACTTATAACATTGTTTTTAAATTAGAAAAACAGATGTAATTAAGATGATGAAAATGAAGGTTATTCAAAAAAAATTTACTAATTAAAACATATTAGTTATAATATATATTTTCAGATTGATATTTTAATTTATAAAAAGGACGTAAATGTTTCATGATATAGTAAAATTATTGGTGATTTTTGCCGTAGCATGTGCTTTTTTGAAGGGTTTAGAACCCTTTTTAGGTAGTGCATTGAAAACTTGCCACAGGCTTATTAACAAGTCAACATCTTTGTGTCAAACTAACTATCCAACTCATTGTTAATTAAGTGTTTTAGCTATTTAGTCCTTTTACTTTTAGAATTAAGGATTTTTCTGAAAAAAAATTGAAACAAAATTCTGAATCAAGGTTTGACTTGGCCCTCTTCTTCTTGCCAATAACATAAGTTGCCTTCACCTTAGTCCTTGACGCTGCAATGGTAATCCCAACAAATGGCAATCTTAACAAGCATCGATATGTGTTAAGCCTATGAAAAAGCCGAAAAAAAGAAGCAATTCTCCTTAAAGCTTATACAGACCAAATGGTCATATTGAAAAGAATCGTACAATTCCAATCCAAATAATCATAAACCAAAAATCACAAAACGTCATCTTCCGAATGCAATCTTGGTATAATCAAACCCTGAATTAGGTAAAATCCACTTTCTTCGAATTCACCAAGCCGCCACGCTCTCAAAATGCAAATGCCAAAAAGGAAAAAAAAAAAATAAACAGTGAAAACCTAATCAAAAATTGAAAAACTATAGAACGGTGAAGAGAGGGGAGGGAAGTAAGATGGGCAAGAAATCGATGAAGGGAGAGTGGATGTAACCCCCTAACGTATAATATAGTACAATGTAGTATGCTCGAGCCATATTCAGGTTTAACATTAAAGGATCGTTTCTTGAGACCTTAGCTTAACTTTAATTTTGAAAATATATACCAGAAAATACAAGCCGAAATTTTCTTTTTAAAGCTTTACTTTCAAAAATAGGAGCCGTTGTGCGCAATAATTGTAACAAGATAAAGACGCATAATTACAACATAGGCATCCGAGCATACAACCTAATAATTATCATCTAAATGTAGGTAGAAAAGCGCACGAGAAGGGGGAGTTGAATCGTGTTTTGCTTTTTCTTTCCTTCTTAGCTTCTTAAAAACTTAAATAGAATACTATCAAGTTATGAGCTTGAAGTGCAGTGGAAACAACATTAGTTACTTCAAAAAGCTACTTTTTGAACTACAATAAATATTATAAAAACGTGTAAAGGATGGCTTTCAAAAACACGGTTTGATGCGCACAAGGCAGTGAATATAAAGAAGTTAAATGAGAAGAAGATCCTGAACATATGTTTTTTATACTAGTTCGGTCAACCTGTTTACATCCAGTTCTCAACAACCGTTGAGTTTCACTAAAAACCTTTCTCAACCTAAGAAAGTTGGATAGTCTTTGCAGTAGCCTTTCCAAGCTCTTACTTGTGACTAGTAGCAAACTCCACTGTCACAAACCATGTAATCTTTGACAAGCCTCTTAGCTGAACTCATGACCAACTGTCACAACCTAAGTAGTCTTTAACCAGTCTTTCCAAGCTAAACCATGACTAGTAGTTCACTTCTACCATTGCATTGCAAGTAGTCTTTGACTAGTCTCTCCAAGCTAAACCGTGACCAATAAGTACACTCTTTGTCATGACCTGAGTAGTCTTTAACCAGCCTCTCTAAGCTAAACCGTGACCGTAGTTCACTTCTACCATCGCGTTGCAAGTAGTCTAACTCACACTAATCGTTATTGGATTCGAGGATACAAAGTTTTGAGTTTTGGTTTGCCACTTAAACTAACCTATACTCAAGTTTCCATAAGATGAACAATAATAGATATGAGAAAAACTTGAATGACTTACTTTCTAAGATTCTTCCTAAGAAGAACGTATGATCTACTAAGAATGGAAAAAGAAGATTTTTATAGACAAGAAAACTAATTACAAGATGTAATGAACTTTATAAGAGATGAGAAGAAATTTTCTCAATGTTTCAGCACTTATGCAACGTCTCTTTTTCTTTTTTCCTTTGTAAGCACATCATCTCTATTTATAGACGGTTTGCATTTATGACTTGGTGCCCTTGATTAGTTGTCCAAGTGATAAATGTTAATCATCTATTTGGGTCTTAAAAGCAATCTAGAGAAGTAGCTCATTGTCTATCAGAGTTATTCAAAGTCGATGTGTGATAGAGGTTTCTGAGGTCACCTTTAGAAACTACTTTTTACTTTCTGAACTAGATTTCTGAATTCCTCATTCTAAGGCTTGGGTAGTTGACTAAGTTGAATGAAGAGATGACACAGTTGCAACTGGGTTTGACTTTAAATTTAAAATTTAAATTTCCCTCATTTCCTGTAAAGTGCACGTTTCACTATGAAGTGAACTTTCTAATGTACATTATCAGTTCCTTGATATATCTTCGATCTTCCAAACTTCAATTGGAGCTTGTTGATGATGATATGATTGCGATCATGATGATTAAAGATTGTAGAACACATTTGCTTTAGAGTTGGTTTGAAATCTTCATTTGAAGCGTACTTTTTGAAGTCTCGTGCCATTTTCTGAAGATCTGAGCCTTGGTTTCTTGTACACGATGATTTTCTTCAATCCGTTAAGCATGTATACGTTCATTTCATGATATAATTTTCATTTCCATTTAGTTCCCATATCTTTAAATGAGATAAATCATGCTTGCACATGTAAAGTAAAATTATTTTTGCTTTAGTAAATGTGTTATGCAAATGAAAAAACTTGTTTGCTTCATCAAGAAACTCAAGTGAAACATTAGTCGTTCTTGAAAATATTTTCTCTCAATTGGTTGTGTTATCACTTAACATTTTGCATTAATGCTTTCTGAAGGTTTTGGAGCTAACAATCTCCCCTTTTTGATGATGACAAACCAATTTGAAGAAAATCTTTTGAAGAGATATTGAAAGAAATATAATAGGATATGTAGTGTGATAACCAATATTCTTTCAAATCATCATATGATGTGATTTTTAGAGATTCCTTTTCTTAAGGCGTAATATAGGTAGAGTTAAAAATGTCCCATAGCCTTAAGTGATTTAAATCAGAAGTATTTTTATTTTTCATGAGGTTTTGAAGTTACTAGAGTGCTTTATGAGAGATGTCAAAGTAATACCAAAAAGTATATGATCGTTTATGCTTTTTGGAAAGAAAAACAGTTTGATTTTTAGTCAATAATGACCTTTCTGAAAAAAAAAAACTAATATGAATAAAACAAGTAACTTGTGATATTTCCTCTTGATTTGATTTCTTATTCAGCACAACTTTATCTAAGCATATTTTTGAAATGCGATGCAAATTTTTGTGCATGAAAACTTGCAACACATAAACCTTGCACACACAAGAGGTTTATGAGGCTCTAAAAAGAAATTGAATTTAGTTGTATCAGAGCATGTAAGCGATGTTTCTGAAGATCAATAGAAAATGATCACAGTATTAGAGCAAGTTATATAGAGCTCATGACAACATCATATATGTATGTTAGATTATATGTTTTATGAAAAACTTTTCAAGCGTGTAGCATAAATATCGAAGCACAAAGAGATATGTGTAACAGAGCAAAGAGAGGTACTTGTGCTTAACGGATAATGCCAAGTGTTAATCATAAAAATGCATATGTGTTGAATATCATAGCGTGCTAGGAATAAACAAGTTCAAGTGAACGCTTAGAGATAAAAAGCATACATCTCAATTAAGGTATAAGATTAGCTAGTCATGATAACATAACATCAGAAGCATCATGATAACATAGGCATCATATGTATCAGAGCTTAAAAAAAAACATAGAACTTGGATATCTATAATAAGAATAAAGAGGCTGATTATATACCAAAGTACTAGAAACGAGCGGATAAAAACCAAAAATTGATCATTGTTCAGTAATAAGGTATCAAAGCAAGGATGAGGAAAAAAGAAAAAAAATTTCAAAACTAAAAATAAAAAAATGCATGCTAAAAGAAAAAAATATCTCAAAGTTCCCCCTTAACATGATACTTCCCTGAGTTCCTTAGGACAAGATTTTCTTCTATTTTCTTTTCCCTTTTATCATCAATAAAAAGGAAGTGTGTGGAAACAGGAACACCATCATCAGCCTCGGTGCCTCACTTCTTAAAGGATCTCCTGATTATTTTGAAGAATTTGAAGTAGTAATTCTTCATGACTTCAAAGTTGAGCGCCTTGCTTAATGTTGGTGGCTTCAACCCGATCTAACTTGGAGGCTATGGCCCCCTGGTTTTGTATGGAAGCTGGATCTGCTAAGAACTTGTGGAAGTCTCAATTGAAGGCTAGTGTGGCAAATGGATGGTTTCAGTTTTGGATGGACAAGCTTGAGTAAGCTGAAGAATGTCTAGGGATATGGTTTCCCCAGACTTTGGTGTAACACTTTAAAAATTATTTAAAAATTTATTTGAACTTTATTATTGAGAATTTCAAAAATTCTCGATTTTAGCACTGTACTGCCCAATGGACGTGATAAAAAAAAATTGGGAGAATAATGACCTTGCGGCCCACGGCCTATCAGATAGCCAAAACCCTATATTTAAGACCAAGAGATACAGGGATTGAGAAAAGATAGGGTTAAGGTTAGAAATAGCTAGAAATGAAGATTTCTAAAATTAAATTTTGGGCAATATTTGATTACCGGGTACGGTGTATGGCCCATTGGTAAAATTTAGGTGTGCGATTTCTAATCCTGAAAGATAGTTTAATATTTACAAAAGGATAATGATTATCCTTTAGACCCAAGTGTAAGGCTAGGATTTAATCTTGATTTACAAGATTAAATCCTAGTCATTCATCTCTTTTTATTTTAGAAAGAAACTATACTTTACTTACCTAAGCACTATATTTATTTCAAGATAAAAACAAGTCAACAAACCTTATCATCATCAACCCAAACATTTTGGCTAGCCAAGGAAACCATCCAACCTCTATTTCTGTTTCTTCAAGAAGCTTGAAACTTGTTTAAAGCTCTAAACTCCTAACCTAGACTTGCTAAAACCATAAACTTCTTTTACTAAACTTATTCCATTCATCAAGATCTACTAAACTAACCAATTGAAATCTTAATTTCTCACCATTTTCACCTTGATACCTCATACACTCCTGCCTAAGGAAGGGTTTGGTGTTGTTTTGAAGGCCTTGAAGTGAAAGGAATCACTCTTGGAACATCCTTTGGAGCCAAATCCATAAGTTTCCAAAAAATAGGGTTTTGTATCTTGTTTGTTGTAAATCTATTTTCTTGCAGATTTTGATGGTTTAAAGTTGATAATTCTGGTTTTAATGTGTGATTTCACATAGATATAGATGTATTTACATTAGTAGAGTAGTTTGGTGTTGTTGAAAAATCATTTTTGTCAAAAGGAGTTTTGGACTATGTTGCTGGATTTTCAGTTTTATCATAGGCAGAAATTGGTCACGAAATTTTTGATGCATTCGTAGGTTTTTATGAGCTAAAAATTTTATATATTAAAGCTAACATCCTAAGTCATGAAGCTAACATTGAATTTTCAACTCCTTGAATTTTCTTGGGTCATTTTAAAGACTTCCTGCCTTTAAAAAAAATCATGAACCATGGCTGTGAATCCTGGGCCAACTGCTGGACCCAAGGTGTTGGAAACATTTTGAGTTCTAACCATGAATTTTGTTCTGATTTTAGGAACTCAATTGCTACGGTTAAAAATTCTAGAATTCTTGTATGAGTTGAGATTAGGTGGTCTCTGACCACTAGATTTGTAGAATTTTGTTACATAGTTAGAGAACTAATCTTGCTCTGGAATTTTTACAAGACCTTATGGACACATTGAGGTGTCATGGAGAATTTTTGTAGCCTTGAATTAGTTTTTTGAGATGAAAATTAAATCTGGCTACATAACGGTAAAATCTACCAATGTGCTGGAAATGAACCAAAGTCTTGAATTGATGATATAATGTCTTTTGATTCAAGTATGATATGTATGAATGCATGCTATGAACTTTAAAGATTGGTTTATAAGCCATGATTGAAATTGCATTGTGAATGAATGCCTATATATGTTTTATGCATGCAGTTGCAAAATGAAAAGTGAATCATGCATATATATGGTAAAAGAGAATGTATGAACTTCAATCGTGCATGTTCTGACATATAGACAACATAGAAACAAGGCTTATGTTGAATGAGGGGAAGGCAAAAAAGGGAACTTTCCTAGAAATATTATAAGTTGGTAGATGTATTGGCTAGGAATAGATCTATTTGTGATTAGCAAGAGGAAAAAATTAAGTCCGATGATCACATATAGGAATGAGTTAAGTCCTGATAAGCGTTTATTTCCCATATGTGGTGTTATCCACTAGATACTATTTGGTATGAACTAAGTCTTTCCTATGTTGATGGAAAGAGAAAAATGCATGGAATTAAGTTCTATGACCACAAGTAAAACCAGGGCACTTTAAGATAACTTCACTGCATATCTCATGTGCATACTCATGTTATTCTGGATTGTCTGCTTAGGATAATTTACTTTGTGTTTGAACATTATGATATATGTGCATTAATTTATTGCATGCTAAAAGAAACCCACTTCAGAGGTATGATTTTGAACTTTTAAAAAAATGAATCTCTGGTATGTAATGCTTGATCACATTTTCTAATAAACCGAAGTGGCTGGGATGATGACGATGACAATGAGATTCATAACTGTATATTTGGGGAATCCCTACTGAGAATTTTAGAATTCTCACCCCTTTGTGTTTGTATTCCCGTGTTGTCTAAGTTGATCTAGAGAACAATGAGGCTACTATAGGAAAGAATTGGAATTGCAATAATTTAGTGGCTGAGGCTTGTAATGATTGTACTTAGTTATATGTATATATATGTAAATACAATAGAGAATAGATGTGTATTAAAGCTTATAGATGAGCTTCCTTTTGTACTTGACTTTGTCTTCAATAAATATTTTTGTTTCTTTGTTATATATTTTAATAGAATGAATTAGTTATGGTATATATGAACCTATCAACTTGCTATAGATATTTAAGAAAGGTCTGCTAATTTATAAGTAACAACTCCTAGGTCTAATGTCATGACTTAAGGATGATGTTATACTCAGGAGGATATTATATTTGGTGATTTCAGTATCAGCATGTAGAACAATAAGTGGAGGAGAGGATGGAGCAGGAGTAGCAACAGGTAACATGAGTACATAGAGGATCAGGAACATGATCAGAGCTGGAGGCGCTTCTTCAACATGAGGAGCATATGCTTTTGATGTCCTATTTTCTTCCTCTTCCACTGAAGTTATATGAATAGAATGAGGAGGTTGAAGTGCGATCAGAATTACAACACTCTGGTTCAGTTGCATCCTCAGCTGGCTCTTCTATGATTGGCTTTAGGAAAGAATTCACTCATTCTGGCCTTTTCACTCCTGAATAAGATTTCCTCTTCTTCAGATGAGGATGCTTCTACTTGTTCTTCTTTTTCTTCATCTTCTTCAGAGTTAGTGAAGATAACCTTGTAACCAACTGTTGGTATTTTGTAAGCTCTTTTAGAAGCATAAGGATACTTCTCTTATGCTTAGTTTCATACTTAAGCTTGGACTCAATATCTCTTCTTCTAATGGTTCTTATAGGTTTATTAGGCATCTCTTTTGATCCTTTTTGCAGCCCATTATCTGAATCAGAAGAATCATTGTTGGTTTCTGAAGAAGGTGGTGGTTTATAAGGTTCTTGATGTTCTATTCTCTCTTGTCTCATCTTCATTCTCTAGGTAGAAAAAGCACACAAGAAAGGGGGTTGAATTGTGTTTGCTTTTTCTTTCCTTCTTAGCTTATGAAAAAACTTAGACAATATACTATCAAGCTATAAGCTTGAAGTGTAGCGGAAATAACGTTAGTTACTTTAGAAAGCTACTTTCTGGACAAACAACAACTATAATGACAACGTGTATAATGGATATAAAGAACAAACACAAAGAATAAAACAAGGTAAAGCAGTAATATGAAGGAGTTTAAGGAGAGATCCTGCATAGTGATTTTATAGGTTAAGCTAACCTGCCTATATCTAATTCACAACAGTTGAGTTCCACTAAAAACCTTTCTCAAACCAAGAAAGTTGGATAGTTTTTGCAGTAGTCTTTCCAGGCTCTTACTTATGACTAATAGCAACCTTTACTATCACAAACCAAGTAGTCTTTAACCAGTCTCTCCAAGCTAAACCAGTGATCAGCAAGTACACTCTCCTGTCATAACCTGAGTAGTCTTTGACCAGCCTCTCCAAGCTAAAACCGTGACTAGTAGCTAACTCTCCTGTCATGTTGTAAGTAGTCTTTGAATAGCTCTCCAAGCTAACTCACACCGATAACTATTGGATCGAGGATACAAAGGTTTGTGTTTAGGTTTGCCACTCAAACTAACATACACTCTCAAGTTTCCATAATATTTACAATAACAGATTTGGGATAAACTTGAATGACTTCTCTCTAATGATTCTTCCTTGGAAGAACGTATGATATATAAAGAGCATAGAAAGAAGATTTTATAGACAAAGAAACTGAATACAAGATGTAATGAACTTTACAAGAGACGAAGAGAAATTTTTACAGTGTTTTAGCTCTTATGCAACATTAGGATCTTTTTTCTTAGAAGCCACATCCAGTATCTCTATTTATAGATGGTCTTCATTTTTTACCATTGCCTTTGATCAGTTGTCTAAGTGACACATATTTATCATCTGTTTGTGTCTTAGAAAAGTAGTCTAGAAGAGTAGCTTTAGAAACTACTTTTACTTTCTTAAACGAGATTTTTGAACTTTTCCTTCTAGAAGCTAGAGTGGTTGACCAAGTTAACAGAAGAGATGATGTGCTAATTTGTAACTGGATTTGACTTCAAATTTGAAATTCAAATTTCTTTCTTTCTCATAGAGTATACCGTTTCACTGTGAAATGAACTTTCTGAAGTATAGTATCAATTTTTTGATATACATGTGATCTTCTAGTTTTCAATTAGGGCTTGTTGATGATGAGATGATTGCAATCATGATGATTGAAGGTTGTAGAACACACTTGCTTCAGAGCTTGTTTGAATTTCTTCATTGGAAGTGTACTTTTGAAGTCGCATTCTACTTTCTAAAGATCCTTTCCTTGGTTTCTTGCATACAATGATTTTCTTCATCCATTTAAGCATGTATAAGTTCAATTTGCAATATAAAACTCACTTTCATTTAGTTCCTATATCTTTAAATGAGATAAATCATGTTTGTACATGTAAAGTGAATTATTTTCACTTCAAGAGACATGTTATGCATATGGAAGAACCTCTTGCTATTTCAAGAAAACTCAAGGAAACCATTAGACGTTCTTTAAAATTTTTTTTTAAATTGGTTGTATTATCATTCAAAACATTTTGTATTTATGCTTTTTGAAGGGTTCTAGAGCTAACAATCTCCCCATTTTTTATGATAACAAACTAATAGAAGAAAATCTTTTGACGAGATTTTGAAAGAAAATATAGCATAATATTGAGCCAGATAAAAACCTATTTCTTTCAACACATCATAAGATGTGATTTTCAAAGAGTCCTTTTCTTAAGGCATGATAAAAATGTTTGCTTGCCTTAAGTAACTCAAATTAGAGCTATTTTTTGTTTCTCTTAATATTTCTGAGATTACTTGGAGTACCTTTTGAGAGGTATCAGAGAAAAAGAGAAACAAAGATATGATCGTTTAACTTTCTAAATAAAAACCGATTTGATTTTTAGTCATTTGGACATTTCTAAAAAGAAAAGGTGTGGTTGAATAAAACGAGTAATACTTGTGATAGCTACTCTTGCTTAGATTTCTCATTTAGCACATCTTTATCTAAAATTATTTTTGAAACGATGTAATTTTTGAAACAAAAAAACTTGCAAAAACATACTTTGTACACACATGAAGTATTTGAAGCTCATAGAAACCTTATTAAGAAGATACTCAACTATAGGAACATGAGGTTTCTAAAGCTCAACAGGGATTGATCCCAATTGTAACAAAGCATCAATTTTTGAGCTTGATTTGAAAAGAAACTTCATAAAAAAAGGTATACCAGAGCGTATGTTTCTGAAGCCAAAGATAATACTTTTAAATTTGTATGATATGGCTTATATATCAGCTCACATAAGAATATATATATATACACCTCTATCACGATATGTTCAGAGCTAATCATATAGATAGAAACTGATGTAGCAACATATTAGATTGAGCTAATATTGTAAGTATGCATACATCAACATTGGTATATCTGATTAGCTAAATCGAATATATCTATTTTAGTGTGCAAATAATATATATGTGCCAAGTAATATCTTATTAGAAAAAAAAACACAAAACATAACAAATGTATCAAAGCATAAAAAGATATATTAGATCAAAAGAAAGAAAAAAATATCAGAGCATAAAATAAAATAAAAATATCAAAGCTATTAAAAAAACACATGTAATCAGGGCAAAAAGCAAGATAAGATGTTCATAACAAAAAGACAATATGCTAAAAACAAATAATGTTCACAGAAAAATAATATGCCAAATCAGCAAAAAAAAATCTTTGAATGGCTCCCCTTCAGTATGTTCCCCCTGAATTTCTCAGCATAAGATTTTCTTCTCTTCTTCTTTTTTCCCCTTTTGACATCAGCAAAACGAGGTGTGCCTGGAAACAGGAATACCATCATTAGTCTTATCGCCTAACTTCATAAAGAATCTCCAACAACAATGCTTCATGTCTTTGTGATTAAGCTTCTAACTCATTTACCCAGTTGTTGATGAGGCATTGCTTTCACGGGTAACTAAATTTCAATGTAGTTTGGCTGTAATGCCTATGGTTGGCTTGGTGAGGGATTGTTATTGTAAGCGAGAGTTGGCTCAGGGATAGTAGAAGCTAGGATGGAGGGTTCTACAGGGTGTAGGAATTCATTGCGAGTAAGAGTTAAGTCCATCTTAGGGACTACATCATGTTTTGAGCTTCTGACTTAGAATATGAGGACTTAGATGAAAAGGAGGATTCATGCATATGAGAGCCTGAAAGTTAAGATGAAAAAGTCAAGTTATGCCTAAACTTGGAAGATTTTGACTTTTCTTCAGAGTCTTTTGATTCTTCTAAGCCTCTCAATCTCTATCACTGCTTTTTTTTTTTTATTTCCCCTCCTTTGCATTCTCAGCGGAAAAGTTGAGTAAAGCATCTTTGATTCTCCTGACTCTCTCTTGACACTTATTGTAGCACTGGTAGGTTTCCTTATGATCTTGAAGCGTTGAAAGAGTATAAAGTACCTTCCATTTACTCGTACCACTTGTTTGCTAACGGGTAGTTCAAGTGTTCGAATATTTTGGTCAGCAAGATCTCATAAGGCACTATAGCATTTCTCCTCTTTTCTAGGAAGATGGCTCTCAACATGTAATAAAAAAAGTTCTGGGTAAATTTACCATTCTCTTTGCCAAGAGACGGTAGAGTAGCATGTAGTCTATTCCCACCAACAAGTGTGTACTTCCTAGTCTTAGAAGGAAAGACTGATTAAGGGTGAAGACTTTTTGTGCCCTAATGCTAACATCAGTTGTTATCTCATTGGGTTAGTGTGTGGGAGAGTCTATGAGACATCTAGAAACCTCCTCAGTTCAGAATCCCAAAAGCCATAACTAGTTTTCGTCTAAACTCATATGAGTTCCTCGTCGGTGCGTGAATGATGTTGGATAGATTAGTGATACTTAGCTTCGACTCAATGCCTCTAATGTAAGAGGTCAGACAACCTAAACACTTGTACCAATTGAGAATAAAAAGCAATGACCATGCCAGTGAAGACCTAATCAGTGAGGTTGAGAAACCCTTCCCAAGCTGGAAAGAAATAACTTCTAACAAGATGAGGACCTGAGTCATTAATTCTCGTCTCAGCTTTTTCCTGAGAGCTATTGGCCTCTAGGAGAAGTTCTGGCATAGTGCTGCTAATGCATAGGTTTGTGAAACATGAGAAGAGTTCCCATGTTGACAATGTGCTTGTCAAAGTGTTTTCCTTTAGCTATTTCAGGGTGTGTGTAGGGATACAAAAAGGATGAGGGTTTGATGAAAAAAGGGTTGGAATTTTGATAAGGTTTGAAAGAAAGGGTTGTGGTTACAAAGAAGATTTGTGAATAGAGGAAGATGAAGCCTTAAGGTCTCGACTATGTGAGGTTGAAGATGAATGAAAAAGTATGGTGTGTGAGCGTGGAGAGTTATTTAAGTGATGGAACGTGAATGACTGAAGGTGAAACAATATGGGAGACAAAAACTCAAAAGAGTGGGAATTATCTCGCATTTTCCATGTTTTCAAAGAGAGTGGTTTCTCAAGTTTGAAATCACTTTCTGAGCTAGTTTACTTTCTGAGCTCTTTTTCCACTTTCTAACCTATTGCAGCATCACTATTTTCTCATGATACATTCATATTTCAGATTTTGAGCCTTGTGAGACCAACTACATCCTATTTTCTAATTCTCCATATTTATTCCTGATCATCTTGTCTTCTCTGAGCATGCAAACTGACTTTCTGATCTCTTTGACTGATTTTTGGCCTTGCAACTGATGTCTTGAACTTGAATCCTGATGTCTTCATATGGACTTTAGTTCAGAGCGATGAAGGGGAATACCTAGAGATGTTTGTACAAGAAAGCTTAAGCGATTTAAAAACCTTTAAGTTCAAAAGCTTTTTCAAAATATAAAAGCGATCTTCAGCTAATAGTTTTGTGAATATATTAGACATTTGATCTTCAATATTCATAAACATTAACTCAACATTTCCTTTTTGAACATGATCGTGAATCAAATGATGTTTAACATTGATATACTTGGATCTAAAATCCTGAATAGGATTCTTGGCAAGATTTATAGCACTAGAATTATCATAGAAGATAAGGATTTTAGAATACCTCAAGTGATAATATTCTAGCTGGTTCCTTATCCAAGCTCTAGGTGCAATAGTTTGCAATAGCAACATATTCGGCTACAAACGTAGAGAGTGCAATGGTATTTTGCTTCTTGTATGACTAAGTGATGAGGCTCTTTCCAAAGAAAGAGCAACATCCACTGGGCTATTCCTCTACTCTGTCTTCATGAAGTCAGGATCATAGTAACCTGCTATCTCACATGATGTACCTTTCTCGTACAATCAAGATTATAGTCCTGGATAAGTATCTAAAGATTCTTTTAACGTATTAACTGTGATTGCTTTGGGTTAGATTGAAATCTAGCACAAATTCTTACACTTAATTGAATATAAGGTCTACTTACTATAAGATACAGACGTGAACCTATCATTCCTCTGTAGTTACTTCTGATACATTTTTGCCATTCTCATCGGCATCTATGATTTGAGATGCATGCATAAGGGTGCTCATAGGTTTGGCCGGATCCATATTGAACTTTTCAAAAGCTCCTTTGTGTATTTTTCTTAATGGATCAAGGTTCCTTCTTTTTGTTGTTTTATTTATAAGACTTGGAAAACTTGAGCTCCCCATCATGCTCATCTCAAATTTACTGCATTAATTTTGAAAACTTTTCATAGAGAACGACCAAATACACCAAATATAATGTCATTGACATATATTTGAACTATTAGAAAGTGATTATCTTGTTCAAGAGTAAAAAGAGTAGTGCCTATATTACCTCTCTTGAACTCATTCTTCAGAAAGTACTCAATCTTTTATACCAAGCTGAGGAGCCTGTTTCAGACCATAATGTGCTTTTGTCAACTTGAAGACATGGTTGGGAAGGTCTTCACTATCAAAACCAGGAGGCTACTTTACATAAACTTCCTTAGAAAGAAATCCATTTAAGAATGCAGACTTGACATCTATCTGGTAAAGAGTGAATCTCTTAAAGGCGCAAAAACAAGTAGCATCTTATGGCTTCCAGCCTAACTATTGGTGCAAAGGTTTCATTATAATCGATTCCCTCTTGTTAATTATAACCTTGTGCAACTAATCTTGCTTTATTCTGGATGACTTTCCCAACTTCATCGAGCTTGTTCCTGAACACTCATTTTGTTCCACTGATGGTTTTCCCTTGTAGCCTTTTAATGAGCATCCAAACTTTGTTTTTCTCAAACTGATCAAGTTTTCCTTGCATAGCATCCACCTAACTGTGATCACACAAATCTTCTTTAATGCATTCAGGCTCGATGGTGGAGATAAAACAGTTGATTGATTTCTAAGGGATGATCTAGTTCTCCCACCTTTAGAAATATCTTTAAGAACTTTGTTTTGAGAACTGCCTTTAGATTAGAAACTCCTTTGTAATGTCTGTGTGCTTGAAGATCTTTATTTTCTCTTTTATCTTTAGAATGCTCTTCTTCATGCTTAGAAAGATTGCTTTCTAATTGCTTTGGAGTCTTGAGCCAGCTTTTTGAGGTATCCATGTTCTGGAGCTTACTTTATGAAGGAGCTTTCATTCTGCTTGCTTTCTGAAGAGTCCTTGAGGTTTAGTTTTTCAAGATTTTCATCTAGCTCTTCAAGATCATCAGCAAAGTCCTTGTTGAGCTCTTTAAATTTTATGTGGATTGTCTCCTTAACACATAGCATTCTTTTGTATATGCCCTATAAATTTTTTGAGGAATAACCTAAGAAAATGCTATCAAGACTTAGGATCAAACTTTGCGAGTTTGTCCTTAGTGTTAAGGATAAAATAAGATAAGCCAAAGTTATGAAAATATGATATATTGGGTTTCTGCCCTTTCCAAAGCTCATAAGGTGTTTTCTTTAGGATTGGGCTTAGAAAGTTTCTATTTTGGATATAGTAGGAGGTGTTTATAGCCTCTACCAAAAACCTTTTGATAAATCACTTTCTAAAAGTATAGCTCTAGCCATCTCTTGCAACTTCTATTTTTCCTTCAGCAACTCCATTTTGTTGGGCAGTTCTAGGTGCAGAAACTCATGAAGTGTAACACCCAAATTTTTCCTCAGAAAACTCATGAAGTGTAACGGCCTCGATTATTAATTATTTCTATATCAATTAGAATTTGGAATATTATGTTTCTTGAGGTGTTTGAAAGAGTTTGGGTGTCATTTATTAGGGTTCGAAGTTTGAAAAAGCAAGCTAAATAGGTAGTATTTTAAAGGATTTGGGTGTCACTTAATGAAATTGCATTGTTTTGGACGTTTGTGAGCATCGGGGTCTCGCTCCAGCAAGCCAAGCTCATTGCAACAAACTTGTTGACCCGTCCGCTCATTGCGGCCTACAACAGGAAGTATTTTAGTTAATATATGTCAAATATTGTTAAAATATTATAATTTGTCATTAATAATTATGAATATATCCTATATTATCTTTCTTTTTCACTTAAATTAAAGTTAATATTTGTAGGGAGGTTAGTGTAATTTTAATGAACTTAGGGGAGGTTAGTGAGAAGGATTATTAGGAAATTTGGAAGTACAACGAACCACACACTTGCCTTAGGCCGAAAGTTTCTCTATACCATTCAAAGTTGGATTTAGATATGATTGCACAATTCATTAAGCCACTGGTACAATATGACCCATCGAATGTTCATGTATTTCAGGTGTTTTGGACTTTTCCCTGCATTAAAGGGTTCAGATATGCAAACCACTTTCAATCCTCCTCATTCTCTTTCTCTTCTCATCCTCTATCATTTTTTTTTTTTGTTAAATCTATCCTTGTATTATAAGCAGAAATGGTTTTAAAAGTATAGGGAAGAAAAATGTTCCCTTCTAAAGAAAAAGAGTATGCTACCATTTTAAAAAAGGGTGTGTAAAAAATTGTTGGTACAACAAGTGAATATTAGAAAAATGAGTAGTGTCATAATAATAGTATATTTTAATGTTCATATCCTTACAAATGTGAGTGAATATGTCTATGTGAAAGTCCAAAAAAAAAAAAATTCTAATATTAAGTAAATATTTAGCAAAAAAATTATAATGAAATAATAATTTTATTAGTCATTTAAATTTAATGGGTTGGACTGAAATTTTTTATGAAGAATAATGTGGAGTGCAATTTGACTAAATCTTAAGGGTAATTTGTGCTATTTACTCTTAAATCTCATTCCCTCACCTCTAGCCTAATTCTAGTGGCTTAAAGTAGGATGTTCGTTGTTTTATTTGATTTGATTTTGAGGTAAAAACCAATAGATTGAAACAATAAATTTTATTTTGGTTTAGTTTGGTTCAAATTGATTATATTGATGGACCAAATCAAACCATCGATTTAAATTGATTTGGATTGGTTTGGTTTCGATTTTTGTTAAAAGTATTAACAAATTTAAAAAAGTAACTTTAAAAATTATTAAATTAGACAAATCATAATTATAAAACTATATAATTACAAAATCTAATGTGTAACATATATTCACTACCAAGTTAAGCAAATAATAAAATATTTAAACAAAAATCATGTTGATTAAATTAAAAGAACTAATAAATAATTGAAAATTAAAAATATTGAGTTAAAATGTGATACAAATATTTGAATAATTTAGTATTAAATATTATACAATATATTCATGTATATATATATATATATATATATATATATATATATTATACATGATTATAGATATGGATTAATAATTCAATTTGGTTTGGTTTGGTTAGATGTTGGAAATAAGAATTGAAAACCAAGCCAAACCAATTGGTTTTCATAAAATAAGAACCAATTCAAACTAATTTATTTCGGTTTTGATCGATTTTTAATTTTTTTTTTATCGATTTTCTATTTTGATTTGATTTGGATCGATTTTGAACACCCTACCTTAAAGGGTTACATTCATACACACTAAGAAATAATATTGACAAAACCTCCAAAATGGTACCTTTTTAATTTTGCATCAAACAAATTGGTCCGTTTAGAAAAAAAAATACCCAAATAAGCCTTAGCCAATTTAAAATGTTGAACCAATTGGTTCCTCTAAAAAGAATAACACAAATTAGTCCCTCAATAATCATAAAAAGATCAAATTTATCCCTATATAGAGGGAATAATTTGTTTCATATTTTAATCTGGATAACTCTTTTATAGATTGATCAATTTGTTCAACTTAAAATTTAGGAGAGAGTAATTTGGAGGTTTTGTCAATAATATTTAATACAATTTAATTTTTTAAATATTATTTTATTAATATTTTTTTCAAAAATCATCAGTAGAATTTTATTTTGTTTAAATATCAAAAGAATATTTTTTTAATATTCTAGAAAACAAACTCAGATTGTTTGAGTTTGGAACAAAACTCATTAAAAAAATAGTTTAATAATAACACACTTTATTCAAAGAATTCATTTGTCTAACTTCAATGTAAAATATTTTTCCAAGTCATTGAATTCAATTGTAAACCTTTCATGAACCTATTGTTAATGTAGGCTTGCAAAAAATTTGAACGTTGAGTTTTATTTAAATTTCTTAATATCCCATGACCATGTAATTTTCCCCAATGATCATATTTTAATAATTTTTTAGTAAACATCATATGAAAATTAAACCTATTCTTTGGATGAATTTTGAAAAACATTAATAAAATAATATTTAAAAAATAAATTCTCTATATTATTAACCAAACATCAGATTACTCTTTTTTAAATTTTAAGTTGGACAAATTATTCATCTAGAAAAGAGTTACCAAAGAAGTCTCTATCAATTAAAAATATCAAACAAATTAGTCCTTATATAAGGACCAATTTGATTGTGGTGCCCACTCCCTACATTCATTGGTCAATGCCTATCATGCAGTTGCTTTTAACCACATTTATAAAATGTGGTTAAATGTTAAACCAATGTCGCTAAACAGCCTTTCCTCCTCTCTTCTTCCACCCGTGCTCCCCTACCTCCAAGCTCCCTCCTCCAACGCCTCGCTCGCATCCCTACTATTTTGTGAGCTAAACCCAACTCAAATAATCAAACTTCAAATCCCAACTAACAAATCAAACAACCAAAGTCTCACAATTAAATTTACTTTAAAAAAAATAACTCAATTACAAAGAGAGCAATTGCGCATCATCATCCACTAAAGACTGAAATGAAAAACAAAATAAAAAAATAATATGAAATGAAAAATTAAAGAATGACACTTTTCACTACATATAATTGGGCATATTGAATTTCTATATAAAAAATAAGTTAATTAAAAAAATGAGCGTAATATTTTCATTAAAAATATAAATATTATACAAAATAAATATTAAAGATAATTAAAATTTAAAAAATCAAAAAATTAAAAAAAATCAAAAGGAACAGTAAAAATTAGTCCTGTACACACAAAGGAATTCGGGGAAACCAAATTTGGTTTGAAAAAAGCAAAAAACAAAAAAAAATCTATGCTATTCACATAAGAAAGGACTTCTATGCAGTCTACAATTTCTTTTTTTTCTTTTCATTGTTATTATTTTTATTTTGATAATTTTAATTATTTTTAATATTTATTTTAAAATTTGGTTGTAAAATTCTTTGTTGTGTACAATATATTTTTAATTTTATTTTTAAAAGTTTAACTGTCTTCCAAATTTGTTTTGTAATATTTTTATATTTTTAGTGAATTTGCTTTCGTATTACTTTTTTTTGTTATAAGTTTAATTAATTTTTCATAGTTTATTAGATCAAGAAAGGAAAAAAAATCACATTTGCACAAGGCTAAGTCGATGAAATTAGGACCATTGTTAGGGACGAAGGAGGGGGATCCTCGGTGAAAGATGTGGAGGGGATGAAGGTGCGACGACTCACGTTTCTCGACCTTGAAGTTGCTAAAGAGGGGGGGGAAAGGAGCGCTCTGGAGGGCAATGAAAGGAGGGCAATGAAAGGGCCATGTGGCATGTTGGTTCTAATGACGGTGGTGATGGTGGTGGCTGAGATGGGAAAGTGGTGGCGGAGGTGAGGGATGGAGATGGGAAGAGTGTGTGTGTGGCTGTTTGTGTGTGGCTATTTAGCTAGTAGCATGATTCATTGAATAACAACGTGGCATGCTGTTGGCCATACACATTTCATCACCTGCATGATAGGCATTGACTAACACATGTATGTGAGCATCCGCCTTTGATTGTTTCATGATTTTTGAGGGACTAATTTGTGCTATTTTTCTAGAGAAACTAATTGGTTTGACATTTTAAATTAGTTGAGACTTATTTGGGTTTTTTTTCCTAAAGCGACCAATTTATCCAATGCAAAAATTTAAAAGGGGCCAATTGGGGTTTTGGTTAATATCCCTTAAGTTAAGGTGTTCAAAACGATCCAAATCAAGTTAAAATTGAAAGTTGAGCTGAAGAATTGAAAGTTGATCAAAACCAAAATAAGCTAGTTCAAATTGGTTCTTATTTTGTGAAACCGATTGGTTTGGCTTTTTTTTATTTCCAAAATCTAACCAAACCAAACCAAGTTGAATTTTTAATCCATATCTACAAGTATGTAAAAACACACACACACAAATATATATATATATATATATATATATATTTTAATACTAAATTTTCTAAATATTTGTATCATATTTTAACTAAATATTTTCAATTTTCAATTATTTATTATTTTTTTAATTTAATCAGCATGATTTTTGTTTAAATATTTTATTATTCGCTTAACTTGGTAGTTAAAGTATATATATTACACATTATATTTTATAATTATATAGTTTTATAATTATGATCTGTCTAATTTAATAATGTTTAATGTTACCTTTTTAAATTTTATAATACTTTTTGTTCTTACTTGGAAGTATGCTGAGGGTGCAAGTAATTTCAACGTAGATGAGCGAGGGGTGGGTACCTGCAAAGACACTTCAACACTCAAGTCAAGGTGAACAAGGTATAAAGTGGTAAAAGGATAGCATGTAGTGAGCTTGTGAAACTTGGGGGCGTTGAGTCTCTTATATAGTGTGAGATAACCATGTGATAAGTTAGGAGATAATCTAGCCTAACTGGGGAGATAATCCTGGGATTTAGTATAAATTAGATATGTTTTGTATTTTCAGGAGATATGATATAATATATAAGATATGATGTAATAATAATATAGGATAATGAGAGATATAGAGATATCCTATATAGGATTTAGGAGATATCCTAAACTAAATATGAGGTAAATCAGGGCAAACCTGGGTGCCATGTGGCAATCTCTAGGACCTATGTTTGACCTCTCGTAGTTTAGTGTTGAGGTGTCATGATTGAGGTGTGTCTCGAGGACTACATGTTAAGCTGAATGAGTGAACCTATGTGCAAATTGATGCGCCTTTCAATTGCCGTAATGACAACTATTGAATTTAAAGTGACTAGCCCCTAGCATTTTAATGAGATAGACAATTCAGTTCTCTTAGTTTTGGTGATAGGTTAGAACGATAAGTGATGAGGATTTTGGGTGAGCTTGAATTGTGTAACACCCAAAAATTATTTAAAAATTAATTTAAACTTCATTAGTGAGAATTTCAACAAAATGACAGTTCTAGCAATGATGAAAACGGCCCAATAGACGTGTTAAAAAAAATTTTGGCCCTGCACGAATAATGACCTTTCGAGCCCGCGAGCTCGTAATGAAGGCGAAACCCTGAGTCAAGACAGGAGATACGAGGACTGAGAAAAGATAAGGTTAATGTTAGAAATAGTTAGAAATAAAGATTATATACCTAGAATTAAATTTTGGACAATATAGATTACCCAGGTATGGTGTTTCACTCGTTCAATAAAATTTCGGTATGCGTTTCTAATACTAAAAGATAGTTTGATCTTTATAAAAGGATAATGTCTATCCTTTAGGGCCAAGTGTAAGAATAAAATTTAATCTTGATTAACAAGATTAAATCCTAGCCATCCATCTCTTTTTATTATTAGAAAGAAACTATGCTTTATTTACATAAAGACTACATTTATATCAAGATAATACAAAGCTACCAAACCTTATTACTTGGACTTATCATTTTCGGCCAACAAAGGAGAACAAACCAACCTCCATTTTGACTTCTCAAAAAGCTTCAAACTCTCCTAGCCTAAACTAGGAAAAACCTCAAACTTTCTTTACTAAACTTACTCCACTCAACACAATCTACCAAACTAATCAATTAGAATTTGAATCCATCACCCTTTTCCACTTTGAGAGCTCACAATCTTTTGTTAAAGGAAAGGTTTGGTGTTGGTTTGAAGGCCTTGAAGTGAGAAAGATAATTCTTGGAACACCCTTTGGAGCCAAGAGCCCTAAAGCTCCAAAAGTGGGGCTTTTGAACCTTTTTCTTTTCAAATCTATTTCCATCATTTATTCACTAGTTTAATTTGATATGTTTAGTTGTATTGATTGATAATATATAGATACTAATGTGTTCATGTTGGTGGTGTATTTGGATGATTTTACAAAGCCATTTTTTCTCAAAATATATTTTGAGCTATGTTGTTGAAATTCTCGAATTTGTATAGATAGGTCAGGATTCATGATTTTTTTGAAGTGTTTGTAGATGGTTTTTTTAGCTGAAATTTTTATGGCACGAAGGTAACATATGGAGGTGTCTCCAGCAATTTTTCTGAGCTTTTAAAAGCACTTGCTATGTTTAAAAATTCAGAAACCAAGAGGGTTGGGGTTGTTGCCTAATTAGTAAATTCTAAAGCACTGAATTTATCTAATTTTGTTACTATATCAAATGATCAAATTTTCCTTTGAAATTTTTATAAGGTGTTAAGGATATCTTGAAGTCCAACCCTGAATTTTTGTGGGATTTTGTATGTCCATTTATTGTGGTAAAAAATTTTAGGATTTGGGCTATTGGCTGTAAGAAGGGGGTTCTGACCTCCAATTTGGCCAATTTTGTTTACATAGCTAGAGAACTATTTTTGCTCTGAAATTTTTATAGGACCTTGTGGACACATTGAAGTGTCATGGATAATTTTTATAGCCTTTAATTTGGTTGTTGGTATGAAAACTAAATTTTTCCATATAGGGGTGAAATCTGCCAATGTGCTAGAATGATACCAATGCCTTGAATTAATGATGTAATGGTATTTTGGTTCTAGTGTGACTTGTGATATATAAATGCATGCTAGAGGGAGTAAATATTAGTTTATGAGGCATGATTGAAATCACATTGTGAATGAATGCCTATATGTACTTTATGCTTGCATTTGGAGTAAGAAAGTAATGTATCAACTTCAATCGTGCATGTTCTGACATATGGACAAAACGGAAACAAGATTTATGTTGAATGAGGGGAAGGCAAAAGGAGAAACTTCCCTAAAGATATTATGAGTCAATAGATGTCTGGTTAGGAATAGATTGTGAGTGATTCAGAAGAGAAAAAAATAAAGTCTAATGATCACGTATAGGAATGAGCTAATCCTGATAAGTAGTCTATTTCCCATGTATGATGTTATCCACTATAGATACCATTTGGTATGAACTAAGTTTTTCCTATGTTGATGAAAAGAAAAATGCATTGAATTGAGTTCTATGACCACAAGTAAAACAGGACACTTTAAGATAACTTTGAGCATATCTCATGTGCATACTCATGTTATTTTGAATTGTTTGCCTAGGAGATTCACAATGTGTTTTAACATTATGAAATATGTGTATTAATTGATTGAATGATATATGATTTTTGTAACACCCTAATAATTAACCGAATACACCTAGGTTGTATCTGATTAATTACTAGACTTTACTCTTTGCTTCAGTTCTTTCATCATACTTTGAAAATACTTAGTGAAATTACGAGCCATTTTTTTAAAATATAATTGAAAACGTGAGCCGCACATAACGTGAACAATAATCGAAATAAAGTGAATAACATGCAGATATAGCATGAAAAACACATCATATTGGCTCCATCATATAACATCCATAATTACATAACACATAGATAGTTTGCCTACCAAGGAATAAGACTAGGTGTAGGCAATCTAACAAAATATAAATAATATATGGATGGAAGGACATCCATTAATGGCACCTAGTAATAACACTCCAAGGATAGGGATAGATATCCAAGCTCACGCGCAAAGTTTAGCGATACGTTCCTCAAGGATAGTAAGCTGGTTCACCAGATCAAGTACATCTACCAGGTGAGAGCATCAACGGGAATCACGAACATCACCATCACTTTCTGAAGACGAGATGGAAAGAAAAGAAGAGGGAGTGAGAAAATTTTATAAGAATCTCGTAGGGTACTCACCTCATATGCATCGTGTCATCATCATCGTCCTCAGAACCTCGGGGTTATTATGAAATAGTGAGCATGCTAAGATTGATTTATTAAGTTTGAAAATATACTTTACCGAGGTTCATCGGTTTTAATCATGCGTCTTATAATGCATCATAAACTTAACATGTCATGTTTATAATGAACTTTTTCTTTCATATATAATAACATAGTTATGCATAAAATCACATCATATTCCTCATCATCATTTCATAATACTATGCATAGCAGAACATCATATTTCTCATCATCATCTCATAAATACTATGCATAGCAGAACATCATATTCACATAATGCATTTACTTAGTTTCTTAGGTGACTTAAAGTTACTTTCATCATCATTTTCCTGGGCCACCCTATACTCCACCCTTTGGGAGTAATCTAGGTTATGAGCTCATACCTTACTAGTCGTCACTAGCATATACTTATCCCTTTTGATAAGTTAAAGTCCGACTCTACCCTTTTGAGAGACGGGCTAGGGGCAAGAATCACCTTTTCACCACCTATAGTCTGATGGGTCCAAAGGATCATTTTCTTAGGATCACCTTTTCACCACCTATAGTCTGATGGGTCCAAAGGATCATTTCCTCATAATTTTAAGTCACCATTAAGTCTTTGTATGTTATATCATAATATAACTCTGAATTCATAATCATCAAGATGCATAAACATTCTCATTGTTTGCAACAGCAACTATATCATGCAAACTATGAAGTCATTCAATGATATCAAATACTTAATAAGCATCAAATCACTACATAGACTTATCATTTCAAACTTCAAAGAACCATCATCATAAATTCTTACCAAAAATTTCTTAAACAGAAACTTTAGAATCGGGTAATCTCAATTATCAAACTAATTAATCATACATCTAAAGGATTCGTTATCATCATTACCATTAATTATAAGCCTTAAGAATATTATTAAACTATATGGGACAGCATAGGCAGCAAGTTATATTTAAGGCTTCACGTGTGCTAGAAGTTGCATTTTTAACCCTTTCTCGTTCCAAGCTTCCTTATGGTGCTAAAATTAATTACTAAACCAATTATGAATCATTCTCTCAGCAATAAACCATGATTATCACAACTTCAAACATATTAAACCATCATCATACAGTAGTACTAAACTTGGATTAGTGGCCGAATCATAAACCTCATATAATTGTTGGAAGTCACATTTCAAGTACACATGTGATCCTGGTTTCCGTAAAATATTTGTAAAACCTTGAAACTCCTTTAGAAACTAATTCTTTTTGCTAAACTTGAAAGAATCTTCATGATTAAAATTCTCACTTAAGATAAAAGGAGCAAGTCTTGAGTTTAAGAGATTTATGTGATATCTTAGAATCATAAACATGCTATGCAACCTCATTTTAATCTTGTCATTATAAGGTGATAACTTGGAATTATAAACATGATATGCAAATCCATTTCTTTATCTTTAAGATTTAAGGTGATGACTTGAAAATTAAACATGATGCAAGAATTTGAAATATAAACATGATGCAAGAAGCTGAAGCGGCGGTAGTCCGCAGGACCAGTGGAGGAGAAGAGAATCTTAGAAGGCGGCGGTGCGCACTGGACCGGTGAAGGGAGAAGAGAATTATTATTACATCTTTTTAAGCTCCAATCAGGACTTCTTAAAGAATCAATTCTTTAACTCCAATAATCTTATTTCTTTGCTTGTGATACTCGGGTAAGTCTTTGAGCTCTAGGATCTTTAGGTGATGACATAAAAATAAACATGTCATGCGTTGATTCTTTTAGCCATTATAAAATAAAGTGAGAACATAAAATAAATATGAGATGCAACTTCTTTATTATCTTTAGAGATTAAGTGACAACATGAAATATAAACATGAAATGCAAACTTGGAAATTTAAACATGAGTATGCAAGTCCATTTATTCATTCTTGAAATTTTAGTGATGACATAGAAAGTAAACATGATTATGCAAGGCATAAACTTAAACATGGATGCAAGTTCATTTGATTTCTTTACTAGAGCTCCTTCAAGACTTTATAGAAATACAAATTCAATATATATATCTTAACAAGACAAAGTGAGAAATACATCTTTCAAATTCTAAACTCAAGATCATAAAATCATCATAAAAACATCATTCTTTAAAGTTTTGCATCAAGTGGAACTTTCAAGCTTTAGAGGCCTAACTTGTGATGGATTCACAGCCCCAATTTTTATTAATTTTTACTGTCATTAGAATTACCGAATTACCGTAGGTAAATATTATATAAAATTTGAGACCAAACAATCCTTAATAAATGAATATAACGTTAGAAGAGAAGTTAGGAGAAATTCGTGCAAGTATTGCAAATAGAATTTCTGTACGTGTAAAATGACTAAAATGCCCTTGAGGTTATTTTACTCAGAAAATGAGGATCGTGGGCCCCACCCATCCTCAAGGGGATGTTTTGATAATAATAAGATTGTTTGTGTTATGTGTGTTAATAGAGGAGAAGAATCATAATTTTGAGCTCTCGCACGCAAAATGACAAAACGCCTCTCCAACTTTTTAACCCGATTTGGTAAGGCTAGCCCGAACCTCACTAAAATGTTTTAAAAGGTGTTTTTAAGCCATGATTAACCATTGGTTAAGCTTGGTGGTCTCGGGCAATTTTTAAGTAAAATGACCGTTTTGCCCTTGTCTTTGTGCAAGTTTTACAAATTTTGAGATTTTTGATTCGTCTAACGAAACCTAAGCAATATTAGGCTCAAATTAAAGCTTATTAAATTCTAATTATTAATCTAGAGTCAAAATTATTTATTTAAATTGATTAGAACCTAAAATTGCTTTAAAACACTCAAATTGCTTACTAATTCACCTAAGCCCTTAATTGCAAATTCTCTAATTTGCAAAGATACCTTGCCTACACCTAAATAATGCATGGAACACACAAATTTCTCCTCCTTGGGCTGTAATGGACGAAATTATTGATGCCATTATGCATCAGAATAATTGCCCAAAGATACACTAAAACAAAATGCCAAAAATTCCCTAAAACATGGCATAAAACATGCCTTAAACAAGGAATGATTTTCCTCCCTTTATTCCCCATGAAAATCCATCAGCCTTCCTCCTTCATTTGTCCATTTATGAGCTTCAAAATCTCTATAAATAGGCATGCTTAAGGAGTCTTAGATGCTTGCTCAAAATTGTACACATTTCTAGTTTTTCCAAAGCACCAAAAGCTCTCATTTCCTCCTCCTCTTGGCTGAATTCTTTCTTCAAGTTTTCAAGAATATTTTCTTTCATTTCACTCCAAGAAACCAAGTTCTCTTCCTTTCCTTCAAATCAGATTAGGTAGGGAGTTGTTTTTAAGTTTATTTCTATGTTTTGCTAAGTGTTGTTCTTGGTTCAAAATGATGATTTCATGGATTTTCTCTAGTTTTTCCATTTGGTTTTCTTCTTCCTTTTTCTTTAACCAATTTGGCCATATGGCCTAGGTGGGACTAAGATGATGGCTTGATGATGAGGACCTTGAAGGTGGGTTGTGAATCCATCACAAGTTAGGCCTCTAAAGCTTGAAAGTTCCACTTGATGCAAAACTTTAAAGAATAATGTTTTTATGATGATTTTATGATCTTGAGTTTAGAATTTGAAAGATGTATTTCTCACTTTGTCTTGTTAAGATATATATATTGAATTTGTATTTCTATAAAGTCTTGAAGGAGCTCTAGTAAAGAAATCAAATGAACTTGCATCCATGTTTAAGTTTATGCCTTGCATAATCATGTTTACTTTCTATGTCATCACTAAAATTTCAAGAATGAATAAATGGACTTGCATACTCATGTTTAAATTTCCAAGTTTGCATTTCATGTTTATATTTCATGTTGTCACTTAATCTCTAAAGATAATAAAGAAGTTGCATCTCATATTTATTTTATGTTCTCACTTTATTTTATAATGGCTAAAAGAATCAACGCATGACATGTTTATTTTTATGTCATCACCTAAAGATCCTAGAGCTCAAAGACTTGCCCAAGTATCACAAGCAAAGAAATAAGATTATTGGAGTTAAAGAATTGATTCTTTAAGAAGTCTTGAGATTGGAGCTTAAAAAGATGTAATAATAATTCTCTTCTCCCTTCAGGTGCAATTCCGGGTTTCTAAGATTCTCTCCTCCCTGGTCCTGCGGCACGCTCCAGTTTCTTGCATCATGTTTATATTTCAAGTTCTTGCATCATGTTTAATTTTCAAGTCATCACCTTAAATCTTAAAGATAAAGAAATGGATTTGCATATCATGTTTATAATTCCAAGTTATCACCTTATAATGACAAGATTAAAATGAGGTTGCATAGCATGTTTATGATTCTAAGATATCACATAAATCTCTTAAACTCAAGACTTGCTCCTTTTATCTTAAGTGAGAATTTTAATCATGAAGATTCTTTCAAGTTTAGCAAAAAGAATTAGTTTCTAAAGGAGTTTCAAGGTTTTACAAATATTTTGAACCAATTATCACATGTGTACTTGAAATGTGACTTCCAACAATTATATGAGGTTTATGATTAAATAGTTTGATGTTTAATATGTTTGAATGATAATCATGGTTTATTGCTGAGAGAATGATTCATAATTGGTTTAGTAATTAATTTTAGCACCATAAGGGAAAGGTAACGAAAAGGGTTAAAAATGCAACTTCTAGCACACGTAAAACCTTAATATAACTTGCCTATGCTGTCCCATATAGTTTAATAATATTCTTAAGGCTTATAATTAATGGTAATGATGATAATGAATCCTTTAGATGTATGATTAATTAGTTTGATAATTGAGATTACCCGATTCTAAAGTTTCGGTTGTTTAGGTTTCGGTAAGAATTTATGATGATGGTTCTTTGAAGTTTGAAATGATAAGTCTATGTAGTGATTTGATGCTTATTAAGTATTTGATATCATTGAATGACTTCATAGTTTGCATGATATAGTTGCTGTTGCAAACAATGAGAATGTTTATGCATCTTGATGATTATGAATTAGAGTTATATTATGATATAACATGCAAAGACTTAATGGTGACTTAAAATTATGAGGAAATGATCCTTTGGACCCATCAGACTATAGGTGGTGAAAAGGTGATCCTAAGAAAATGATCCTTTGGACCCATCAGACTATAGGTGGTGAAAAGGTGATTCTTGCCCCTAGCCCGTTCTCTCAAAAGGGTAGAGTCGGGACTTTAACTTATCAAAAGGGATAAGTATATGCTAGTGACGACTAGTAAGGTATGAGCTCATAACCTAGATTACTCCCAAAAGGGTGGAGTATAGGGTGGCCCAGGAAAATGATGATGAAAGTAACTTTAAGTCACCTAAGAAACTAAGTAAATGCATTATGTGAATATGATGTTCTGCTATGCATAGTATTTATGAGATGATGATGATGAGAAATATGATGTTCTGCTATGCATAGTATTATGAAATGATGATGAGGAATATGATGTGATTTTATGCATAACTATGTTATTATATATGAAAGAAAAAGTTCATTATAAACATGACATGTTAAGTTTATGATGCATTATAAGACGCATGATTAAAACGGAAACCTCGGTAAAGTATATTTTCAAACTTAATAAATCAATCTTAGCATGCTCACTATTTCATAATAACCCAGAGGTTGAGGGGACGATGATGATGACACGCAATGATATGAGGTGAATTTTCTCACTTCTCTTTCCATCTCGTCTTTATGGTGATGTTGACAATCCCAATTTAGTGTACTTGTTTCCATCATAATATTATTATTTATATTTTTGTTGGGTGATTCCATCCTAGTCTTAGTCTTATTCTTTGGTAGGCAAACTATCTATGTGTTATGTAATTATGGATGTTATATGATGGAGCCAATATGATGTGTTTTTATGCTATATCTACGTTATTGCTTTATTTCGATTATTGTTCACGTTATGTGCGCTCACGTTTTCAATTATATTTAAAAAAAAAATGGCTCGTAATTTCACTAAGTATTTTCAAAGTATGATGAAAGAACTGAAGCAAAGAGTAAAGTCTAGTAATTAATCAGATACAACTTAGGTGTATTCGGTTAATTATTAGGTGTTACAAAAATCATATATCATTCAATCAATTAATACACATATTTCACTTTTGTTAAGTTAAAGAGCACAATCTATTTACTCAAAAGACTTTTACTTTTAGAAGATAACCTATTGAAAGATATTTATAATTAAATAAAATTTTAATTTCTAAAACTTTAAATGAATTTGTTAGGTTCAATTACATATTCAAGAACCATGATTCCTACAAATAGACTTTCAATTCATGAATCATGTTGTAGTAATTTGAATAAGTTCTTAATACATAATAACATTATTTTGCACTTTTGCTATGAGTTGGCATCTAGCCACACAGGGTCATGCACGAGGTGACACACACCATCCAGAAATTGCATGAATGACTGGTTAAGTCCTTCGACAAGTTAATGAAGGAGAGAAGCAGCGCTAGCTTTTTGAGCAAAAGGTAAAATAAAATAATTATTACAAAAATATGTGATTTATTTTAGAAGTCTTTTAATTACCTTTTTATTTCCATGTGTAGAGTCACTTCATCATCCATCTCAAAGATGAAAAGTACATGTTTAAGCTCTTCAAATCCGTGTAGCTCATAGTTAAGACATGTATATCGACATCTAGGAACGGTGGACAGAGACTCCAAGTGGATGACTAGGCAAGCCTGGACACTTTGTTGCAATAATGGAGAAGTGGAAAATTCAAAGACAAGTCTTTGAAGGCTAAGCGAGTAAAGCGTTGTATAAAGGTGGCTCCCTTCATTGTGGTGGTTCTACTACTATGAGTCTACACATCTAGGATGGCTTAATCATTATTTTAAACATTTTTTAATTCCTCTTATTAAATTTATATTTTCACTTATTAATGTTTTACATGTTTCACTCGAAATGCAAACTAATGAGCTAAAGAGGCCACCCACACAGAGTGAGTTGTTAGAAAGACACACACGCACAGAAAGACATGGGTCAATCCTTGCTTGGAGAATGTTTGGGTATATGTTCTAAGCACTTCCTGTTTTATATATATATTTGATTTATTATTTCATATATTTGATAGAGGTTTAATTAATTTTATTTTGTTATAGACATGCCTTTGTGCAATGCTTCAGGAGGTCATGACCCAGCGAAGAGAGGGTAGCTGGTGAGAGACTACCTATTGATTAATGAGCCAAGTTATGGCAAAAGGTCATCTGCGGTCCTTACAAGAACACATCTATGACATGGGGTCATTTTATGCGAGTAGTTTGTCCTCTGCCTCTAATTAGGCATCTCAGGCACTGGGTACTGGGCAATGATGATGAGGTCCACGAGCAAGTTCATTTGCTAAGCAAAAACTCATCGTATGCATGAAAAAGACGTGGAAACTCAGTGCCAATTGCAGAAGATGGAAAAAAAAAAAGATGGAGGACAAGAAAAAGGCCATGGAGACGGAAAGCGGATGTAGAGGGGGATGAGGTCTTTGTAGAAGAATATGAGGGCGGATGCTCATACCACTAGAATCCAATGATGATAATAATGGTGGCGATGGTGATGGTGATGCTAACAATGATGATGATGCTAGCCTCTCCTGATTGGAGTTCCTGTTTTTTAGTTGTTGTGTGTTGACTTTTTATATTTATATTTGTAGACTTTCTTACATTTGCATTTATTTTACATTTCAAATTTAACTTCGTAGCATTTATGATTTATTAAGCATATTTTTTATAATTTTTTATTATTAAATATATTTATATATTTTAATTAGCGTTAAATAAAAAAAATTAGTTTTTAATAATCAGGTAACATAAAAATTCCAGTATATAATTTAAAAAACAAATAATTACCAACAGACTTTTTGTTTGTAAAATTTTAAAATTAATACAATTAGAAAAACTAAAGAATTAAAAAAATTATCAACAAATTTTTTCGTCGATAAAATTAAATATTAAAAAAATAAAATTATAGGTGAAATTTTTCATCAATAATAACAAAAAATTCCAAGTAACATTTATCACTAATGAATTTGTTGATGAATTTTTTTAATACATTCCTAAAAAATCCATCGGTAATACTTTGAATGATATTATTTTCATGTGACAAAATATCCTGGTAATTCTACCAGTAATAAATTTTCTGATAACCCAAAAAATTTGGTAAAATTCACTAGTAATAGGTGTTTTTTGGTAGTGCCATTAAATTTAAATGGCTAATGAAGTTATTATTTGATTATAATTTTATTTTGCTAAATATTTACTTAATATTAGAGCTTCTTTTTGTGGACTCTCACGTATAAATGTGATATTCACTAGCATTTGTAAGGATATGAACATTAAAATATGCTATTATCATGATACTACTACTTATTTTTTCAATACTCACTTTTTGCCAACACTTTTGAACACACTTTTTAAACGGTGGCACACTTTTTCTTTAAATCAGAAGACTCTTTTTCTCCTTCTACTTCTAAAACTATCTCTCTAAATTACAAGGACAGATCTAACCCAAAAAAATAAACAAGGGTAAAGAATGAGAAAAGAAGGAGAATGAGGAGGAGTGGAGCACTTCCTCTTCTTATAAACTCAACAACAAGACTTAAAATGAGAGGAGAGGATACATGATGAGAAGAGTGAAACGGTGGAAGAACTGGAAGGTGCTAAGCAGATTTAGAGGGAGGGGAAGGTTAGAGATGAGATGGTTAGAGTGACAGGAGTTACATTCAGAGGTCATTTGCTTATATAAAGATTTTAATTACTAAACTTGGATAATCCTAGTTTCTTTCTTTAAAAATATATTATTTTGGTATAACCACCACTTTAGTACCTGAAAGATCATATTGCTTGCAAAATAGTTCCGAAAGAAACTATATTCACTTATAACACTTCAAAGATCCATCTCATTTGACAAATTCACTAAAATGTCAATGATCTTCATTTTTATTAACCAAAGTGATTCTTTCAAGGGCTATTTTGTAAAAAAATGATCTTTTAGTGACTAAAGTGATGTTTTTACATTGCCAACTGGGCATAAAAGGGTTATTTTAATAAAGATGTGATCTTTTGGAAGTAAAATGATGATTCTAACGTACCAACTTGGCATAAAACGTGAAAGATAATCACTTTAGTTATCAACAGAGGTTAGTTAACGTTTCAATCAATTTGTCTAATGAGATGAATGTTTGGAGGGTCTCAAACAAATATAGTTTTTTTAAGACTATTTGTCAGTAATATAATCTTTCAATGGTCAAAATGGTAATTTGACTATTATTTTATCCAAATTAAGTTAAAGTTTTCAAAAATTACTATTTTATTTTGTAACTAACCTCGAATTATTTAGGTTTTACTCATTTAAATATATTATATTATTAAAATAGTATTATTTAAATATATTACATTATTAAAATAATATTTTATCGTCCTGAAGTTTTATAAAATATTTATTATAAATTTTTTTAAAAAAATATTTTATTGTGTAACTAAACTTGGAACATTAGAGTTTCATCCATGTAAATATATTATATTATTAAAATAATATTTTATTCCCTGAATTTTATAAATTATTTTATTAAGTTTTTAAAAAATAATATTTTATTTACCAATTAAACTCAAATTGTTCAGTTTAATATTAATATATATAAAAATATTATTTTATAAATATTTAAACTTTTCACATTTCAGACAATCCGAATTTCCTACCAAGTTATCTCTCTTTCTCTCTTTTTAATCCCATGTGTCAGTAAAACACCCTATCACTCAATAAACACATAAAAAATAATCACAGAAAACTCATAACCAAAAAAATACCCGAGATGAGAAGCATATTTTATTAATATATTAGAGAATAAACTCGATTTGTCCAATTTTGGAATAAACATTTTTAAAAAATATATTTTTATAATAATATAATTTATTCTAAGAATTTGGTTTGTCTAAGTTTAGTATAAAATATTTTTCCATTCATATTGAATTTGGTCACATCATGTTGTAAGCTTTTTAATGATGTTTTCGTTAGATAAAAGCTTACAAAATCGTACAATTTTCATTTAAATTTCTTAATATCAATAAGAGAAATGATAAACGATCATTAGTAAACTTACATCAAATACATCCACCTCGCTAGATGAAAAAATTAAAGTATAGCATTATATGAATGAGGGGTAAAGTGGGAAGAGAAAAAGTAAAATTCATTCTCGCTCTTTGTATAGTTTCTCTCTTTCACCCACCAAAAGCTTTTCTCTCTCTCTATCATGTTTCTCTTTCTAGTTTTTTATCATTTACAAAAAGAAGAGGAAGAAGGAGAATAAAGATCTGTGGAAAGCGTACAAAACTAATCCTTACGCATGAAGACTTAGCTCATTTCATTTGATTTTTCATGTGTTTGTGGTTTATGTCCCAAAATATGGATGATTATTTTTTCCAATTTTTTCAGCAACAAAATGAACTAAGAATGACTCCGCTAAAGGCTGAGATTTGTTGTAATTGTTGAAAATTGGAGTTAAAAAATTGTAAATGTGTGTTATGAAAAATTGTAAATTAATATGTAAAAAGTTGTAAAAGGAGGCAAAAAATTGTAAACTAAGGTAAAAGTTGTAAACCGTAGCAAAAGTTGTAAACCAATTGAAGACATATACTAAATAGGTTCAGGATTAAATATGAAACTATATGCAGAAAAGTTGTAAATCAATATGTAAAATATTGTAAACGATAGGCAAAAGTTACAAACCAGTATACAAAAAGTTATAAACTAATTTAATCATGTACTTACAAAAGTTAGTCATTACATTAAAACAATGACATGTCTCTTTGTTCTACTAGCACGTTATCCTATCATGTGTCTTCTTCATTTATCACACTCTCTATTGTATCATATTTTTCTTTAAAAAATTTAGTAATTGCTCTTAGTTATTATAAGATAGCTTATGCTGTATTTTATTTTGTTCTTATTTGAAAATTATATTTAAATTTTTTTATTTATATATATATATATATATATATATTTAAATCATATTTATTTTTATTGTTGTATGTTTTTATGTTATTTTTACTATAATTAATAAAATTAAAAATAAGTGTAATTTTATTAAAAGAACATGGTGCAAAACAAAACTTCAACGATTAGCAATTGTAAATTATGGACAACTTTTGTTTAGAATTAATTGTAAATCGGTTTACAACTTTTTACATACTAGTTTATAATTTTTTGTATCCTGATTTACAAATTTTTCTGTATATGGTTTTATATTTAATCCTAAGTCTGTTTAGTATGTGTTCTCTGGTTTACAACTTTTATCTCCTGACTTATAACTTTTATATACTAATTTACAACTTTTCTATACATTACATATCTCGTTAACTAATTTAAGATTAATGCATTCCTTTATTCCAAGCGTTATTGTTATTATACCAAAACTATAATCTTTGAAATTGAAATTTGTTTGATAACACATTAAGATGATTTTTCAATCATACTTTAAAAGATTTTCCTAATAAATTTTTGTAGCCAACTTATACGTAACTTTTTCTTTCAACACATTTTCCCAATATATATAGAAAAGTTATAAATCAGTATATAAAAGTTGTAAATCAATAGGTAAAAAGTTATAAATCAGTAAGCAAAATGTTATAAACCAATTGAGGACACATATTAAACAAGTTTATGATTAAATGTAAAATCATATGCAGAAAAGTTGTAAACCAATATACAAAAAGTTCTAAACATGTTCGTAAAAAGTTGTAACGATTTACAATTAATACTAAACAAAAGTTGTCTATAATTTGCAGTTGCTAATATTTGAAGTTCTTTTTTCCATCACATTCTTTTAATAAAATTATACTTATTTTTAATTTTATTTATTATAGTAAAAATAATATAAAAACATAAAACAATAAAAATAAATCTGATATCAATATAAGAATTGTGTATAAAACAAAAATTTAAATATAATTTTTAAATAAGAATAAAATAAAATACAACATGAGTTATTTTAAAATAATTAAGAGTAATAATATAGTTGTGATCAGTTTATGTTGATATTTAGAAACATCTTTTACATGCTCTGAGACAACTGAGATCTTGTTTTGAGCCTTAGGACCTCGTGTGTGTGCAAAGTCTATATGTTGCAAGTTTTCATGCATATAAAATGCATCACATTTCCAAAATACGTTGGATAAAGACGTCCTGAATAAGAAATCAAATCAAGAGGAAATATCACTAGTATTTCTTGCATTATTCAAACTCGTGTATTTTTAGAAAGGTCATTATGACAAAAAATCAAGCTATATTCCTTCAGAAAGCTTAAACGATCATATCTTTTTTCTTGTATTTCTCTTATACCTCTTAGAAAGTACTCTGTAACTTCAGAAATCTCATGGAAGATAAAGACAGCTCTAATTTATGTCATCTAAGGCTATGAAACGCTTTTGACTCTATCTATGTCATGCCTTAAGAAAAGGACTCTGAAAATCATATCATATGATGAAATGAAAGAATATTGGTTATCATACTATAGATCTTGTTATATTTCTTTCAATATGTCTTCAAAAGATTTTCTTCAAATTGGTTTGTTATCAACAAAAGGGGAAGATTTTTAGCTCCAGAACCCTTCAAAAAGCATTAATGTAAAATGTTTTGAATGATAACATAACCAATTTAGAGAAAATATTTTGAAGAACAACTAATGTTTATCTTGAGTTTCTTGAAGCTACAAATAGGTCTTCTCATTAGCATAATAAGGTTTCTAAAGTGAAATAATTTCACTTTACATAGAGATGAGAACTAAATGGAAGTGAAAATTCTATCATAAAATGAACGTATATATGCTTACGGATTGAAGAGTTTATTGTGTACAAGAAACTAAGGCTTGGATCTTCAAAAAGTAGTACTCGACTTCAGAAAATATGCTTCAAGGAAATATTTCAATCCATTTCTGGAGCAAATGTGTTCAACAACCTTCAATCATCATCATCACAATCATCTCATCATCTACAAGCCTTGATTGAAGTCTGGAAGATCAAAGATATACCAAGAAATATCGCACCTTAGAAAGTTAACTTCAGTGAAACAATACTTTGCAAGAAATGAGAGAAATTTGAAATTCAAATTTAAAGTGAAACCCAGTCTTCTGCCAACTTGGTCAATTACTCCAGCTTCTAAAAGGAAGAGTTTAAAAACCTCATTTAGAAAGTAAAAAGTAGTTTATGAAGATAGCCGCATAAACCATCTTTCACAATGGCTTCTGGAGGCTTGGCACACAATGAGCTACTCCTCTAGATTTCTTTTCTAAAACACAACAGATGATCAACACATGTTACTTGGATAATAGATCAAGGGCAATGGTCATAGATGCAGACTATCTATAAATAGAGATGTTGTGCTTTCAAGGTAAAAGGCTTTTACTGATAAGTCTGAAATGTGAAAGGTTTCCTCCTCATTTTTCTGTAAAGTTCATTATATTTTGTAATCAATTTCCTTGTTGTAAAAATCTTCTTTCTATGTTCTTAATAGATCATACATTCTTCTTAGGAAAAATCATTAGAAAGGAGTCATTCAAGTTTTCTAGATCTGTTATTATATATTTTACAAACACTTGATTGTTGGTTAGTTTGAGTGACAAACCCAAACACACACCTTTTTATCCTTAATCCAGTAGTGATCGCTATGAGGTAGCTTGGGGAGGCTAAGTAAAAACTACTTGCAACGTGAGGAGTAGTTAGCTTGGTCACGATTTAGTTTGAAGAAGCTAGTTAAAGACTACTTGGTTATGATGGTAGAGTGAGCTCCAGGTCATAGTTTAGCTTAAAGAGGCTAGTGAAATACTACTCAAATTATGACAGTAGAGTGTACTTGCTAGTTCCTGGTTTCCTTAGAGGCTGGTCAAAGACTACTTGGTTTGTGATAGTAAAGTGAGCTATTGGTCACAAGTAAGAGCTTAGGAAGGCTATTACAAAGACTATACAACTTTTTCGGTCGAGAAAGGTTTTTAGTGGAACTCAATAGTTGTTGAGAATTGGATGTAAGGGTTTATCTAAATAGTATAAAAACTCCTATGTAGTATCTTCTTCTCCTTTATCTTTATTTCTTTTCCTCCTTGTAACTACTATTCTGTTTGAAAAACTTTCCTTGACACATTTTTATTGAATATCTCAAGTCAAAAAGTTACTTTTTGATATAACTAATGCTATTTTTGCTGCACTTCAAGTTATACTCTTGATAGTACATTGTTTAAGTTTTTTAGAAACCAAGAACAAAAAAAGTGAAGCATGATTCAATCCCCCTTCTTATGCACTTTTATACCTAACCAAAGAGGGCAAATGGAACTGTTCTTAAAATACACAAGTCTTGAAATCATCTAAGAAAGAGATTATGTTCTAATGAAAGAAGTTCCTGATTCAAGATGCACCTTCCACCTCAGAGAACTTCCTAGAAGTAGGTAGACGAGTAACATAAGGCAAGAGTTTAGTTAAACTCAAAGGCTAAATACCTACTTACATGTGCACTAAGCAAAGTTGAATATGATAAAATCATTGCTTGTGACATAGCTAAAGAAATTTGGGAAGAACTTCATATGTTGCATGAAGGTACTGATCAAGTTAAGGAGACAAAGATCAGATATATTAGTCTATCAATACAAAATGTTTAAAATGGCTGAACAAGAAAGCATTGATGACATGACCACCAGGTTCTTGTACATAGTGAAATAAGTCAAAGGTTTGGGTAAAAGGTACTCAAACTCTAAGATGGTACAAAAGATCTTGATAAGTTTCCTACAAAATGGCTTCCCAAAGTCACTGCCATTATTGAAGCTAAAGACCTTCAGAACCTTAACCTGGATGTTCTCATTGGGTCTCTAAAAATCCATGAGGTTGTGCTCTGAAGTTCACGGTGAAACCATTAAGAAGTGTAAATCCATGGCCCTAAAGTCTTCACACAAGAAGCAACCCAAAGGTAAAGCAATTAAAGTTGTTGAAACCTTAAATGAAGAGGAAAAATTAGAAGATGAGTCTAAAGAAGAAGATGGAGATAAGATCTCCATGCTCGTGAGGAAAATGTTTAAAGCTTGGAAGAACATAACAGAGAAAGATCAGCTTCAAAAGGATAGGAAGGGTAAGGAAAGGTTAGCACGGCATAACCTGTTATAAGTGGAGAGAAGGGACACTTTAAGATTGATTGTCCAAGCTCAAGGGTCCACAAAAATTTCTCCTCAAAGAAGAAAGGAATGGTGGTCACTTGGAGAACTTAAGGAAGAAAAAGAAGGTTCAGAAAAGCAAGATGAGCTTGAAAATGTAGCAAACTTATGTTTTATAGATGGCTATGCTTCAGAAGGAGAACTTGAGCGAAGATATCTTTCAACTTGACCTTTCTTATGATGAATTACTTGCATTATATGATGAACTGTTAAAACTCTCATAACCTATCCTCTTGCTATTTGAACCTCAAAAGAATCATCAAAAAGTGGTTCCAGAACTTGAAATGGCCAAGAAAGGTATTGAGAATCTAAGGCTTAAGAAGGAAAGATCTAAGGAGAAAACAAGTTTTAAAATCTTAAGCCCAAAGTCTTAGAAGTTCAAAGCCTTAAAAGTTGAAGTCATTGAAAAATTCAGAAAGGTTCAGAAAGTAATTTCTGAACTTGAAAGGACTTCAAAACTTCTCAAATCTAATACGAAAAATATGGTTAATGGCTCCACGAATCTTAAGCTGATGCTTAGTGGCCAAAGGCCATATTTTAAGAAGACGGGTTGGAATATGAGAGTGAGATGATTGAGAAGAAAAGAAATCTCATCAATGAAAGTAAAGAGCAAAGTATCTTGTACTTTTGTCAAGAAGGGACACCCACCTGAGATTCTTTGTGAGAAAGAAATCTATAAAATAGGTTAGGAAACCTCCCCCAAGAAAAACCTACCCAAAAGTTCCTAAAAAGTCTGGGTACCTAAAGTAAAAACTATTTTTGTTGTAGGTGTGTCTGAGAACGCACATTGACAAAGACAACTAATGGTACATGGATAGTGACTACTTTAAACACATATCCGGATCCAAAAGTGGTTCAAAAACCTAAAGCTCAAGAACTCTAGATCAGTATAATTGCTGATGGAAGAAAGACTAAGGTCACAGTATAAGAAATGTTAGTAAGGGTGATGCTTACCAAATTTCTGAATGCCTTATTTGTTGATGGACTAGCTCATAATCTATTGAGTATCAACCAATTTTGTGACCAAGGTTTTAATATTTTATTCAATCCAAATACTTACAAAATTGTAAATCCCACTTCTAGATCAAGATGTAAAATGTCTTGCATCCTTCATGGATAACAAATGGCTGTGGATAAAAAGTTAGACATGCTTATATAAAGTTTATTTCTAAGCTATCTCAGAAAGAACTTGTTAAAGGTCTGCCAAAGATAAGATATAACAAGGCTTTTACATATGGATCTTTCCATACAAAAATGTGGTTTCAACCTCTAAGTCTTTTGAAAAAGATATTGCCTTGTCGTTGTGAATGATTTTTCTAGATTTACATGGGTTATCTTCCTAGCTTTTAAGGATGAGGTTATTGAAAGGTTTAAAATTTTTGCAAAATGAATTTGTAATGAAAAAGATTCTCAAATTACCTCTACAAGATCTGATCATGGAGGAGAATTTGAAAATCATGTTGTTTTTTGAAGAATTTAGTGAAAAATATGGCATCTCTCATGAGTTTTCTGCACCTAAACTGTAACACCCTAACTTTCACCTAATACGCTTGAGTCGCATTCGACTAATTATTAGCGGTTACATCTTCGATTCAGAACTTGACTTGGCTTTCTTTAAAATACAAGTACTGAAAATACGGCTAATTTTTTCTTTTTGAATTTAAGATTTAAAATGCGAGCCAACATGCATATAGAGACCGATTATTAAACATAAAACATAACAACAGATATACGTCATCATAACAGCCATAGAATAATCATAACATAAATTATAATAGTATATCATAATCATAACATAACAACGATGTCCTTATAAATATAAGCACATCTAGGGTTATCAATTACACCAAATAACTTTTAACTAATGCAAAACAAGGTATTAGCAAAGCTAGACTAGTCTTCATGCTTTCTGCTGCCCTCTTGGTCTGTCTAGGTGACGTGATTCCTACGCCCACGCCTCAACGTAGATCACGAACGATCCGCATCAATCCCGTCTGGAGATGACACGGGAAGGAAAGACAAAGGGGGTGAGAATACTTATACAAGATTCTAGGTAGGGCTCCGACTTAACACAAGTGTCATCGTCGTCGTCCCAGCCATTTCGGGTTTCGTTATAAAAGAGGTGTTCATGCATAGGTTCAGTTTTAATTTCTCAAAGCTTATTATCCAAAGTGGGTTTCTTTTAGCATGAGTCTTGATGGTATGAATGCAACAGATATTTTATGTATGCTTGGTAATACTTGAGCATGACAGTACACGTAGATAACACATATCACTTTAATCAAAGCATCAATGAAACATATGCATGTACGTCTTTTACTTTTTCATACTTGAACTCCGTGAGTTCCTTTCATAACTTTTCCATTTTTCCACCCTCATCATGGTCACCAAAATCCACCCAACATGCCGGCCAGCGATTTTATCATGGTCACCAAAACTCCTAATCACCTATCGCCTAAGAATGAGCTCATCCTAACTAGCCGTCGCTAGATTTATACGGGGTAAAAGAGGGGAATCATATTTCTTTATTGGATCACCCCATACAACCCTTAACTCGGGAAGTCATAATGGGATCATTTCCACATTATCATATCTTTTATGGATGCAACATGAGCATACAACCTTATAACCTCATATAACATATCCTTCATTCACATTTCATATTCTCATGCATTTTAAACGTGACATACCACATCATCACATCATCATGCCACATAACATTTCATACTTAAGATATTAACATAGTCACATCATTAAGAATATGCTCACTCGCCCTCATACTCACATCACACCTCCTATCTTATGGTGTCTTATGCTTAAGCCCTTAGGTCTTAAACTTATGTTCCAACTATCCCAATACCCATATTACATCTTTGCTACACCTAAGAGATCATTACTTATATTTCTCACTAAGATTTAGGCTTACTAAAATTCCATACAGCATTATGCATTTTGGGCAGAAAATTATCTCATGATTACGGGTTTCTAGAATTTCCGTTTTAGACCCTTTTTAAGGTCCGTCTTCGCCTACGTCTTTATAATTAACTCCTAAACCAATTATGAGGGATTTCCTACAAATTTTCCCTAATTATAAACCACTTTCCTTATTTTTAAGCATGCTGGAACAGAATGCATATCTTGTGCATTTAAGTGTTCTAGAATTCTCACTTTTGATCCTTTCAAGTTACTTATTCTTTTCTAACTTCTCTAAATCGATCCTTGCTTCACTCAAACATAATTTTACACATTTTAACACCATAAAACAGAATTTATACAGTGGCCAATTGCATCATGCAGAACCGAAAAACATAAGCTCATGTAATCACATAATTTCATGATTTAAAAGCATATAAGTTGCTAGTTTCTCTTGGAATCATTTTAATAACTCAAAACTCTTTTAGAAGCCAATAAATCTCATTGAAATCATAAAAATGTATGCTAGGTCAGTAGCTAAATTATTTAGCTCAAGGAATGAATTTAAAATATAAAACTTTGTTCATAAAGTTCCTTGAGTACATCTAAGCTTAGAAAAATTCCAAGACTTAGACTATGGACACTTATGATTAAATGAACTCATCCAAGTCCATCATCATCATCACAAGGCCGAATGGCTTCTTTGAAATGCTAACATTTTCTAAAACCTTACATGGGATACTTGGGCAAGTCTTTGAGCTCTAGATCATTAAAGTGATGACATAATCTTAAACATGCTATGCACCTCATTTTTGTTCTTCATTAGGAAATAAAGTGAGAGCATAAAATAAACATGAGATGCACTCATTTATTATCTTTAGAGTTTAAGTGATGGCATAAAATATAAATATGCTAGACAAGAAAATAAACATGAAATGCAAGGTTCAATTCTTTATTTTAGTGCTCTAGGCCCCTTGAGGTATTTACCAAATCAACAATCAACTTTAAGGTTGAAATAGGTAGGCTTTGAGATTTATTAAGTGACGATGCACATTCTTGTTTTAATCTTTAACTTGTTTAGTGATGACTTGAAAATAAACATGCTATGCAAAACGTTAAAGTAAACATGAATGCATCTTATTTTAGATCTTAGCTAGAGCTCTTTGTAAGACTTTAAAGGAACATAAACCTCAACCCATTATGTATCATAAGGCAAGCTTTAGAGTTCTTAGCACCTAGACTTCAAGGAAGTCTTAAGGTTTGAACTTCATCATCAAGCTTAAGAAAATAGACGCAAAGTTTAACACTTTATCTAAACAACATACAAGAACTAAGTCATATTCTTTATTTTATTGCTCATGGGCTTCAATCTAGAGTAAAACTCTTAGAATGGCCGACCAACTTTAAGGTTGGCAAGGGTAAGCTTAGAGCTCTTTGAAAACATGTGATTAATTTTCTTTAACAAAACTTTTGTGATCTACTTAACATTTTTAGCAAACTTTGTTCAAACAAAGGAAGATGAAACCGAAAACATCAAGGGGAAAAGGAAGAGAAAACCGAAATCTTAAAGGAGGAAAAGGAAGAAAATCGAAACATAAACAAGAAGAGAAAAAGGAAAACTCAAGTATGTATGGTCCAAGACCAAATTGTTTCAAGCTTTAGAGGTTTCTCACATGACATCAACAAGTCATTATCTTGAAACCTCATCATCAAGCTAAAGTTTTTCTCTTGAAAAGGCTCCAAGGCCGAAAACAAAAGGAAGAAAGAAAGCTTTAAAACTAAGAGAAATCTAGAACTTTTCTCAAAGAAAGTAAAGAAAACTTGAAAACAAAACCCTACCTAAGGAAGTCTTGAAAGAAATGAGAAGAATCTTGATCTTGAAACAAGATGAGAAGAACAACTCCTTCCTTGATGCTTAAAGGAAATTCGGCCAAAGGAAAAAGAAAAGGGAGAAAGGTTTGCTTGGAGTTTTTGAGCTTGGGAATGAAAAGTCTATGTGTTTAATGGAAGGTTTATGGTGCTTGTGTGATGGTTCTTTGTGAGCAAGAAGAAGATGAGAAGGATGGTGGAACTCTTGAATCCTTGAGAGAAAAAGAAAGAACTCAAGGTTACTCTTTGAAGCTAAAATTGGCAAATGAACAAAATGCAACCAAGTTCATCCAAGCATGGATTTTATAGAGAAATTGCAACCATGTGGCTGATTGGGAGGAAGGCCTTGACCTCATGTTCCATGAGGTGAGAGAATTTGTTCCATGAGGTATGGTGGAAAGCATGGGCAAGGCATGGACAAGGCATGAGCACCCAAGTTTCTTTAAGTATATTTCATTGGAAATGAAACATGTGATGGATGATTAAATGGGGAGGAGTGGCCAATCACAATTAAGGCCAATGGGGGAGGAAAAATTCTCATTTTAATGTTGCTTTATGTGTGTGTTTAAGAGGTAATTTGGTTAGGCCATGGGTTAGGAGTTGTAAGTAAGTGTTTAGGTGAGAAAATGGGTAATTAAGGTTGTCAAGACTTGATTAGGAGGGTAATCTTGCTAGATTAATAATTTAAAATCATTCTTTTGGTCAAATGAGGTATGGCACAATTCTTTGATTTAAGGAATTGGAGAGAAAATACTATTCAAGATTCCATGACTAGGAATCTTGAATTAAAGAATGCAATTTAGAGTTTAACTAAGCAATCTTAGGTCCTAATTAACCTTAATAAATTATTTTGACTCTAGATTAATTATCGAAATAAATTAATCTTCGATTAGAGCCTAATATTGCTTAGGTTTGCTTAATTGCATCATTAGGTTCACTGTACATTGTTCTAGGGGCAAAATGGTAATTTCACACTAAAACTGCCGGGACCTTCCAGGCCGACTAAACATCGAGAACCACTTATAAACATCATTTAAAATCTTTTGGTAAAGTTCGGGCTCACGGCACGTAAACGATGACAACGGCCACATGGGCGTTTTGGTAATTTCCGCGTCAAACTCAAAGATGAGATTCTTCTGCTATTACCACACATAACACATATAATCCCCTATTAACATCAAAACATCCCCTTGAGGATGGGGACCGCATTCATTTTCGGGTAAAATGACTTCAGGGCATTTCGGTCATTTGTACACGGGAAAATGGACGTACAAGAACTCTCTAACAAAATGAGGTTGCTGAAAGAAAGATCAGAAGCTTGCAAGAGATGGCCAGAACCATGTTTTTAGAAAGTGGTTTATCTAAAAGTCTTTAAATGGTATAAACACTTCATGTTATATTCAAAACAGAATCTTTCTAAGGCTAATTCTCAAGAAAACCCTTTATGAGGTATGGAAGAGTAGATAACCCAACATATCATACTTCTATATCTTTGGCTCATCTTGCTTTATTCTTGACACTAAAACAAACTCGCAAAGTTTGTTCCCAAATCTAATAATGAAATTTTTCTATGATACTTTTCAATCTCAAAAAGAGAGTATACAATAAGAACACACAATGTATGAAAGAGACCATCCATATCAATTTTAAAGAGCTTAAGAAAGACTTTGTTGATGCTCTAAAAGAGCTAGAAGAGAACCTTGAAAAGGTGAACCTCAAGGAACCCTTAGAAAGCAAGAAGAACAAAATTTAGAAAGTGAGCTCTTGTTAGCTCAGAACCCTTCAAAAAGCTTTATAGCAATATGTTTTGAGTGACAACAAAACCAATTTAAAGAAAATATTTTGAAGAATGACTAATGTCTACCTTGAGTTTCTTGACATAAGCATACAAGAATTTTCAATTGCATAACATGACTTGAAATGAGAATAATTTCACTATACATGTGCAAATATGATTTATCTCATATAAGAGACTGAACTTAATAGAAGTGAATATTATATCATGCAAAGTACGTATTCATGCCTTATGGATGAATAGAGATCAAAACAAGGGCAAAAGACCAAGGCAGGGGACATCAGAAAGTAGCACTGGACATCAGAAAGTATGCTCAAAATGAGGATATCAAGTAAACTCTGAGAATAACGTGTTACACAATCTTCAACCATCATGATTGCAAATCTTTCATCATCATAAAGCTTGGATTAAAGATCAGAAGATGAAGTTTCATCAAGGAACTGATACAACACTTCGAAAAGCTCACTTCAATGTGGAGCGCTGAATGTTACTAGAAAGGAGGGAAATTTCAATTCTTGAAATTGAAATTTAAAGTGAAACCCAATTTCAAAATGGTGAGTCATCTCTTTTACCTCATTGGTCAACAACCTTTGCTTCTAGAGGAAAGAGTTCAGAAACCACAATAAAAAAATAGGAGTAGTTTCTAAAGTAGCATTAGAAACTTCAATCTTACAATGGCTTTTGCAACAGCTTGACAAATAGACATGCTACTCTTCTAGACTGCTTTTCCAAGACACAAATGGATAATCAACATGTGTCACTTGGAGATCTGATCAAGGGTAACAAGGAAGATCATCTACATATAGAGATGCTCAAATGAAGTAGAGATTGACTTTACTCAAGAGTGGAAACCTGTGAAAATTTTTCCTCACATCCTATAAAGTTCTTCACATCATGCAATCAGTTTTTTTACCTATAAAAAACTTCTTTCTAGTTTTTTGGATAGATATATGTTCTTCTCAGGAAGAAATGATAGAAAGAAGTCATTCAAGTTCTCCCAGGTTATTCATGTGTATCTTATGGAAACTTGAGTGTAGGTTAGTTTGAGTGGCAACCCAAACACAAACCATTTGTATTCTTGATCCATTTGTGATCAGCGTGAGATAGCTTAGAGAGGCTAATGTAAAACTACTTGCAACGTGAGGGTAGGGTGTTCTACTAGTCATGGATTCAGCTTGGAAAGGTTGGAGAAAGACTACTCAATTCAACTTGGAAAGGCTGGTGAATAACTACTTTTAACGTGATAGTAGGGGTTGTCTATTGGTCATAGGTTCAGCTTGAAGACACTGGAGAAAGACTACTCAGTTCAGCTGGAGAAGCTAGTGAATAACTACTTTCAACATAACAGTAGGAGTTGTTTACTTGTCACGGAGTTAGCTTGGAGAGGCTAGCATAAGACTACTCAACATTGAGCTTGTAGAGATTGGTGAATAACTACTCAAGTTGTAACAGTAGGGGTTGTCTATTGATCACATGAGAGAGCTTGGGAAGGCTAATGTAAAGACTATTCATGTTCTTTTCTGGTTTGAGAAAGATGTTTAGTGGAACCTTAACGTGTGTTGAGATCCTGGATGTAGGTTTGGACGAACCCATATAAAATTCTTTTGTGTCATATCTTCTTCTACCTGATCTCTTTTACTTTATCCATTATGCTATTTTATCTCCTGATGTATCCGTTTAGCATTTATGTTATATCCTGTTAGCTTAAGATCTATTCTGAAATAACTAATCTTATTTTCCACTACACTTCAAGCTTAATGTTTGATTGTATTTTTTGAAATGTTTTAGATGAGAAAAGAGGCAAAACACAATTCAACCCTCCCTTCTTGTGCACTTTTATATCTACAAGTGGTATTAGAGCCAGGCCTCTGAAGGGTTAAGCAATCCAAAGATTCCAAGGACAAATATCCAAAAGGATAGAATGATATGAATTCACATTGCAAAAGATTACTTTATCATCTCCATCTTTTTTTATGAGGTTTCATAACCTATCAAGGCACACTCAATGTCAAGAGGAGTCCCAAGGAGGTGGATAAGAACAAAAAAGTTCAGTTGAATTCCTTAAGATAAGCTCCTACTCATATGTGCACTAAGTAAAGATAAATATGACATATTTGTTGCTTATGACATGTGAAAGGAAATATGAAATAAACTGTAGATGTTGTTTGAAGAACTTAAACCGTCTTAAAAGTCTTTTTTCCTATAGTTATCTTGTTAGAAGCAGTGCAAAGCTAAAGCAATGAAAGTTGCTGAAACCTTAAATGAAGAGGAAGGATCTGATGAAGGATCTGATGAAGAATCTGAGATTGAAAATGGAGATGAATTCTCTATGTCTGTGAAAATTATCAAAAGCCTGAAAAGGCTAAGCATAGAAAGGAAAATACATTAATTTCAGAAAAGATAAAAAAGGCAAAGAATATCTTGGAAGAGCAACCTGCTACCTATAGTAAGAATGAACATCTTGAATCAAGAATTCCAAGCTCAGGGAATCACAAAAAAGTTCCAACCTCAAGGAGAAGAGCATCCTGGGTACTTGGAATGACTTTGAAAAAGAAAAGATGGGTTAGAAAGTCATGATGAGTTAGAAGAAGTTGCATATCTATCTTTCATGATTGTGTATACCTAGGATGTAAGGTAAGAGTATCTAAAATCAACCTTTCATATTACTTAGTTCTTGCTTGGTAAGATGCTAAAGATTCTCAAGCTTATTCCTTTAAATATCTCAACCAGTAAAGAGATCTTAGAAAGTTACCTAGAACTGAAGTCTTCAAAAGAAAAGAAGTCAGAAAGTTTCATTTTGTATTTTGAAAAGACTTCATGACTTCTGAAATCTGACCAAGAATAAATAGGAAATAGTTTAAAATCCTTGAACTTATGATGGGAGATCAGAAGCTATATTTTAGAAAACGGGTTGAGATATGAAAGGATATCTAAGAGAAGAAGCAATGTAACCTCATTCAATATCTCTATATTTTGTTTGTTCTCTCCATAGGAAGGAACACCCACTTGACAAATGATTCTTGAGATAAGAATCCTTTAGAAAGGATAGGAAACCTCTCCTTTGAAAACTAACAAAAAAGGACCTAAGATAGTCTGGGTACCAAAATCAAAAAATTATTCCTAGCAGGTGAAAAGGGTCAATTGGTTGAAGTGCCAAGGAACAAACAAATCGTGATTATGCCAAATACTTATCTTGAACCAGGAAATGGATTAGAAACTCAAAGCCTAAGATCCTTAAATGAATCAAGCTAGATGATGATTGAGCTTAATGAAATCTTTGATAATGTTTTAAAAGAACTGGAGGAAAGTCCTAAGAAATTGTGTCTCAAGGATGCTTTGAAAGGTTAGATGAAAGCTATATCTTTAGAAAATGAGCTCCATAATATCAACTCTTCATAAAGCATGCTAATAACCTCAAAGCAATCATAAAGTAACATTTCTAGACACAAGAGGAGCAACTGGAGGTAAAAGAGAAGCTGAGAAATCTCAATGATATAGAAACTACAAAGGAGTTTTTGATTTAAAAATAGCCTCTTGAGACAAAGTTCATGCAGATTTTTTCAAGGGTATGAGAACCAGGTCATCTTTTAGATATATATCAAACTATGCTTTCATCTCCACCATTGAGCCTAAATGCAGTAAAGAAGCTTTGAGTTAATCAAAGTTAGGTGGATGCTTTGCAAAAGGAGCTGACCTAGTTAGTAAAAGGCAAAGTCTGGATGACCAGTTGAATAATCATCTTCAACACAAAAAAGACGTTCAAGAACGCATTTGTTAGTGCCGCCAAAGTTATGAGAACAAAGCAAGTTTGTTTGCACAAGGACCTTGCGATGTTGACTTTCCTGGAAATAGAGTTAAGAGAAATATCACCAGTGGTTGCCAATGTTTCACTTGAAAATGTCTAACCTTTGGTCATGTAAAAAGTAGAACACAATTGCTCTCTCTCCTGCTAAGGATGGGTATATAGCGCTGAAAGTTGTTGTACCCAGATGCTGCAAATAAGGAATCAGCTGGAAGATTATCTCTTGAGGTACTTCAATATCCCTCTCTCTGGTAATACAAGTGCTATCTATCTTGTTAAGAATTCTTTTTAGCACTCTTAATTCAAGTTCTTGTTGTTATAACATCTTTTTATCCGTGATCTGTTCTAAAAGGAGATATCAAGTTAATGGTTGTGAACACTAAAGACCTAGTGTAGATTTATTCATAGAACCTTCAGCTGAAGATCATTTTTGTGTCATGAAAAAGGCTTTAAACTTATATAGTTTTATATTCTGCATAAGCATTCATGCACGAACATCTCTGGGCATCCTCCCTTCATAGTTCCAAACTAAAAACCTTGCAAAGTCATCAGTTTACATGTTCAAAAGACATCAATAAGCAAGAACGTGGATCAGTTGGAAGATCACAAGGCCAGTTTGCAAGATTAGCTAATTGGTTGGTATATCAATATTCAGTTTGCAAGACCATGTATCATATTGAAGATCAGATTCTCCATCTACAAGTTTAAAGAAGGCAGGTCAGAAAGAAGATGGATAACCAAAAAGAAGAGATGAAGGTCAAAAAATGAAGATTATATGTATGGGGTCATAAGTTTCAGCATATGAAGATAAGCTTATATTGAGTATGTGGTGTGTCTCTGATAGGTCAAAAAGTAAGTAGTAAAGCTCAAAGTGATCTCAAGAGTTCTTTTTCTGAAATGGATGAAAAGGTGGGATAATTCCTACTCTTTTAGGTTTCTCTCTCCCACGTCGCCTCACCTTCGTCAGTAGTGTCCCATTACTTAAATATCCCCTCTCCTCACATATAACCTTTTTACCATCATCTTCCACTATACGCTTCATCAACCTTTCCACTCTCCCTCACTCTCAAACTTTGTTTGAAACTGTTCTTCATTATCTTTCTCAAACTCTTATCTTGCAACCTAAAGCTCTTCATCTCACATAAACTCCTTCCATTCCTTACCGCTTAGCATCTTCAAGACTTAATTTTTTCCCACTATCTTTTCTTTCAACCTTCAATCTTTGTGCCTAAATGGCTGAAGGAAAAGAACTAAATTGTTCTTCTACAAAAAGAGGACCATTCATCATGTTTAACGAAGTTATATGCAGGAGATCTATGAAGAAAGTTTCTCCCAAAGAACAATAGCACCTGAGAAAAGGCTAAACAATTCTCTCTAAACTAGGTTCAGATTCTTAGAGAAGTTTTCACCTTTCAGGGGTGGGAGTACTTTTGGATATCTGACAGGGTATTTCCTGGAATGGTGATTGCCTTCAATGCCTTTCTTGGAAGAAACTGAAACACTCTCAGGGCTACCATCAGGGACATTCATATGGAGATTGAGTTATCTAACCTATCTCCAGTGATTACGGCTTTATTACAAGTAAACTGCTTGGCTTATGAGGGATAGTTCAAATCACTTGGATTGAGTGAAGAAGATGTTTCCAAATGTCTCATTAATTCAACAAACGTACCACCCAGGCGACATTCAACGTCTATGCTCAGTTCACAAGCAAGAAAGGTTTTTCCTTTGTCCAATTTACTATCCTTCCTAAGCGAGGAAGCACTTGTTCTGTTGGGCGTGGAATGTATGCTACTCTGCCTCTTATCCAAAAGAAAAGTAAATCTGCCCAAAATAATAATGGACTACATGCTTAGTGTAATTACTAAGGAGAAAAGATGAAATGTTGCTAATAAAGATTTTTCAACATGTTAGATACCTTCTAGTTGAAGAGTAGTTTGAATATCTTCTAGCATAGATTTTTCATTCAACTCCTTCACAATAATAAAGAAGTCTCATTCGACACCTATGAAGACAAGCTTTAGAAAGACCAGCTCTTTAATCAAGGATGCTAAAAAATCTCATGGAGGAAAAGAAAAGGAACTTGTAGAAAAAGAAGGCGGCAAAAAGGAAGATTGCTTTTCCTAAAACTCTGAAAGCTCTGAAGCAACAAATGATATGTTTGAGAAAATCATTTCTCAAGAATCTCCTCTTAAGCCCAAGAATAAGGGAAAAGGAAGGCTGTATAAGAAATTGAAACAAGCCGAAGTTTCACAGTTAACTAAATCTAAAGCTGAGGCCAAGTCCTCAGAAAGTAAGTAGCCCAAAGGAAGACTTGACAAGCTCCCGATTTGAAGAAAAGCTTCTAAGCCAAAATTCAAAGTCTACCAAGAAAGCAAACTGCAGTACTCATTCTAAAAGACATGAGTAATGATGCACAAACTGAGCAACAACTACAATTCCTGAATCTTGAAGATGAAGGGAGGAAGAAAGAACTCTCAAAGGAGAGAATTCTTCAAGAAAGAGGAGGCTTAAAGAAGCAGAGACTGCAACATGAACAAGGGATTCATGGGTCTAGCAAAAGTAGAAGAAAACCTACTATTCCTGAGCCCTTTGTTGTCATTGAAGAACAATCAGCAAAATCCATGACTTGGCAGTTTGGTTTTACCTCTATCCATCCAAGCTGTCTTTGCGAAGAAACAATGATGTCAGAATCAAGTTTCTTCATTGAACTGACTACCCAGGGATAATAATTATGGAGTCCAAAGTAACTTCTTCATGTGACAATGACGACTTCATGACAATAAATGATTTGATGAAATTAATGACGAAGTCCATAGCCTCAGAAGCACAATCTAAAGAAGAAGGAGTGGATGAACTAAATTTCTTTGTCAATGAACTTTTCTCCACTCTTGGAGCCAATCTATGAAGAGAGAGCCCATCATTGAGGAACCAACTGAGGAAGCACATGAACTAGAATTAGCTATAATCCTTTTGGTGCCTCAACCTTCTTTCTATCCACATCACTTAATAGAGGAAGAAGAGGATAAAGCGCAGATGCTAGTGCTCTTCTTGGTGAAGAAGTTACTACTCCTGCCTAAGCTCAGATGCTTGAAATTGTTGCCGCTCCTATCCTGAGCCTACTTCTGCCTTTGTCATCTGATACCACCTTGCCATCCTTTCTCCTCTTGCTCCTCACATGGAAACATAGGCTGAATCACCTAATTCTGGGAGACTATACCTCTAAACATTCCTGAGCATTCTCCTAAAGCTGCTCCATCATCAGCATCCATTCACCTACCTCATCCGTCTTCAACCGAGCCTGGTAAGCTCTCAGATCAATCAATCATCCTGCGCTCTCTGATAGAGATTGCCTCCAGATAGGATCAGCTTGAGGCAACTATCATAGAGCATGGCGCCTAGCTCAGACAAAATGAAGAATTGAGCTTCAGATTCTTCAGACCAATCAAGATTCTACAAGATCTGAGACAATTAAGCTAAAGATGGTGTCTCTCTTTCTAGTACACGTCCTTTTGCTGATGACAAAAGAGGAGAAGAAAAAATATGAAAGAAAATCAAGTGCTATGGAATTAAGGGAGCCTATGAGGGGAAGCTCAGAGAATTATTTTTAGCATGCATTTTTTTGTTGTTTTGTTGTTGCTTCGATTCTTTTATGCATTTGACAATCTTTTTATCTTGTCTTATACAATTCGTTTTATTTGCTATTTATCATACTTATGCTCTGATACATATATGTCTTAAACTCTTTCTTTGAAGCTCTGATACATATCGATGCTTACCTATGCTTAGTTAATCATATATCTTCCTGATAGATGTTTGCTTCTTATCCCTTATGCATGTGGTCTATTTTGCTTATTCCTTAGCATTCTAGGATATTTAGCTCATTTATGTATTTGTGATTAGCACTAAGAAATATCATTTAAAAGCACAAAATCATTCTTTTGTTGCTTTGATACTCATGTCTATCTGATGTGCTTTGATATGTATGATATGCTTAATTCCTTTTATAAAACACATTATCTTTGTCACACATATGAGAAGGTCTTAAAAGCTTTGTATAACTTGCTCAAAATTTAGTTGTGAATAGTTTATGACAAACCTCAAAAACTTACTTCTATGTGTTTTGATACAACGAAGATAAGTTTGAGAGCTTCAGAACTCTTTCAAGAGTGTTGCACTTATATGGCATATAATGTGTTATGTTCTAGTTCATATATGTATCAGTAAGCAAGCTTATATGAAAAGCATGAACATATGTCTCAACTCTTTGTTTCGTTTTTTCTTCTTGTTCATGCTCTAATACTTATGAGAAAAGTTTCACAGCTCAAACAAAAAACTCATTTATGCTTTGATTAGATAGAATTGGGATTAATCCCTGATAAGCTTCAGAAATCATGCATAGAAATATGCTGGTAAATTTGTATCAATGTTTCTTTGAGCATTAGAAACAACATAAGCATTAGCATGTTTTCTTTTCTCGATCAATGCATGAACTTTTATGTCTATCATGTTTACTTTTGTGTATTTGCTTGCATTTTTTTTGACTTTGGACAAAGTTATGCTGAATAAAGGTTTAATGAAGATATAATATCACAAGTATTACTTGTAAGTTATTCAAGCACGTCTATCTTCAGAAAGTTTTTTTAACTGAAAATCAAGCTAGTTGTGTTAAAAGAACTTAAATGATAATATCGGTTCATTATGGCTCTGATGTATCTTAAAAAGCACTCTGAGTAAATTCAGATTTTTCCACAAGCAACAAAATCAGTTCTAGTTTAAATTAGTTAAGGCTTTAAAACTTTTGAGAACCTTTTCATATCATACCTTAAGAAAAGAACTTCATGAGTGTTACAGCTTATGATCTTGAAAGAATAGCTATTATCATGACATATTCAATTCTATTTCTTTCAACATCTCTTCAAAAGATTTTCTTCATAGCAATATGTTTTGAGTGACAACAAAACTAATTTAAAGAAAATATTTTGAAGAACGACTAATGTCTACCTTGAGTTTCTTGACATAAGCACACAGGTATTTCCGAATTGCATAACACAGACTAGAAATGAGAATAATTTCACTGTGCATGTGCAAACATGATTTATCTCATATAAAAAGATTGAACTTAATAGAAGTGAATATTATATCATGCAAAAGTACATATTCATGCCTTACGATGAACAAATATCAAAACAAGGCAGAGAAATCAAGGCATGAGACTTCAGAAAGTAGCCTGGACATCAAAAAGTACCCTCAAAATGAAGATATCAAGCAAACTGAGAACAACGTGTTACACAATCTTCAACCATCATGATCACAAATCTTTCATCATCATAAAGCTTGGATTGAATATCAGAAAACTGAAATTTCATCAAGGAACTGATTGCATGTCAGAAAGCTCACTTCAATGTGGAGCATGAGCGTTATTGGAAAAAAGGGAAAATTTGAATTTTTGAAATTCAAATTTAAAGTCAAATCCAGTTTCAAACTAGCGAGTAATCTCTTTTGCCACCTTGGTCAACAACCTCAGCTTCTAGAAGAAAGAGTTTAGAAACCATGATAAGAAAGTAAGAGTAGTTTCTAAAGTAATATTAGAAACCTATCTTGCAACGGCTTCTGTAGCTTAACAACAGACAAGCTACTCTTCTCAACTGCTTTTCCAAGACACAAATGGATGATCAACACGTGTCACTTGGAGATCTTATCAAAGGCAACATTCACAAGGAAGATCAACTAAATATAGAGATATTGTGCTCAAACGAAGTAGAGGTTGACACTACTCAAGAATGGAAACTCTATGAAAATTTCTCCTCACATCTTGTAAAGTTCATCATATCATGTAATCAATTTCCTTGTAAAAATCTTCTTTCTACATTCTTGAATAGATATATGTTCTTCTTGGAATAAATGATAGAAAAAAGTCATTCAAGTTCTCCTAGGTTATTCATGTGTATCTTATGAGAACTTGAGTGTAGGTTAGTTTTAGTGGCAACCCAAATACAAACCATTTGTATTCTTGATCCATTAGTAATCAGCATAAGATAGCTTACAATGTGATAGTAGGATGTTCTTCCTGGTCATGGGTTCAGTTTAAAGAGGAGAAAGACTACTCAGTTTAGCTTGGAGAGACTAGTGAATAGCTACTTTCAACATGATGGTAGGGGTTGTTTATTGGTCACAAGTTCAGCTTGGGAAGGTGAGAGAAATACTCTGGTTAGTTGGAGAAGCTGGTGAATAACTACTTTTAACGTGACAGTAGAGGTTGTCCACTGGTCAAGGTTCAGCTAAGAGGCTGGAGAAAGACTACTCGGTTCATATTGGAGAGGCTGGTGAATAACTACTTAGGTGTGATAATCGGGGTTGTCTACTAGTCACATGAGAGAGCTTTGGAAGGCTAATGTAAAGACTATCCATGTTTTTTTGGTAGTTTGAAAAGAAGTTTAGTGGAACCTCAACGTCTTTTGAGTCCTGAATGTATAATTTTTGTCTAAACCACTATAAAATCCTTTATGTCATATCTTTTTCTTCCTGATCTTTTTTACTTTATCCATTATGCTGTTTTATTGCTAATATATCTGTTTAGCATTTCTGTTATATATTGTTAGCTTTAGAGATTGACTTTCTGAAACAAGTAATCCTATTTTCCGTTACACTTCAAGCTTAATGCTTGATAGTTCTTTTGTTAAATGTATTAGATGAGAAAAAAGGCAAAGCACGATTCCCCCTTCTTTTTGTGCACTTTTATACCTACAAGCTCCAAAACACGAACATCTTAGAAAGCTTACTCATAATTCCAAACTCTCAAAAAGTGACATTTCTGAGCATGAAGAAGAGCAATCTGAAGATGAAAGAGAAACTGAAGAACAACAAGGCTATAGAAACTACAAAGGAGTTTATGATCTAAAAGCAGTTCTTAGAATAAAGTTCTAGGGGATATTTCCAAGGGTGTGAGATCTAGATCCTCCCTTAGAACCATGTCCAAGTGCTTTCATTTCCACCATCAAGGCAGGTTGCATTGAAGATGCTTTGAATGAATAAAGTTGGGTGGATGTTATGCAAGAGGAGCTGGACAAGTTGAGAAAACAAAGTTTGGACATTCATGGAAAATCCCAAAGGAAAAACCATCATAGGAACAAAATGGGTGTTCAGAAACAAGTTTGATGAAGCTGGAAAAATGACTAGAAACAAAGCAAGATTGGTTGCACAAGGTTATAATCAATAAGAGGGAACTGATTATGATGAAACCTCTGCACCAATAGCTAGGCTTGAAGCCATAAAAATGCTACTTGCTTTTGCTATCTTCAAAGGATTCACTCTATACAAAATGGATGTAAAGTCTGCATTTCTAAATGGATTGCTCTTTGAGGATGTTTATGTGAAGTAGCCTCTAGGTTTTGAGAATGAAGACCTTCTCAACCATGTTTTTAAGTTAACAAAGACACTTTATGGCATGAAACATGCTCCCAGAGCTTGGTATGAAAGGCTAAGTGCCTTCTTAATAAAGAATAGGTTCAAAAGAGGTAAGGTTGATACAACCTTGTTTACTTTAGAACAAAATAATCACTTTCTGATAGTTCAAATATATGTTGATAACATTATATTTGGCACCATTAATCATTCTCTTAGTGAAAAATTTTCAAAATTAATGCAAAGTAAATTTGAGATGATCATTATAGGTGAACTCAAGTTTTTCTTTGGACTTCAAATAAAACAACAAAAAGAAGGAACCTCGATCCATCAAGAAAAGTATACAAAAGAGCTTTTGAATATAGATCAAGCCAAGCCTATTTGCACCGCCATGCATCCATCTTAAGTCATTGATACATATGAGAATATAAAAAAGGTATCAAAGGAATTATAGAAGAATGATTGGTTCATTTCTGTACCTTACAACAAGTGAGCCAGACATTCAATTAAGTGTGGAAATTTGTGCTAGATTTCAATCTAACCTAAAGCTATCACATTTAAATGTCAAAAGGATTTTGAGATATTTATTTGGTACTACTAATCTTGGTTTATGGTATGAGAAAGGTACGTCTTGTGAGATTTAGGATTTTGTGATGTTGATTTGCTGGAGAAAGAGTAGAAAGGAAAAGCACCAGTGGATGTTGCTATTTCTTTGGAAAGAGCCTCATCACCTGGTCATGCAAGAAACAAAACATCATTGCTCTTCCTCTGAAGTTGAATATATAGTTGCTACAAACTATTGCACCTAGATGCTATGGATAAGGAATCAACTAGAGGATTATCACTTGAGGTATTCCAAAATGCCCATCTTCTATGATAATACCAAAGCTATTAATCTTGCAAATAATCCTATTGAACACTCTTGATCCAAGCACATTAATTTTAGACATCATTTTATTAGAGATCATGTTCAGAAAAGGGATGTTGAGTTAATGTTTGTGAATATTGAAGATCAAGTGTCTGACATATTCACTAAACTATTAGCTGAAGATCACTTTTGTTGTTTGAAAAGGCTCTTATATCTCAAAAGTTTTTAAAACCTACATTGCATGCCATGCATGACATCTCTGGAGTCTCTCCAAACAAGACTCTAAACTAAGGTCCAAATGAAGACATCTATGCAGGGACAGAAAATTAGTTTGCAAGATTAGAAAGTTCAATGTGTAAGGTCAGAAAGAAGGTAGAAGTTAGAAAATGGGTCAGAAAGCCATACATGCTCAGAATATGGGAGATTATCCAAATATAAGGAAGTGATGTAATTGTGAAGACTCATATAATGCATGTAACATCCCTCCTGCTTTATGGATTGTCCACTGTCCCCACAAACCAACACGGGTCTTTTCAGCATGCTTTGTCCTCACTTACACGCTTCTTGGGAAAACTTCCAGGAGGTCACCCATCCCAAAATTACCCTAAGTCAAGCACGCTGACTTTGAGTTCTTTCGTGATGGCTACCAAAGAAAGATGCATCTTTGTGGCATAGGTAGTACCAATTAATTCATATAAGCCATCCTTAACTGTATAGTCCATCCTATGCAACTTCAGATCCCTCTCATTCGGGTGTGTAATCGGTTCATTCATGTACCCTCTGCTTGGAGGCGGAAGCCGCTTCTTGTAGTGTACCCTCTAACCGATCACTCCTGCCTCGTCCCGGGCGTTACAATGCCTCTATTGTCTCATAAAGTTGTTGAGAGTTCAGAAAGTAGTTCGATAGTTCAGAAACCATTTACTCTCTGGAAGATTTGAAAAAGGGGAGATAATTCTCACTCTTTTTAAGTTTTTTTCTCCCACGTCGCCCCTTCCAGACTTTATGTCTTATCACTTTAATAACTTCCTTTACTTCACACGTCACACATAAACCCTTCATCTTTAACCTTTTACATGTTTACCTCAACCAAAATAGTTTCATTTTTCTCCAAACGTCCTTTCTCTCTAACTTTCACCGTTTACCAAATCCTTAGCCTTTTCTTTCAATCCTCTCTATCCTATCAACTATAGCTGAAGGAAAACAACTTAACCTTACTAATGCAAGGAGGGGAACACCCCTCATGTACAATGAACCTTTTATGCAAGAATGTTATGCTAATTACTCTCTAGAGAATGGTGGCACAGGGAAGAGGTTAAGTATAGAATTAATTAACCAAGTTCCTTTCTAAAGAAGATTTTCTCATTCCAAGGATGGGGAAAGTTCTTGGAAAGCTTTTACAAGATTTTCCTATAAATGGTCACTGCCTACTACTCCCATTTGGAGTTGAAGTCAAAATCTGTAATGAAGACCACTATTAAGGGTATTGATATGGAGATAGGAATCAATGGGATCTACAACATCATCAAATCAGCAGACTGGAGTCAAATACTCAACTCAAGGAGATTGGTTCAAATCTCTCAAAATCTCTCCTAAGAGATTCCAAGTGGCTCACTGACTCCCAAGATACAAACCCAGTGATATCATTCCTGCTCTACTAAGTTCTAGGGCATGACAAGTTTTTCCTATTAATCAAATTCTCTTTTCTCCTAAGATTGGGAAACACTAACTTGCTTATTGGAATGGACTGCATGCTACTCTACTATTTGAGGGAAAAGAAAAAGGTAAGGCCCGTCCTCGATATTAGACTATATTACCAGTGCAATTTCAGAGAAAGAGGAGAACTCCTGCGGTTCCTAATGGGGTATTGCTTATCAGAATCTTTCAACATTTGAGCTAATCCTTGAGCTGAGAGTGGTTCGAGTATGTAGAAGGCACTTAGTACACCTTAAACTCCTTCAAGACCCTGAGAAGAACTGGTGGCACCCAATACCGTGTCAAAAGATAAAGCTCTAGGATCAAGGATGCAAATACTGAAAAGGCTATTGAAGATACAAAGAAAAGAACAAGAAAAAGAAAAGTGATCATCATTGAGAGGCTCAAAAGACATGAAGAATCTAAGGAAAAATCAGGGAAGAGGACTGAGCCTATACAAACCCTTCTTAGGTCAAAAAAATGAAGCAAGCAGAGGCAAGACAAGGAACGGATGAAAAAAGAATCCTCTATTTTATCCAAGTCTTCACACTTTGAGGCAGAGTCCTAAAAAATGAGGGCTCAAAGAAGATCTTGAGATTGGCTCACTCATGTTGCTCTCTTCTACTCCTGTTGATAAGATTCCTATCCCTACTCCTGTCCTGTTTCTGCACCACCTTTTGCTCCTACATCGGCTGATTTTACTACTATTGTTCATATAGAAAAAGAAGCTACCCAAAATGCAGGAGTAATCCATTTCTCAAGCAAACCTCAACCCGAACCTTAACCAAGTTTCTCAGAAGTCCACCTCCTCCTGCATAATCAACATGACATGGCTACACGATTGGATAGAGTTGAGGCTTAGTTGAGAAGACATGAGGAGTTCCTACTAGAACTTCTTAAAACTGAGAATGAGGAGCCATTGATGGTATAATTTGGGTTCTAGCACAACCTCTTTTTGATAATGGTAAAAAAGGGAGAAGATAGTCTTCTATGCTGAAAAAATTAGGGGCTTTAGTTTAAGGGAGTCCAAAGACTTCATGTTCATTCATGCATGATCAATATTCTTTTTTGTAATTTTTTTTGTTTATATATCAATAAACAATTTTTTTGTACCTAAGTTTATTCTATTTCCTTGAACCATTGATCTAGTGTGTGTGTGTGTGTGTGTGTGTGTGTGTGTGTATATGCAATTCTGATGCCTTGATATACATACATATACTAAATGATCCATGAGTCTTTACTCTACTATTTATTTCCATCATAATGGAGTATGCTCTGATACATATCATTCATGATTGTGATACAAATCGTGTTTGCTTTGATTCATATTTTTTTCATCATCTATTATAATCTGATACACAAACTAGAAGTTTTAGAATATACAAATCATGACATAATATACATGATTGTGTGCTATTTTAAGATGCTATCTTTTGAGCTTCAGAAACTTCTGTTGTATGTGGAAAGATTTCCTGTTGCATATTTTATGCACTATGGATTTAGTTTAACATGTGTTGGATAAAGATTTGCTGCTTATGGATTTCATGACAAGAACGAATATCACATGTATTATACTCTTCATTCAGTAGGTCAAGTTCACAAAGTCAAAATGACTTAGAATTAACTGTTTCTATTTAGAAAGACAAAATGCTCCAACATGGCACAATTTTTTTGGTTGTGTGTATGTGATACTTCTCAAAAAATGCTCTGATAAATTCAGAAATCTTCTTTGAAGTAAAACAACTCTGATTCTAGTCACTTAAGGTTGTTACACATCTTGCTCACATCTACATCACACCTTAAGAAAGAACTTCTGAAACTATATCAAATGCATTTTGAAAAATAACGAGCTACCTTGATTCAATTCTTTTCTTTCAAAATCTCTCCAAAATATTTGCTCAAGATTATGTTTTTCACCATCAAAAAAGAGGAGATTATTAGCTCTACAACCCTTCAAAAAGCTATAGTGCTTAATGTTTTAAGTGACAACAAAACCAATTTCATGAAAATATTTTGTAAAAGGACTAATCATTTTCCTGAGTTTCTTGAGTACTAACAGGATCATTTGTAACGCCCGATTTTTCCTGTTTAGAATTACCGAATTACCTTAGGTAATTTTTCATATAATTGAGAACGAACAATCCTCAATAAAGGAATATAACATTAGAAGAAAGGATAGGAGCAATTAATGCGAGAGTTGCAAACCCGAATTTACTGTACTTGTAAAATGACCAAAATGCCCTGAGGCTATTTTACTCAAAAAACGAATCGTGTGGGCCCCACCTATCCTCAAGGGGATGTTTTGATGTTAATAAGGGATTGTTTGCGTTATGTGTGTTAATAGAGGAGAAGAATCCTAATTTTGAGCTCAACGCGAAATGACCAAAACGCCCCTGCCGTTCTTTTAACTCCGATTTGCGTGCCGCTAAGCCCGAACCTCACTAAAATGTTTTAAAACATGTTTTTAAGCTATGATTAACCATTAGTTAAGCTCGGTGGTCTGGGCAATTTTTAAGTAAAATTACCATTTTGTCCCTGTCTTTGTGCAGTTTTGCAAATTTTGAGATTTTTGATTCGTATAGCAAAACATAAGCAATATTAGGCTCAAATTAAAGGTTATTAGATTCTAATTATTAATCTAGATTCAAAATTATTTATTTAGATTGATTAGAACTTAAAATTGCTTAAAAACACTCAAATTGCTTACTAATTCACCTAAGCCCTTAATTGTAAATTCTCTAATTTGCAAAGATACCTACCTATACCTACATAATACATGGAACACACAAATTTTATCCTCCTTGGGCTGTAATTCATGAAATTTTGGTCCATAATGCATCAGAAAATTTGTCAAAGAATGCACAAAAACCAAGGTATGAAAACAAGGAACCATGAAAACATGATTCCATGTTTTAAGCCACCAAACAAGATGACTTTTCTTTCTTGTTTCCTCCTCAAATTTGGTCAGACTTTCCTCCTCCCTTTGTCCATTTATGAGCCTCAAAATCTCTATAAATAGGCATGCTTGAAGGAGTGTTAGAGGCCTTAGTTCATAACTTACACAATTCTAGTTTTTAGAAGCACCAAAAGCTTTCTTTCTTCCTCCTCTTGGCTGAAACTTCTTCTCCCATTTCTCAAAGAGATTTTCTTTCATTTCACTCAAGGAAACCAAGTTCTTTTCCTTTCCTTCAAATAAAATTAGGTAGGGAGTTGTCTTTAAGCTTATTTCTATGCTTTGCTAAGTGTTGTTCTTGGTTCAAAATGATGATTTCATGGACTTTCTTTAGCTTTTCCATTCGGTTTTCTTTTTTCTTTTCCTTTGAACATTTCGGCCATAAGACCTATATGGGAATATGATGATAGCTTGATGATGAGGACCTTGAGTGTTGGTTGTAAATCCATCACAAGTTAGGCCTCTAAAGCTTGAAAATTCCACTTGATGCAAAACTTTAAAGAATGATGTTTTTATGATGTAAAAATAAAGATCTTGAGTTTAGAACTTGAAAGATGTATTTTTCACTTTGTCTTGCTAAGATATATTGGGTTGAATTTATATTTCTCTAAAGTCTTGGAGGAGCTCTAGTAAAGAAATAAAATGAACTTGCATCCATGTTTAAGTTTATGCCTTGCATAACCATGTTTACTTTCTATGTCATCACTAAATTCTCAAGAATGAATAAATGAACTTGCATTCTCATGTTTAAATTTCCAAGCTTACATTTCATGTTTATGTTTCAAGTTGTCACTTAATCTTCAAAGATAATAAAGAGGATGCATCTCATATTTATTTTATGCTCTCACTTTATTTTATAATGGCTAAAAGAATCAATGCATGGCATGTTTATTTTATGTCATCACTTAAAGATCCTAGAGCTCAAAGACTTGCTCAAGTATCACAAACAAAGTTGGAACTATGGTAATAAGAACTCTAAAGCTCACTTTCAATTTCCTTAGGATTATTGGAGTCAAAGAATTTATTCTTTAAAAAGTCTTGAGTTTGGAGCTTAATAAGATATAATAAGAATTCTCTTCTTTCTTCAGGTCCAATGCGACTCAGGCGCTCTTCTTATTTTCTTTTGTTAAGATTCTTCTTTCCCCAGCTGGTCAATGCGACTCCTGCCACTCAGTTTCTTGCATCATGTTTAAATTTCAAGTCTTGCATATCATGTTTAATTTCCAAGTCATCACCTTAAATCTTAAAGATAAAGAAAGGGATTTGCATATTATGTTTATGATTCTAGTTATCACCTAAATCTCTAAAGCTCAAGACTTGCTCCTTTTATCTTAAGTGAAAATTCTAATCATGAACATTCTTTCAATGTATAAATCGGCCTCATGATTAAGGAAGGCCTAAAGTTTAACAAAAAGAATTAGTTTCTAAAGGAGTTTCAAGATTTTGCAAATATTTTACAAGTAAACTAATATCACATGTGTACTTGAAATGTGACTTTAAGCAATTATATGAGGTTCATGATTCAGCCACTAATCTGAGTTTAGTACTACTGTATGATGATGGTTTAATATGTTTGAAGTTGTGATAATTATGGTTTATTGCTAAAGGAATGATTCTATGCATGTTAGAGATAAAACTAGCTTCCTAGAAAATCATAAAAGTAAGATTTCTAGAACTTTAGAGAATGAAATTTATGCATTTTGTCCAGAGCCTTTAGTGACCTTAAGAACCAGATTTTATCATGTTTAGATAAGGGAGAATGATTAATAATTGGTTTAGTAATTAATTTTAGCATCATAGGGAAAGGGTAACGAAGGGTTAAAATGCAACTTCTAGCACATTGTAAAGCCTTAAATATAACCTCCTCCTATGCTATCCCATGTGGTTTAATAATGTACTTGAAGGTTATAATTAAGGGTAATAATGATAATGAATCCCTTAGATGCATAAGAAAGTAAGATAATGATTGAGGTTACCAATTCTAAAGTTGCGGTTGTTTAAGGGAGCTTTTTGAGGATTTATGATGATGCTTCTTTGATGTTTGAAATGATAAGTCTATGTAGTGATTTGATGCTTATTAAGTATTTGATTTCATTGAATAACTTCATGGTTTGCATGTTATTGCTGTTGCAAACAATGAGAATGTTTATGCATCCTGATGATTATGAATTGAGAGTTGTATTATGATATAACATGCAAAGACTTAATGGTGACTTAAACTTATGAGGAAATGATCCTTTGGACCCATCAGACTATAGGTGGTGAAAAGGTGATTCTTGCCCCCTAAGCCATTCTTTCAAAAGGGTAGAGTTGGGATTTTAACTTATCAAAAGGGATAAGTATATGCTAGTGACGACTAGTAAGGTATGAGCTCATAACCTAAATTACTCCCAAAAGGGTGGAGTATAGGGTGGCCCAGGAAAATGATGATGAAAGTAACTTTAAGTCACCTAAGGAACTAAGTAACGTATTATGTGATTATGATGTTCTTCTATGCATAGTATTTATGAGATAATGATGAGAAATATGATATTCTTCTATGCATAGTATTTATGATATGATGATGAGGAATATGATGTGGTCTTATGCATAATTATGTTATTATATATGAAAGGAAAAGTTCATTATAAACATGACATGCTAAGTTTATGATGCATTATAAGACGCATGATTAAAATGAACGGACCTCGTAAAGTATTATTAAACTAAATAAATGAATCTTAGCATGCTCACATTTTCATAATGAAACCCGAGGTTCCTGGGGACGATGATGATGACACGATGCATATGAGGTGAGTACCTTCCTGAGATTCTTTTATAAGTTTCTCATTCCCTCTTTCTTTCTTTCCATCTCGTCTTCAGAAAGTGATGGTGATGATCGTGATTCCGTTGATGCTCTCACCTGGTAGATGCACGTGATCTTATGAACCAGCTTATTATCCTTGGGGAACATATTGCTAGACCTTGAGCGTGAACTCGGATATCTATTCCTATCTCTAAAGTGTTATAAATAGGTGCGTTAATAGATGTTTTTCCATCCATATATTATTTATGTTTTGTTCGATTGCCTACATCTAGCTTAACTCTGTTGGTAGGCAAAATATCTATGTGAAATGTAATTATGGATGTCATATGATGGAGCCAATATGATGTGTTCTTCATGATATGTATATTGATTTCTGCTTTATCCGATTATCGTTCATGTTATGCGCGGCTCACGTTTTCAATTATGTTTAAAAAAAAAATGGCTCGTAATTTTGTAACATCCAAGTACAACGTCATCCTTAAGTCATGACATTATGCTTAGGAGTTGTTACTTATAAATTAACGGACCTTTCTTAGTTATCTATAGCAATATTGATCGAGTCGAGTAGTAACTAATTCGTGGTTCTACTAAATATATACAACAAATACACAAAACATTTATTTATTTCATAAGTAAATACAAAAGGAAGCTCTTTTATGAGCTTGAATACATACATGTTCCCTACTTCGTTACAAACATATACACACCACTAAGTACAATATAATAAAAACACTAACTACTAAACTACGATTCTGATTCCTTTAGTGTAGCAACCTCGTAGTCCTCTGGGATAAACCTGGAGGCGACACGGAAACACAAAAACGTAGGGGTGAGAATTACACAATTCTCAGTAGGATAACTCCAGATACACAATCATAAATGTCATCGTCATCGCCCCAGCCACTTCGGTTTATTAGAAAAATATGATCATGTAATGTAAACTAAAGATTCATTTTAAAGTTTCAAAATTATCTTTAGAAGTGGGTAGCTTTTATTATTCAATCACTTAATATACACACATAATACTACTCAATAGCATAGTATTACATTTTGAAATATACATGCCCTCAGTACATCGGAGGACTTTTTCTTTTCATGCCCATTAAAAGAGACTTTCGTGCCCATTAAAGAGGATCTTTTGCCCAAAAAAAAAGGGGGACTTTTAATGCCCTTTTACTCATTTAGGGGACCTTTCTCGTGCCCTTCACATAATATAGGGGACTTTCATTTCTCTACTTAAAACATGTACCATCATCAAATTCACATATAAACAATCAATCACAAGTGATTTTCATTCATTTCCCATAAACCAAACCTTAAAGTCACTATCATGCATTCATATACCATAGACTTGGAATAGATATCAAACTATCACAAATTTCCAGTCATTCTCACATTCCAGCACTTTGGAGTTATTGTTCTGGGTGCAACATTTAATTGCCATATCAAACAACTATTTCAAGAGCCACAAAAATTCTGTATGACACTATAATGTGTCTAGGACAACCTGTAAAAATTTCAGGGCAATCAGAGTTATATAACCACTTCAATAAAATAGGAAAATCTGGTGGTCAGAAGCCACAAATTCATAGTCCAGACTTGTGTTCTCAAAATATTTAGCCCTAGAATTCGATGGAATCATAGTACAAGAAAATTCATAGAGATATTTCAACATGTCATTAGTCTTGTGTAAAAATTTCAGGAGCTATCTCAATCAATTGCTATGATTAAAAATTCGGGCAAGTTTGTCACTTAGTCTCAACAATTTAGACAGCAGCAGTCACAATTCGGTTTCTAATTTTTTTGAGGCATCAAACCTTAGAATTAACCCCTAAGAAAATTCGTGTGTTTAGTCTAAGAGGTAACTACAACATATAATTTTCATGGTTCATGAAACCACCCACAAAATTTCCAGAAAATTCGTGAAAACTTCTGATTCCAGAACAAAAATCAGTCCAGCAACCTAGTTCCAATTTCACTTGAGAAGAAAACCCATTTTAAAACCATCCAAACACAACACAAAAATTCATACATCAATATCAATATGTTAACCATCAATATCATCAAAATTTTCGGAATTATGGCAAGCCAAAACAGAATTGAAAAATTTCACAAGGAAGGCGCAGAAAACCCTACTTTGAGAGCTCTTGAGCTCTATGCTCCAAAGGATGCTCTAGAATGCTTTTGCTTCACTTCAAAGCTTCCCCACCAACATCAAACCCTTCCTTTAACCTCTGATTGTGTTCCCTCAAAGTTGGAAAAAGTGATGGATTCAAATTATAATCGGTTAGATTTGTAGGTTATGATGAATAGAATAAGTTTATGAAGAGAATTTGTGGTTTTAGTGACTTTGAGCTAGGGTTTTGCAAGCTTGAAGCTTGTTAATGGAGTTTGAGAGGAAGAACAATGGAGGAATGGTTCTTAGAGAGGTCTGGAAGAAATTTTCATGAAGGAAATGATAAGATATTGATTTTATTAGTTTATGACAAAATGCATAGAATTTTCAAGTCCAAAATGTTTTCTTTTCTTAAAGATAAATGTAGAAATATTTTGTAAGCATCCTATTGGTCCTAATAAAGTGGCAATGGTGTGGCTTCTTCTAAGCCACACACTTGTCTAAATGGGTGGCAAACTTTCACTGGAAGTTTCATTCATGTAAAACTACAGAAATCTCAGAACGGGTAAACACAGTACAGAATTAAGGGATATTCCAGAAAATTAATTTTAAGTATAAAATTATCAATCCCACCTATTTCTAACCTTATTCCATGTTTTCCTAATTTCGGGCACCTCAGCCAAATAAGGTTTAAGCTTAGGAGGGCAAGCCAGGCAAGGTTACTATTCATGAGCCAAAAATTTTTTTTCGCGGTCCATTGGGCCACCCTCATCATCGTTGTCCTGTTAATTTCTGAAATTATGAATAACAAAGCTCAAATTAATTTTTAAATGATTTCGGGTGTTACAAATTTCACTAAGTATTTTCAAAGCATGATTAAGACTGAAGCAAAGAGTAAAGTCTAGTAATTAATCAGATATGACCTAGGCGTATTGGGTTAATTATTAGGTGTTACATCATTCACGTTAGCATGCATGTCCCTAAAACAAGGTTATTTTCACAAATAACATGTGCAAACATGATGAATCTTATTTAAAGAGATTTAGAACTTAAAGGAAGTGAAAAATAATCCTTGAAATAGACGTTTTTTATGCTCAACACATGAAAGTTATTTTTCTAATCAAGAAATCAGAGGTGCAGTCAGAAAGTATACCACGTCTTTATAAAGTGTCATTCAAGTAAAGATTTCAATCCAACTATGAAGCAAAGTGTGTTTACCACCTTCAATCATTATGATCGTAATATTTCCTTTACAATAAGCTTGATTGAAGACCAAAAGATCAAAAGGAAAGTCCAAAAACTGATATAACACTTAAAAAACATGTTTCCTATAACGGTACACTTTCAGGAAATGCGAGGAAAAATTCAAAATTCAAATTAAAGTCAAATCTAGTCAAGGCTAACGTGAAATTCTTCTTTTCAACTTCGTCAACCATCCTAGCTTCTAGAAAAATAAGTTCAGAAATCTCGTTCAAAAAGTAAAAAGTAATTTCTAAAGGTGGACTCAGAAACCTCTATTAAACAATGGCTTCTGCAGACTGCAAAAGTAACTTTGACATGCCGGGCTACTCTTCTAGACTACATTTCTAAGACACAAAAAATAGATCAACACGTGTCACTAGAGAACGGATTAAGGGCAATGGTCATTTATGGAAGATCAAGTGTAACACCCTAATATTTAACCCAACACGCCTAGGACACATTGAGATTAATTATTAGTTATTACTCCTTTAAATTCCTTTTATCCAAATACTTAGCGGAAAATATGGGTAAAATTTTTTTTTTAAACATGTAAAACAAAACGTGAGCCATCGCATACTACCATGAGCAAATCGTAAAACGCAAAGAACTTAAACACACAATTTAAAAGCAATAAAGGACACATTCATCCATAGAAGCAAATATCATAATATTAGATAACATAGTTGAATACATAATTCTGGATACATTGAAAAAAAAAAACTAAATAAAGTCATACCCATATAAAATGGGCAGAGCTTACGATACATAGAAAAGGAAAACACATAATAGAAAGGCAAACATAAACGCAGAAGAAGGGAAGCCCCAAAAGATCAAACCCCAGCTATAGCTACCCTTCCCTTGAAACCTCCTGGTGACGCTGGTCCTCTACGATGGGGAAATGTGTCAGTCAAACTCGAGCTCCTCGGTCGTAGGCAAATGAAGTGGGGGTGTGGGCATGCGGAGTGGGGGAACAACATGGCCTCCTCGGCGTGGGCGCCTCTTGGGGTGTCGAGCTAGCCTTCCTGCCCCTCCTGATGTCCATGGGGCCGTAAGGGCGGATCCCTCGAATAGATGTGGGTGGGGGAATCCTCCGATGGGTCGGTCTCGGAATGCCTCGAGCGAGGAACATCTCGGGAAGTCAGGCACTACCAAAGCCGAAGGGCGGGCACGACGAGTTTGCTCGTCGCAAGGTCGAGTCCTCTCGAAGATCAGGTTCTCGCCATACGGTGAGGTAGGAGTGAAGCAAAAGCTGGAAGTGGTTGCGAATGGGTGTCCCATGTACGCAAAATGCGGACAGCACAACGACCCTCAAAATGATACGGCTAATGATCAGAGTCAAAGTGCACCTCCAGGTCGGCTTGTAATGAAGACCATGAACGTCACCATCGAGATTTGAAGACGTGGCAGGAAGAGAGAAATAGAGGGTGAGAATCTTATTAAAGAATCTCAATAGGAATCCTCCTATCCTAATGTCATCGTTTACGTCCCAGGAACCTTGGGTTTATTATGAAAAGATTTAACATGCAATGGTATATTATGAGGTTTTATAAAAGTAATTATCCAAGGTCCGTGTTTTCTTTTATAATGAATCTTATTACATGAATGCAGCATAGCAAAGCATGAATGCATGGCAATACCTTATGTAAGTAAACTAATAAAATATGACATCAACAATTTATCATCATATAAGTGGCATGTAACTTCTCATGAAAACCTTTCTCTTTCATAAGTATGGAACTTCACATCCTTTTCTCTTTTCTCAAACTTGTGACATAAAGGTATCAAACCTAGAATCATTGCCACCCTAAACTAGGCTATGAGCTCATACCTCAACTAGTCGTCACTAGTTCTTACTTATCCTCTTGATAAGCATAACATAATCACAAAAATCCCGACTCCTAGAGTACGGGTAAGGGGCCTAAGGATCACCCATCATGGGACTTTTTCCTTCTTCGAAACGTATCGACTGGTTAAGACTAGTGACTTTGTCCGCTTTGGCAAACCTGACAATGCCCTCACGGTTTTACCTTCTCCTCACCATAGCAGAAAGTACGTCTCGGTCTACGAAACGCAACAATGGTTAAGACCAGTGACTTTGTCCACTTTGGTATGGCTCGGAGTCCATACCCCACGGGTTTACTTTCTCCTCACCATCAGAAGAAATGCGTCTCGGCATGTCACTTTTAAAATCTCACTTTCAAAAACTTCTTTATGTCCCTCAAATTTGATGAAAATTTGTCAGCACGGAAGCTGTACACGAATTTCTCAAATTTGAGTCATGCCACATAACTCATTTAACACATGCTTCCGCATTCAATATCTCATATCTTTCTACATCTCAATCATAATGTATCACATTATCATAACAATCATGTCATAAGTTCACATATTCTCATACACATGCCATTTCACATACTCTTGATATAACATAACTATGTGTTCACTCGGTCACTTATTCTCATCATCTTTCCTATCTTATAGTATCTTATGCTTTGATCCCTACGGGTCTTAAAACTCGTGTTCTAGTTATCCTACTACCCATAATAGATCTTCAATGCACCTAAAGGATCATTACTTTTATTCTCTCTAATTTTTATGCTTACTAACACCTCCAAACAGCATTGCACGGTTGGGGTATGATGGTTATTATTCGATTACGGGGTTCTAGAATCTACGTCTTTGACCCTTTCTAAGTTTTGTCTTCACTTAAGGCTCTATATTCAATTCCTAAACCAATTATCAGGGATTCCTTTAAATATCCACTAATTATAAACCATTTTCCCTAAGTTCGTTTATGCTGAAACATAATTTATAATTCTTGTGTTAGAGTGTTCTAGAATCCTCATTTTAAGTCCTTTTTAGTTACTTGTTCTTTCCTAATATTCCTAAATCGGTCCTTGCCTCACTCAAGCATAATTTTACACATTTTAACTCTATAAAACAACATCAATCCAGTGGCCAAACAAACAAGTCAGAAATCGAATTGTATACCTCACATAATCACATGAATTCATCTCAAAGCATTTACACATATAGTCATTATATTATACTTAGAGCACATATTTTGCACGTTTGGGGTTATAGTCATCGATTACATATGATGGTAATTGATTTCAAAATAAAACTGGTTCTGGACTAAAAGGGTAGGGTAATCGCTACATGGGTCTAGCAATCGATTCACAAACCTAAATTTTGTCCTGGGTACGAGGAACATCAGGTAATCGATACTAAGGCTAAAACTGTTAGGAAAATGAAGAACATCATGGTAATCGATTACATAAACGGTAATCAATTCCAGGAGTTAAAAATCGGTTCTAGGCATGAGGAACAACCTTGGTAATCGATTACATTTCTGGTAATCGTACCAGAACCTAAAATCATTCGAATAACCATTCTGGTAATCAATTACATAAGGTGGTAATTAATTACCAAAACCTTCGGAATTTGAGAAAACATGATTTTTAGCACATTCTAAGCTACTTTAACACCTTGAGACCATGTAAAATATCTTTCTAAGATTTCCTTGAAAACATCTTCACATTTTTACAAATCAAAACTCTCATTGTATCATGACTAAAACACATCTACTTGTCATGGTTAAAATTTCCATTTGGGATACTAGGCAAGTCTTTTGAGCTCTAGGAGTTTAAGTGATGACGTAAACATAAACATGCTATGCACTTTGTTTATTTCTTCGTTATAAAATAAAGTGAAAGCATAAAATAAATATAAGATGCAATCCTCCTTATTATCTTTAAAGGTTAAGTGATAACTTAAAATATAAACATGAAGTGCAAGCTTGGAAATTTAAATATGAAAATACAAGTTCATTTATTTATTCTTGAGAGCTTAGTGATGGCATCAAAAGTAAACATGATATGCAAGGCATCAACATAAACATGAATGCAAACTTATTTTATCTTAGCTAGAGCTCATGCAAGACTTTAGAGGATAAACTATTAACCCCATTCAATCTTAACCAAATGGAAATGAGATTTAGAGCCTCTTGACACCATGGTCCTATGGACCTCATTTGTCAAGACTCATCATCAAACTCAAGGAAAAACCAACAAGGACAGCCAAAACCTTCTTATTTTCATCATTCTTACAAAACCAAAGATGAAGCCAACCTTGAGCTCTAGAGGCCTACACATGATGGTCTTTACAACCAACACAAAGATCTCTTATCATCAAGCTATCATGGAACATCATCAAGGCCTTAATGGTCAAAAATGAAAAGAAAGGAAAAAGGAAAACTGAAAATGAGAGAACTTAAGGAAGATCATTCAACCATCATCTTAAAATAAGAACAAATCTTAACAAAGTAAGAGAATAAGTTTAAAGATAACTCCCTACCAAAAGCTTGCTTGAATGGATGAAGGAAAGCTTGGTCCTTTGAGATGAGAAGGAAAGAAAATCTTCTTTAGAGCTTGAAGAGGAAGTTTTCAGCCAAGGAAAGAGAAGAAGAGAAGTTGTGTTTAGGAGGATAAAAAAGGAAAAAGGGCTTCTTTGATCTTTGAGGAAAAGAGCTCAAAGTTTGCAATGTGTGTAAAGGATTCAAAGAGCTTTCAAGCTTGCATATTTATAGAGAAATGAAAACTCATGGATGGCCTTTTAGGGGGAGGAAGGCCGAGCCTTTAGAGGAAAAGGAGGAAGAAAATATCTCTTGATTGGTATAGTTGTGAGTATGGGCAAGGTATGGTGAGGTATGGGCTTGGGTATGGCTTAAGCATGGGTGAAAGTATGATTTTTTAGTGTAATCACAACAACATGTGATGGAGTGAGGGGAGGGAATGGCTTCGGCCATTTAAGCCCAAGGAAGAGGAATTATATCATCTTAGTTGTGGTTTAGAAGTGTGTTTAGGTGTGTCTTTGATTAGGCTTTTGATTATGAGTTTACAAAAAGGTGTTTAGGTGAGGCAATGGTCAATTATGGTTGTCAAGACTTGATTTAGGGGATGGTCTTGCTAGATTAAAGAATTAAAACTCTTTTCAAGTAAAATTAAATCATAGACACAATTCCTTGATTTAAGGAATTGGAGAGAATTTACTATTCAAGATTTCACGACTAGGAATCATGAATATAAGAATGAAATTAGAGTCTAACTAAGCAATCCTAGGTTCTAATTAACCTTAATAAGTTATTTTGACTCTAGATTAATTATCGAAATTAATTAATCTTCGATTAGAGCCTAATATTGCTTAGGTTTGGTTAATTGTATCATTAGGCTCATTATACATTGTTCTAGGGGCAAAATGGTAATTTTACACTAAAACTGTTACCTCACGGCCTGACTTACTATCATGATCCACTCATAAACATAATTTCGAACTCCCTGGAAAAATTCTGGGCTCAACGGCTTTACCCGCGTAAAATGCTACAAGGGTATTTTAGTCATTTTGAGTCGAAAGTTTCAAAACGAGATTTTCACCTTGGATATTAAACACTACAATCATAATCCCCTTCAAACATGAGTTGACCCATTCAAGGATTGCCAGGTCGGCTACCCTCGAATTCCAAGTGAAAATGACCTCAGGAGCATTTTGGTTATTTGTACTAGAAAAATCGGGGCATTACATCAAGTATATAAGGAGATGATGTGCTCACACCTCAAGACTTTTGATTATTACCTATGCTGAAGCACTAAAGAAACTTCCCTTCATCCTTTATAAAACTATTACAACTTATAATCAGTTTCATCTCTATAAAAATCTTTTTTCTAAGTTCTTATTAGATTATACTTTCTTCCAAGGAAAAATAGTTAGAAAGAACTCACCCAAGTTTTAAGCTCATACTCTATTTCATCTAGAGAAAACAAGAGTTGTTTGTTTGAGTGAACCATCCCAAACATATTCTTTGTAAACCGGTCTAGTAGTGATTGTTGTGAGGTAGCTTGAAGAGACTACTTAAAAACTACTTATAAATGATAGTAGAGTGAGCTATTAGTTATGTGAGATAACTTGAGAAAGCTATTGAAAGACTATCTAACTTTCTTAGGGTTGAGAAAAGGGCTAACTAGTGGAACTCAACGGTTGTTGAGAACTAGATGTAGGTAGATTGACTGAACTAGTATAAAAACTCTTGTACATTATCTTCTCCTTCCTTGAATCTTCTTTATATTTTGTTTTTGTGCCTATTATATTTGCTTTTCTGGAAAACTTTATTTAACTTATTTCTCATATCTCTCGTTTCAGAAAGTGACTTTTTGACATATACTAACGATATTTCAACTGCACTTCAAGTTTATGCTTGATAGTACTTGTTTAATTTTTTCAAAATCTAAATAGGAAAGAAAAGTTGAAGCACATTTCAACCCCCTTTCTCATGCATTTTTCAAGCTACAATAACATCTTCTTCTTAAGAAGAATTTTTAGAAAGAAGTCATTCAAGTTTTTAGTTCATACACTATTTTATTCCTAGAAAATTTGAGTGTATTTTAGTTGGAGTGTACCAACCAAACTAATATCTTTGTACTCTAATCCGGTAGTGATCATTGTGAGGTTTTCTTGAAGAGACTAGTAAAAAGACTACTTGGAGTGAGAGTACATTGGAACTACTGCTCACTAGATATAACTTGAGAAGGCTATCCAAAGACTATCTTAATGTAGAAAGGGTTGTTAGTGGAACTCAATAGATTATTAAGGATGTAAGGTTGGCCGATTATAAAAATCACTGTGTAACATTTCCCTATCTCTTCTTGTCTTTTTTATATTCAACATTTGTGGTTTACTGTGCTATAATTTTTTGGAAAACATTTTCAACAGTTTTGAGTTTTCACTTAGTTTAGAAACTTTCTGAACTTTACTAACAAAGATTTCTACGCCTTCAAGTGAAAGCTTGATCAACTTTGCTTAGTTTTTTAGAAAATATAAGAAGAGCAAAGCATGATTCAACCACCCTTCTTGTGCTATTTTCAACCTACATAACATTGTAGTAGTAATTTATCTAAGCTTATGCATAATGGAATTGGTCATATATCTAGCGATATCACCTTCATTGATGCCTATTTGGTGAGTCCATCCATCATGGGGCACATAAACAATGCTATTGTAGGGAGCATTGATGATTTTTTCCAAATTGGAGGAGGTAATGTACAACCCATACCCTTTAATCACTAAAAAGATTGGGGCTTCTATACTCCTATCCAATTATGAGTAAAACATAGTAAAAAGGTACTAAGTATATCATACCAACCTCTTGGAGCTTGTTTAAGATGATACAATGCCTTTGTTAGCTTAAAGACATGATTAGGAAGTGCTTCACTCTCAAATCCTGGAGGTTGCTTTATATAGACTTCTTAAAAAAGAAAGCCATTTAAGAAAGCATACTTTACATACATTTGATATAGAGTGAATCCATTGAAGGTAGCAAAGGCTAGAAGCATTCTAAAAGCCTCTAATCTTGCAACTAGTGCAAAAGTCTCGTTATAGTCAATCCCTTCTTGTTGATAGTACCCTTGAGCCACTAGCCTTGCATTGTTTCTTATCACCTTTCTAGCTTTATCGAACTTTTTTTTGAATGACCATTTTGTTCCAATGATGGATTTTGCTTTTGGTTTCTCTGCTAGTATCCAAACTTTGCTTTTCCCAAACTGGTCCAACATCTCTTACATTGCTTTAACCTAGCATTTGTCATCTAAAGCTTCCTCAATATTTTATGGTTCAATTGTGTACAAGAAAGCATAGTTTGTTTCATTTCTAAGGGATGATCTTGTCCTCACACTTCTAGAAATATCACCAAACACTTGATTTTGATATACTACCTTGAGATAAAAAAAAAAAAAACTCCTTTGTAGTTTATATGTAAATCTTATTCTGCAACATCATTCTAAACTTCAAAAGGCTTATCAACATGCTTATAAAGTGGATCTTCCTTAGGAATATCATTTTCTGAAGGCTTTGGAATTATGAGACAGCTTGCTGAAGGTTGAGATGTCTTTAATTTACTTTCTAAGTTTAAGAAACTTGCACTTGCTTTTTGAAGGCTCTTTGATGGTCATATTCTCAATATCATCTTCAAGGTTAGCTATATATTGAGCAAAATCCTTCTTCCGTTCCTTGAATTTTATGTGTATAGTTTTTTAAACATAAAATTCCTTTTATTGTAAACCTTGTAATATTTAGAAACTAAAGAGTAATCTAGGAAAACACCATCATAGATTTAGGATCAAACTTTGCTAGCTTGTCCCTTATGTTAAGAATAAAATAGTTAGATCCAAAGACATGAAAATATGATATGTTGGGTTTTCTTCCTTTCCATAGCTCATAAGGTGTTTTCTTGAGGATTACTCTTAAGAAAACTCTATTTTGAATAGAGCAACAATTGTTTATAGGCTTCGCCCACAAACCTTTAATTTTGACAAATCACTTTCTTAAAGCATGGTTATGGCAATTTCTTGTAAACTTCTATTCTTTGTTTTTGCAACCCTATTTTCGTTGAGGAGTTCTAGGAGAATAGAACTTATAAGAAATACCATAGTTTTTATAAAAGTTTTCAAAAACATAGTTTTCAAATTCTCCTTCATGATCTGGTCTAATGTAAGTAATTTGAACAACTTTCTCATTTATAACTCATTTTGTAAAACCTTTGAATTTTGCAAAAACCTCATCCTTAGAAGCTATGAATATACCCTTGTGAATCTAGTGTAATCATTCACAATAACCAAGCAGGATCATTTGGAGGAAGACTTGCAGTCTTGGTTGGTCTAAATAGATCCATATGTAAAAGCTCAAATGATCTTATGATTGAGACCACATTCTTACTATAGAAAGAAGCCTTGGTTTGCTTGTCTTTCTTATAGAAATCACAAGTTGAATCCTCATCATAATTAGGAAGGACTTTGACAAACTTTTTCTAAGATAGCTCAAAAATTAGCTTCATATGAGTATGGCCAAGTTTCTTATACTAACCTAACTATTATCTATAAAGGATGCTAGGCATTTTATATCCTAATCTAGGAGGCCATCCAAGAATAATACATAAGTGTTATCATGTCTCTTACTAGAAAGTATAACTTGTCCAAAAACTGAATTCAACACATGATAACCTTTAGCTTCAAACCATACATTAAAGCCTTGGTCACAAAATTGACCAATGCTTAGTAAGTTGTGAGCTAAACCATCAGCTAAAAGAACATCAGAATTTTGGTACACTAGTGACTTTTGTCTTTCCTCCATATGCAAATTTCACTGCTCCTGAAGTTTTTAGGCTTCAGCTTTTTGAACAATTTTGACTTCCTTAACATGTGTCGGAATAGTCACTATCCATATACCACTTGTCGTCTTTTTCAACATGTGTCTTAAGACACACACCTATAGCATGAGTGGTAATTACTTTAGGTACCCAAATATTTTTGGGCCCTTTTATGTTAGTTGCATTAGTAGGGTGATTTCTGACCTATTCCTTAGCCTTATTTAGCATAGGACATTTATCGGCAGATATCCCTTCTTATAATAGAATACACAAGCAATTTTAACTTTTACTTTATGAGATGAAGTTGCATCAACTTTCTCATCCATTTCTTTCTCATAACCAACTCTAGTGTTTTCAAAATATGATCTCTGAGCACCAAGCATCATGTTCAGAAATATGGAACCATTTACCAATTTCTCAAGTTAGATTTGAGAAGTTTTGAAGTTCTTTCAAGTTCAGAAATCTTCTTTTGGACTTTCTGATCCTTTTCAAAAAGTTTGATTTCTAAGTCTTTTATTTTAACATTTAAAAACTTATTTTCTCCTTTGAACTCTTCATTTTCAAGTCTTAAATTCTCATATTTGTTTTCACTTTCTTAAGTTCTGAAGACATTTTCTAATGATTTTTCTTAAGAGAGACAATGAGAAGTTAAAGTTTGAGAATTTTCCAGCAACTCATCATATAATTTTAAAAGCTCATCATAAGAAATCTCAGATTCAGAAAATTCTTTTACCTTATTTGCCTCTTTAAAAACATAGTCAACCATAAAGCATAAGTTTGCTACATCTTCTAGCTCATCCTGAGTTTTTAAACTTTCTTTATCATGCTTAGAGCCACTCCATGTTGCCAGCATTCCTTTTTCTTAGGAGTGAACTTTTCTCATGATCCTTTGAGCTTTGGGCAATTAGTTTTGAAGTGTCCCTTCTCACCATAGTAGTGGCAATTCACATTTTCAAGCTTTGCTTTGCCCTTTTTATCCTTTCTGAAGGTAGACTCCTTCTTTTTTCTAGTTTTACTCTTCCATGCTCCTGATATCTTTCTTACTAACATGGAGATCTCATCTCTTTCCTCTTTAGAATCCTCATCTGAGTCTTCTTCCTCCTCTCAGAACCTCTATAGCTTTCATTGTGTTCCCTGGATTTTGCTTTTTATGGGAAGTCTTTAATGCCATAGATTTGTTTCTTTTCATCCTTTCATTATAAGCTTAAAAGAGCACCAACTCATGAGTCTTCAATGACCTAATTAGTCGAGAAAAGAAGGGGTAGGTTTTATCATAAAACTCAGTTAGCTGAGAGCCACCTCCAGCTCACGTGGGATAACAAGGAACTACATAATAATAATAATAATAATAATAATACAAACAACATGGAAATGCAAGTAATTACACAATAATAATATTTACATACGTGTCATTCGATCCTTGCCTTAACTAAATAAATTTCCAACTTAAATGAAAATTAACTTCAAACTGAATTCATATTCTATAAGCCTCACTTGCATCATAAACATTCACTTATGGGTTTGTTCTATTGAGGACCGTATCCTGGAGCATATTCTGAATAATAAAAGCTTGCCTCCATGGCCACTTGGTATACCGCCTTCATGGGTAGGTATATTAAGGTTAACGACTTATGAGATTTCCTCCATGGCCACTTGGTATACTACCTCCTTGGGGCTAGGCACACCAATGTTAACGACTTATGAGATTGCCTCCATGGCCGCTTGGTACACCGCCTCCTTGGTATCCAAGTGTACCAAGGTTAACGACTTTTCCAAAACATACTGAAATTCTACTATATTGATCTCAACATACATAAATTACTTGCATCAACAATAACTTCGAACATCAATTATATTTCCTATATCTCGTTGTGCTATGAGATAACAATTTAGATATTAAATATTACATCATAAAACTAATCATGCTATACCTCTACTAATCCATTTGCAATAATAATAGCAATACTAATAACAATAATAATAATCCAACTGTGAACCTTTAATTATTATTCACATATTAGTTATTATTTACCTGTTTATTTATTGCTAAGGAAATGTTCGGTCTTTCATATATAAATTAATTTTCATTAATCGACTTGGATCCTATCATGTTATCTAATAACTAATAATTAAACTTTAATTGTTGCCTAGGCCATCCTTTTTATTCTTGCTATTATTCTTGTAATACCTAATAAGTATGTACTAATCTATTTGTAAAACTTAGTTGATAACTATCCTTAACCGCTAACTAAATCTTATCATGCAAAACATTATTATTTCTTATTTCAAGTGGGCATTGTACTAGTTGTTTTACTGAGTTCTAATATTATGTTGAGTTCTATATATATAATTAAAATTTCCACAAAATCATGCCTATTCTTACTATTCTAACTACTACTCATATAGTAACTATCAAAAAGTTATGAATTGTTTTATCTCCTTAACTGTTTTATAGTAACTAGCTAGGTCATATTGTGTTAACTAGATAATGATAATAATTTCTAACACTCATATAAGTTGTTCTATGATGTCTTGTCTCCTGTCCATATCCGATAATTAACTAATACTTCTAGCTGTGAAATCATGATAATTGCCAATCTATTTTCTAATAAAGAAAATCATAACATGTCGAACAAATCACATATTGCTAAAATATAGTGTGACTTGAACTGGTAGCACTTTCCAACATACATGCAACAAACAATGATTCCATTAGTTTTACAAAATATAATTTTCATGGTAACAGTGATAATAATCATTTTCCTAAGATACTTTGAATGGTTAAAATATAGCCATGAAAGGCGACACACTCACCTAGAGGGTAGAACGTGACGGAACAACTCCAACTGGGTTTCGGGGAACGGGGATGGCACTAATGTCTTGAAGCTTAGAGGGAGTGGATTTGAGTGGGGATGGGTATTTATAGAAAAAGGGGTGTTTAGTGAAAGTACATCATTTTGGACGTCTATTAGATTTTGAGGTCCTCATTGCAACGTGCCTCCTGAGCAATATACTCGCTAGCGAGCATTTCTCACTCCTGTGAGCCTAACTCTTACCAGGGCCAACTGGCTTGCCTGCTTGCTGCTCCGAGGATTCCTCGCGGAGCAATCCTATTCTAAAATATTGCAGACTTCTAGAACAACATGATTTAAAGGGTAATGGGGGTTCCGGACACAAAAGCTGTGTAAGGCCTAGCCCCGGACATGTGAACTTGAGGCATCACAGTCCACTTCGTTGTTTTCAACAAAAACATTTTTTGAAACCTCGTCTATAGGTATGTAGTTACCATTTCGTATTATCTCCCACAAGTCAAGACCTGTGTATTTTATGAACAACTCCATTCTATCTAACCAATAAGGATAATCACCACCATCAAATAATGGAGGTTTATTGATGGAGTTTACCTTAGTAATGTATATAGCGTTGTGGGTCATTCTTTTGAAGATCTTTTTATTAGCTCAAAACCCTTCAGAAACCATTATCACTTAAAGTTTTGAGTGACAACAAGACCATTCTTGAGCACTCAAAGGATAATTCTCATTGGCATATAGGTCCATAAAACAAGTTTTATTTTCACAATATCATGTGTAAATATGCTTAATCTCATTCAAAGAGATTTACAAAAGTGAAATATAATCCTTGAAATGGATGTTAGTATGTTTGACGCATGAAAAAAAAATTTCAAGAACAAGAAACCAAGTGTCAAATCTTAAGAAAGTAACCTTCGTCTTTAGAAAGTGATTCACAATGAAGATTTCAATCCACCTATGAAGCAAGTTATGGTTCCTGTCTTCAACTGAAATGTTTTCATAGGAAGTCCAAACTGAATTAGCACTTCAGAAAACATTTTTACTCTTAAATGGTGTATTTTCAGAATGGTAGGAAAAATTCAAATTTCAAATTAAAGTCAAATCCAAAAAGGGATGATAGTGACATCTCACTTTTTAACTTGGCCAACTATCCAGCTTCTAGAAAAAAAATTTCAGAAACCTCGTTTAGAAAGTAAAATGTAGTTTTTGAAGGTGGACTCAAAAATCTCTATTTGACAATGGTCTCTGCAATTGCAAATTCTAATATAGCTGAGCTAGTCTTCTAGACTGCATTTTCAAGACACAAAAAGAAGATAAACATGTGTCACTAGGATAACAGATCAAAGGCAATGGTCAAATTGAAGATCAAGTAAAAAGAAGGTTACATGCTTACAACAAAAAGACTTTTGGCTTTGCAAAATCTTCCAAGAACGCAAAACTCCTCATTTTCTTCTGTAAAGCTATTACTACTTGTAATCAGCTTCTGCCTTTGTAAAAATTTTCTTTCTAAATTCTTATTAGATAACATTTTCTTTCTAGGAAGAATTGCTAGAAAGAAGTCATTCAAGTTTTTAAATCATACACCGTTCATTCTTAAGAAAACTTAAAGGTTTTGGTTTGAGTTTAAGTTTCAGTTTTCAGTTTCCAGAATTTGTAAAAGAAATTCCAGATTTAGAATTTTCATTTTTCCTTCACAAATTCTAAAAGCTGAAAACTGAAAATAAAAACTAAAAACTAAAAATTCAAACCAAATAGTCCCTAAATGTTTACTAGTTGGAGTGAACCAACTTTTAAAAATCATGTACCCTGACCTAGTAGTGATCATTGTGGGGTTAACTTGGAAAGACTAGTCAAAGATTACTTGGGAGTGACAATAGAGTGAGTTCCTGATCACGTGAAAAAGCTTGAGAAGGCTATTGAAAAACTATCTGTAACACCCAAAAAATTATTTAAAAACTAATTTGAGCTTTATTAGTCATAATTTAAAAAATTGACAATTTTAGCATTGATGAGGATGGCTCAAAGGATTTGTAAAAAAAGTGAATAGTAACCTTATGGGTCTTAAGCAGGTCAAAAAGCTAAAACCCTAGATTCGGACCAGGAGCCGCCCAAAACTAAGAAAATATAGGGTTAAGGTTAGAAGTAGTTAGAAATGAAGATTTTATACCTAGAATTAATTTTCAGGCAATATTTGATTACCTGATTCAATAATTACCTCGGTAAAATTTTATATGGTTTCTAACACAGAAAGATAGTTTAATCATTATATATGGATAATTTATATCCATTCAATCCAAGTGTAAGGCTAAGATTTATTCTTAATTTACAAGATTAAATCCTACCCATCCATTTGTTTTTCTTTCTGTAAAGAATTACGCATTTAGATTATATGATATCTACACTTTAACACAAGATAAATACAAGAAAAGCAACCTTATCTGTCCATCATACATACTTCAGCCAACAAAGGAGTTGTTTCCTTAAGAGCACCAAAAGCTTGATTCAAAGCTCTAAACTCATAGCCTATACTTGCCTAAACCTCAAACTTCCTTTACAAACTTGTTCTACTCATCACCACCTACAAACTAACTCGATTAGAATTTGAATCCATCAACCTTTTCTACTTTGAGAGCTCACAATCTACTGCCTAAAGGAGGGTTTCCTGTTGGTTTGATGATCTTGAAGTCATTTTTGAATTACCTTTGGAGCCAAAATCTCTAAAGCTCCAAAGAGTAGGGTTTTGTGTTCTTATTTGTTCATTTGTGTTTTTCAGATTTTCAATTGTTGAAATTCCGAATTTTCTAGTCATAGTGTATGATTATAGATAAACATGTATTTGCATAGGTGGAGTAGTTTGGTGTTGTGGAAAAATCATTTTCATTAAAAGGAGTTTTAGAACACATTGCTGGAATTTCAATTCTATGATAGGCAGTGATTATTCACAAATTTTCTGGTGTAATTGTAAGTATTTTTATGAGCTAGAAAAAATTATATGTTGAAGCTAACATGCTAAGGCAACTCCATGATTTTCCTTAGGTCATGTCAAAGAATTTTACTACCTAAAAAAAAATCATGAACCGAGACTATGCCTATGCCTAAATTCCTGGACTTGAAGCTGTGAATTTTGCTAATTTTGTTACTATAGCAAATGATTGATTTTCCTCTAAAATTTTTACAAAGTGTTGGAAACATATTGAAGTTCAACCATGATTGTTATTCTGAATTGATTCAGTCATTTGGTTGGGTTAAAAATTATGAATTTTTGGTTTTAACTGAGATTAAGTGGTCTCTAACCACCAAATTTGTCTAATTTTTATAGCCTCTGAATTGATTGTTTGATGTGCAAATAAATTTGTGCTACAATGGTGTGAAATCTAGCTAATTGCTGGAAATGAACCCAAACCTTGAAATGTAATGTAATGGTATTTTTGGTTCAAGTATGATGTATATGAATGCATGCTAGTGACTTTAAGGATTGGTTTATGATGCATGATTGAAATCACTTGTGATTGAATGCCTACTTGTGGCTTATGCATGCATTTGAGAAAAGAAAAGTACATGATACAGTTATATGAGAAAGAGAATGTATAACTTTCAATCATGCATATTCTGACATATGGACAAAACATAAACAAGACTTATGTTGAGTAAAGAGGAAGGAAAAAGAGGAACTTTCCTAGAAATATTATGAGTTAGAAACATGCTAGGAATAGATCTATGTGAGATTCAAAAAAGGAAAAAATGAAGTCTGATGATCATGTATAGGAATGAGCTCATTCCTAATAGGCAGTCTATTTCATTGTGTGGTATGATCCACTATAAATACCATGTGATATAAACTAAGAGTATAAACTAAGTTTTTCCTATGTCGATAAAAAGAGAAAATGTCCTGATTTGATTTTTATGGCTATAAGTGAAACTAGGCCACTTTGAGATAATTTCATTGCATGTATTATATGCATATTCATGTTATTCTGAATTGTTTGCCTAGAATGATTTACTATTGTTGGAACATTTTGATATATGTGCATTATGTGATTGAACAATAGAAGACACCTATTTCGGGAGAATGGTTTTGAACTTTAAAATGAAGCTTCGATAAATGTTGCATGACCACATTTTCTTAATAAACCGAAGCGGCTAGAACGATGACAATGACATTATTGTTGTGTATTTGGGGGAAAGCCCTACTTAGAGTTTTATAATTCTCACCCCTATGTGTTTGTGTTCTCATGTCGTCTCCAGGTTGATTTCAGCGAACAAGGAGGCTGCATAAAAGAAATTGGATTTGCAATAGTTTAAGGCTATAGCTTGTATCAATTGTACTTGATCATATGTTTATGTCTGTAAATATAATAGAGACAAGATGTGTATTGAAGCTCATAGAAGAGCTTTTGTTTGTACTCGATTTTGTAATCAATAAATGTTTGTTTTATTTGTTATATATTTTAATAGAATCACGAATTAGTTACTTCACGATTTGATCGATCTTGCTATAGATAATTAAGAAAGATCCGCTAATTTATAAGTAACAACTCTTAGGTATAATGTCATAACTTAAGGATGATGTTGTACTTGGGAGGATGTTACACTCTAACTTTCTTAGGGTTGAAAAATGGTTGTTTTAATGGAACTCAAGGCTTCTTAGAACTGGATGTAGGCAAGTTGGCCAAACAGTATAAAACTCTTTGTGTAGTATCTCTCTTTCCCTTAATCTCTTTTATATTCTACTTTGTGTTTATCTTCAATGCGTTTATGAAAAATAGCCTTTAATAAGTTTTCTTATCTTTATTTTTAGTTCAGAAAATTACTTTTTGATACTCACTAACGATATTTTTGTTGCACTTCAAGTGTACACTTGATAGTATTTGTTTAAAAGTTTTTAAAAAAAAAGAAGAAAAGTGAAAGCATGATTCAACCCTTCTCATACACATTTCAACCCACACTTTTCCTTTACACTGTTCGGATGCTCAACCCTTAGAGGCCTGAGGTTTGATGCCAAATGTAGGTTGTGTATTGATAGCACGAGAAAAGAGTCGAATAAGTGTCTTCCAAAAATATTTTCTTTTTGAAACACTTAAACAAAATCTATCAAGTCTTAAGACTTAAAGTAGCAAAAATCACATGTTAGTGTTCTTTAGAAAGTAACTTTCCGAAGTGTTCAATAAAAATTATAAGTTCAGAAAGCTTAATAAAATAGTTTTATACCACGAACAAGAAAGGATGCATACACACAGAAAGAGATATAAGTTTGAGGGATAAGGATAATCACAGAAAGATTTATACTAGTTTGGACAAGCTTTGCCTACATCGCGTCCTCAACCAACAATGTTGAGAGTTCAATTAAACTTATTTCTCTTACAAAAGAATCCAAGATAGTCTTTTTACTAGCCTTTTCAAGCTAAATTTAGTGAGCGGTATGTGCAATCAACCCTTACTCACAAGTGGTTTTTATTCCTAGCCTATCCAAGCTAATCTCGCATTGATCACCAGGATCAAGGTACAATATGATAAATATTTTAGTGTTTCACTTGAAGAATACACTCAAGTTTCCTAAGATTCAAGAATCATATAAGGAAACCAGTTGAGCTACTTCTTTCTAGGCTTCTAATGAAGAATGCTTGCAATGCAAGAAGAAAATTTTTCTTTTGAGAAACTGAAATTTGATTAAGAGCAGAACTTCAAAAATTATATAGAAGGCTTGAAATGTCTTGCATGTAAAAATTCTTCCAACTTGAATATGTTGCGCTTTATACTTGAATTTTGAATAAGGCCATTGCCCATTTATCTTTTCTCTTTTTCACATGTGTTGATCAATCTTTGTGTTCTAGGATTAATCTTCTAGATATATGTGCTGAGTTGTGTCAATGATAGCTATTATAGTATAGAAATCTGTTTGTCCTTTATTTCTGAAGGTATTTCAAAAACTATGTTTCACAAAAAGTGTGGTTTCTAAACTTCTCATCTTGTGAAGATTTCATTGGGAATGGTGAACTTTTAAGTATAAAGTTGATAGGTCACAACCAAAACTTTATGAGGCTTTGACTTCATTGAAATTCAAATTTCTTTCAACCTGATGACCTAGTATAGTTTCTGATGTATGCTATAGTTTCTGATAGATTTATACACTTTCTAAGCTCTTTATACTTGTGTTCTTCTTGAGATGGATGATGATCTTTAGAGAGTGCTAGACTTCTTTTATTTGTGAATACAAACAAATATGTTGGAGATGTGTTTGATATGATCATGAGAAAACATCTTTGTGAAATGTCATGCCACTTTTTGATGTATGATACTAGTTTTTTATATCATAGCTATATTTTATGATGCTCTAACTTACTTTCTCAAGCTTTTTATATACAATAATTCACTTATTGAGCTATTTTTCATATTCTTAAGAATTGTAATATCTTTAAATGAGATTTCTATCATGAATCATTATTATATGAAAATATATCAAAAAATAAATTATATGTACATGAGAGAGTTCTTGTTTAGCACTAAAGAAAATCATACAAATCATTAGTCATTTCTACAAAACATTTCAACAAAATTTGTTTTGTTGTCATTTAAAACTTACGCTGTGGTAGCTTAATTAAGGTTTCTAGAGCTAACACATTATTAATTAATTCAAAATCTACATTGTTTGAAAACTAAATTCAGATATTAGTGTCCAACTAATGAACTGGCCATGAAATCAGTCTAAGTTATACATCATGTTGGTGTTGCTATTGAGTTGTTATGAACCAATTCAAGCTCAATCATGTTTTGGGAAAATTACTGACTTAAACAGGCCTAATCATTTGAATTTTTTTAATAAAAATACATGATTTATGAATTTTAACTTTTTTGAAAAATAGCAAATGGCATTTCTAAGTTATCATTCAACCACTTGGGTCTGGAAGTGTTGCATGATATATCGAGGTTGTAGTCCTTCCATTTTATAACCAAACATGCGGCTTATAATTCTTCTAATATTTAATGTTAGGCTCAAATAGTGGCAATAAAACTGATAAACATTTGGCTTCCAATTCCTTTAATTTATTATTCGATGTGAGACTTTAGATTGATGATAAATAGTGAAGTGGAGTGGAAAGGAGTGGAGTGGAGTGACATTGTTATTCCACTTCATGGTTTGAATATTTTAATGATGGAATAGAGAAATATTTTCCTATTTTTCAAATATGTCAATGAAATGAAACTAAATTGTTATAATTATAAGTGTTTTTTTTTTGTTTCTATATATAATACCTTTACAAGTAAATATATATTGAGCATTTGTTTTTAGCTTAAAAGGATAAAATAGTAATTTTATTTCTCCCAATTTGAAGAGGAAAAAATGAGAAGAAATAATGGTATTGGATGGATTGGACTCCATCAACCTCCATTCCACTCTCCAATTTTATTATATACAAATGATGGAACTCATTAAATTTCTTCTTTTTCCATTCAATTCCACCTTATTCTATCAATCCAAATATCACTCCGAGAAAACACGAGTTATAGGTGGATTTTTCCACTGATATTACTAGCGGATTTATCGATGGGAAAGAAAAAATTAGGGAAAAAATTTTGGAATATCATTATTGGAAAAAAATCTGGTAATATTTATGCCATTTACCACCAAATTTGCGCACTAATTACCAATAGATTTACAAATAATTTATTGACAATTGATTTTGTAAAAAATAAAAAGAATTGGGCCTTCAACTTTATGGATGAATTCTTTTGTTCATAATATTAATTTTTTTTAAAAAAAAATTAGCCCACTTGATTAAAAATCCAGTAATATTAAGATTTTTTTTAAGAAAATTATCCCATTACTAGCATATTTTTCGTCGGTAATATTAATAGTTATTTTAAAAGATTAGCCTTTTCCGATGAATTTTTCAGCCAGTATTTGAATTTTTAAAAATCATGCCTGACAATTGAAGTTACCAACGAATTTCTGATAGAAAAATCCCAGTAATAAAGTAAGTGAAATGCCATGTTTTTGGTAGTAACAAAGTAAGTGAAACGTCGTATTTTCGGGTTAAGTTTAAGTGGAAAATCCGTCGACAATGCAAGAAATATTCACTAGTAAATTTTTTCACTGATGATTTTTTTAGCTTGTTTCCAACAAATTTTTATGAAAAAGCCTCTAATAATTCCCTTGAAAATGTTACCAGCGAATTTTGTGCCTCAGTAATAGTTACTAAGGATGTTATTACCATGCGTGAAAATTTGCCTACAATAAAATTCTTCGTCGTAAAAAATTCTCCGTTGAAAAACTGAAAAATTCACCTCTAAAATCCACTGATAACTAGTGTTTTCTAGTAATGTAGACTATAAAATATTGGGAAGCAAATTGCATATAGGTTGTATAACAATGCATTTTTATATATTTATTTAATTATATCCAATTAAATTAGTGATTTCATGACTCAGTGCTCTAGTCAAGTCAAACACCAAATTTATAACTATATATGAGGAGTATTACTTTTAAAAGAATTAAGTTGAAAACCTACTTTTATAAAAACTAAGGGTTGGAGAGAATTGATTTGGGTTTGAAATGATAAAACAAAATCATCTTTATAGACATATTACTAAAATAGACATAATATGATTTTTAGATAGGTAATTACACCAACCTCTTTTGAGATTTGGTAAAATTCACTTCGACTCCCTTTATTTGTCCAAGTGACACTACCTCTACTAGAGGCATTGTTCAATGTATAATGAGAGAAGGTTGATATAATGTTTTCACCAAATTCAAGAGAGGTTGGTGTGGGGATTTGACAAACTTAAGGAACTCATGAACAAATTAAATTTTATAAATAAATAGGAGTTGGGTGAGTTTCATCAAAATTCAAGACAGAACCATATAATTTCATCTTTCGTCTAAAATAATATACTTTGACACTAGGAATAACTATGTAAAAAAAATTAAGTTGAGTATCCAAAATGAAAAAGTATTTCCTTGCTTTAAGTATTAATTTTAGCCACTATAAATTGAAGTTTCAGCAACAAACTAAATCGGACAAGCTTAATATATTTGATTGGTAGATAAAACACACTTAGTATCGTAATATCTCATTCCCATTTTAATTAATTTTGTCTTGTTCTAATTGCCAACAAAACAAGCTCTAATTGACGTACAAAAAAAGCACTAATTCTCTCATGATGATGATAAGGTAATGAGAACATCCTCATGAAAAGTTCATTACCTTTACCAACCACCTCCTCCTTTGACAAATTAAGTAAAGATAATATTTTTATCTTCATCTTCCAGATCTTATGTAGTTTAATAATAAATTGATGTGTAAGTGATAAAGTTATTGATAGTGTGTTGAAGTTCCTACACGTGAAACAAAAAGTTGCTGCCTGACATTTGCAATACCTTTGAAAAATAGTTTACTTGTTTCTCTCTTTTACCCAAGTTTACAACTTTTTGCATATAGGTTTATAACTTTTTGTGTATAGGTTTATAATTTTTTACATCCTGGTTTATAACTTTCTGCATATGGTTCACATTTAATCCTAAACTTGTTTAGTATGTGTCTTCAATTGGTTTACAACTTTTGTGTATTGATTTACAACTTTTTACACATGATTTACAACTTTTTGAGTATTGGTTTGCAACATTTCATAACTTGTATTTACAATTTTTTAACTTCAATTTCCAACAATAACAACAAATCTCAACTTCTAGCAAAATTTTTTTCAGTTCATTTGTTGCTAAAAAATTGAAAAAAACAATCATTCATATCTTAAGACATAAACCATAAACACATGAAAAATCAAATTTCACGATTTTTGTCAACTTATGTCTTAATAGCGTTGATTAAAGGATTTAGATTGAAGTAATTTTAAAAGCAACAAGTAAATAAATTTAATTCATGCATTCTTACAATACATATAAAATTCAAAGCATTCAATTTTATATTATTATCGTGCATCTTATTTAATTGTAAATCGGTTTACAACTTTTTGTGTACAAATTTATAACTTTTTGCATATTGGTTTACAACTTTTTTTATACATAAATTTAATAGTTTAATATATTGCAAATGTGTGTTAAAATATTGTAAACCAATGCCAAAAATTTGTAAACTAGTATATAAAAAGTTATAAACTAGTACACAAAAGTTGTAAACCAATTGAGGACACACACTAACGGTTAAGGATTAAATGTGATATGTAGAGAAGTTGTAAACTAGAATGCAAAAAGTTGTAAACTTATATATAAAAAGTTGTAAATCTTATACAAAAAGTTGTAAACCGATTTACAATTAAACAAGATGCACGATAATAATATAAAATTGAATGTTCTAAATTTTATATGTATTGTAAGAATGCTTTATGAATTAGATTTATTTCCTGTTACTTTTAAAATTACTTCAATTTGAATTCTTTAATCAATGCTATTAAGACATAAGTTGATAAAAATCATGAAATTTGATTTTTCATGTGTTTATGATTTATGTCTTAAGATATGAATGTTTTTTTTTTCAATTTTTTCAGCAATAAAACGTGAAAAATAACTCTACTAGAAGTTGGATTTGTTATTGTTGAAACTGAAGTTAAAAAATTGTAAATGCAAGTTATGAAATGTTGTAGACCAATACTCAAAAAGTTGTAAACCAATATGTAAAAAGTTGAAATCAGTACGCAAAAGTTGTAAACCAATTGAGGACACATACTAAACAAGTTTAGGATTAAATGTGAAACCATATGTAGAAAAGTTGTAAACTAGTATGCAAAAAATTGTAAACCTGTATACAAAAAGTTGTAAACTTACATGCAAAAAGTTGTAACCATAGGAGAGAGAATAAGAGAAAGAGAAACAAGTAAACTATTTTGCTAGGTCCTGCAAATGTTAAGGGCGCAACTTTTGTTTCATACGCAATAACTTCAACACATTGTATTAATAACTTTATCACTTACACATATCAATTTATTATTAGACCATATAAGATCTATAGATGAAGATAAAAATATCATCTTTACTTGAGACGCACCCTCTTTTACTCTTTTTGGCCTTTTCTATGCAGCAATACATGAGGCCTTAAAGGATTCCCATTCGCCACTCCTTGTACCTTCCTGCCATCGCTCGTTGCCACTGTCAAGCCTCGCCTCTCACTGCTGTCACGCCTCGCCTTCTCTCGCAGAAGCATCGAGCATCGAGCATCCTTGCCTCGGGACTACTTTCTTCTTCTTCTTCATCTTCGGCAAAGTCAAGACACATATAACCCGTCCTCTTCCAATTTTTCCCATTTGAACTGGATCTCGCCGATTCATATACAATGAAGTGACAAAGCTGGAATAGGGTTATTAACAGGAAGGACTGCCACCGCCATGTCTCCTTCACCATCGGCCATCATCATCGCTTCTAGATTTGAGATCTCTCTAAAAATTACTACCACAAACACTGTCTTGACCGAAGTAGCATCAGAGTCCGAAATCAGCAGTGCTCAGCAAAGCTTTTAGAAGCTAGCATCACCACGCGCAGAGTGTATCCCGTCATCCTCGAAGATCGCTGCTCGTGCAAGCCAAGTCATCCTCTGTGAGCTGCAAGCATCTACGCTGGAGATAGACAAGCACCTTCCTTCATATTTGGATCTTCCTGCCGCTTGTGCCTGTTTTTCTTTCCTTTTAGATTTGGTAGCTTATACTCTTGCAGTCCGCCATCAAGCAACTCCCTGAGCTAACAAATAGTAACCAAAACTGCTAGCAAATATCCTTCACCGAAGTGACATGCCCATAGCAGTAGAGGGAGCAATTGACGGGAGCAAAGGAGAAACGCACACAATGAGACTGAAAGGAATGCGGATGGTGCGAAGGGGAACAATTAGGGGGAACAAAAGTCTCCTTTTTGGGATAAGCTTATGAGAGGATCTAAGCCAATGGAAATTTGTTTTGAAGGCAATTTGGTGGAACAAAAGCTTGCTATGGTATATTTTGAAGGTGAAGGATGAAGCTGAGGATCTTGTTCAAAATCCCATCATCGAGGAAGTTTCGTTACCATGGCATGATGCTTTGGTGATTAAGGTGTAGGGAGGAATCCTGTGTTTACTATTATCCAAGGAAGGATTAAGGCCCTTTGGAAGCTCAAAGGGGGTTTTGATATTATGTCTAGGTAATGGATACTTTATGGTGAAATTTGACATGTCAAAGGATAGAACTAAGGTGATTTCAGAGGGACCATGGATGATCAATGGAAGTTATCGCGATTAAGACTTGGACTCTAGAGTTTAATCCAAGTGAACTTTGTTTTGGGAGAACTATGGTGTGGATACGATTTTATGCTCTTAACTTCATGCACTCATTGCCTCAGTGATTGGACGACCTATTTGCTTTGATCTTATGACTACTAAACTTGAGCGGGGATAGAGTTTGCGTTGAAATTGATCTTACTTCCCTAGTGGTGGAAAGAGTTTGGATTAAGGACCACTACCATGATGTGGTTTTTGAAAGCTTAGATCTAATTTGCAAGCACTGCCATCAATATGATCACATGTCCAGGGCTTATGGAGATGCTAGTGATGCTTTTGAGGGAAAGGGAAGGATTCCAACGGCGGAAGAGAGCAATGCACGATTTGAAAGTCCGATAACATCAAACACTTCAAATTCTCTACATAATCAGCAACCAGACTCGGTTAGGAATGAGGAAATTAAGGAGGGTGGGGAATGAGGTTGCTAAAAACAAAAAGAATAGGGGGAATCTAAAAGGGAAGCAAGTCCTTCGAGAGGAAGATCCTATTCATGATCCAGCTCATGTCATGCACACTTCAGATAAATCAACAACAAAGGGGCATGTGAATTTTCAAAAGGAGCATAGGTCTAAATAGTCTTCGAAGCCCAAAAAGCAAGGGCCCAAATGGTGCTAAGTTTGTTTTCCAAATTGTGAAACCAATTGAGGTGATCATTGGAGGAAGGGTGATGCGTAAAGATACTCGCGATAACCCGAAGCTTGTCTCTCGCCTATACCAAAATTGAGACATAAAAGAGTTCGTATTGTTAGCCCCAAGGAAATCAGACTAAGACTTTCAAAAAAGTTCCAATCTTTAACAAAATGGGAAAAAGGCTCTGAATTTGGGCATAGTGGGCCTATTATAGCTTGTGGTCAAGGTTAAACCTCTATTTTTGAGGTAGGCTCTAGACTTTGCCGTTGGTGGTATGACGCTCCCTCCTTTTCCTTGATTTTTTAATGAATATTACAAGCTGGAATCTTAGGGGAGTAGTGAATACGGGATAGAGAGTTGTTCGGAGTTAGGTCATAAGTATAAACATGACATTTTTGTTATTATTAAGCCTCATTATCCTTTTGAGCGGGCTTGCTATTTTTGGAGGCATTTGGGTTTTTATGGTAGGGCTATTTAAGGCTAAAGGTCACACTAGAAGTGTGTGGGTGATGTTATTTTGAAGCTAAAGGTCACGCTGGAAGTGTGTGGGTGATATGCAAGAATAGGATGTCCATTGAGATGGTTGAGATGGTGACTTGGTGGCTACCTTGAAGATAGATTGGATTCTTCTTCTTGGTTTCTCTCAGGGATTTATGCTAGCCCCATTCCTTCTTCAAGATGATCTTTGGAGTTATTTAAGGAGGCTTCGCAATGTTGTTCAAGGCCCTTGGGCTCTCATGGGTGATTTCAATGAAATTTTGCTTCCAGTTAAGTTAAAGGGGATGTTTTCTCTTATTCTAGAGCTAACAAGTTTGCTGTGATTGATGCTTATTCTTTTATGGATATTGGTGTTCCAGGAGCTAAATTTTCTTAGTGTCGTACTATCCAAGGTTGTCATATCATGGCCAAACCTTGATCGTGCTTTGGTTTATGTATCTTGGCATAATATGTTCCTGGAAGCTTTTTTGGAGACCCTTGCCATACTCACTGAGCATATCACCCTATTCTTTATACACAAGTCAGGGGTTGCCTATATCTTATGCTGGTCCTAAGCCCTTTCGTTTTGAGGCTATTTGGACTAGACATAAGGATTTTGAGGATTTGGTGAGTAAGGCTTGGCATGGCGCCTCTCCTTCTATTCTTCTCATCTAAATTTGGTAGGCAGGATTCCTTAGATTTTAATGAAAAGATTTTTGGAAACATTTTCATGAAGAAACAACGCTTAGAATAGGTTAAAAGTGTAGGAGAAATAGAGTGAGTTAATGTTGTTTCTCTTATTCTTCTTGAGCGTAAGTCAGCAGGAGTATTAAGAAGTTTTACGTTAAGAAGAGGTATTCTGGTTCTAGAATTCTAACGAGAAATGGGTTAAATTGGGTGATAGAAATACTTCCTTCTTCTATACTCAAACTATTGTTAGGCATAAGAGAAATAAGATTTATGGTCTGTTTCTTAACGATGAAGTTTGGTGCATGGAAGAAGATAGAATACGTGTGGAAGCTACGTCCTTCTATTGGGGGCTTTTCTTCTTTGCCCTCCATTAATGTTTCAGCTTTTGATAATATTGAGTTTTGTAGTTGGAACCTTGTGATATTAGGGATTTGACTAGAGCTGTTTCTAAAGATCAGGTGTTTTATGCTTTGAGTAGGATGAAGTCCTTTAATGCTCCTAGTACTAATGGTTTTCATGCTCTCTTTTTAAGCAATACTGGCATATTGTGTAACACCCTAATATTTAACCCAACACACCTAGGATGTATTAAGATTAATTATTAGTTATTATTTCCCTTTAAAACTCGGTTGTAAAATTACTTAGTGAAAAATACGGGTAAATTTTTTTTGAAATGAGATGCGTAAAACAAAATGCGAGCTATCACGTACAACATAAGCGAAACGTAAAGCGCAGAGAAATAAATCATGCAAAGCCAAAGCAATAAGGAACACCTCAATCATAAAAATATCCATCATAATATTAATCATAATAGTTTATGTACATCATCTAAAACATAAAGGAAAGCATAAAGTCTTACCCATATACGTGGGTAGAGCTTGCAGTCCAGAAACATAAAATACAAGAAAACATAGAAAGCTAATACATGGAAAAACATGCCAAAAGATACTACCAAGCTAAAGACCCTCCCCAAAAAGCCAACAGAAGATGCTCCCTCAGATAGGGAAATGTCCGTGCTGTCGAAGCTCCTTGGATGTGGCCCAATGAAGAGGGGGTGTGGGCATGTGGATGGCGGAGCAACGTGGCCACCTTGGTGAGGGCGCCTCTCGGCTGGCGTACACGCCTCATAGGCCTTAGTTGAGAGACCATGTCCTCGCTACCCTATCGGCAACCAAAGGCACCGAAGGGCGAATCCTAGGAATAGGGTCGGTTGGTGAGTCCTCGCAGGTCCCTCCCACAATGACGTATGAGGGCACGTCTCGGATAGTCACACACCATTGAAGATGATGGTCGAGCACGGCGTTCTACTCGTCACGGGGTCGCGTCCTCTCAAAAATCAAATCATCGCCATAAGGAGAAGTCGGGGTGAAGCGGAAGCTGGAGACCGAAAAAGCAAATCAGGCATCCCATGTATGCAAAAGCGTGTACGCACAACGACCCTCGAAATGGTAGGGCTAATGGTGGGGTTAATGCACCTCCCATATGGAGTGTCAACGAAGATTACGAACGATGCCATCGCCCTGTAGACGTAACGGAAAGAGAAACAAAGAGAGGGGTGAGAATCTTGCTAAAGAATCTCAGTAGGGAAACCTCCTTTCCTAATGTCATCGTTTATGTCCCCAGGAATCTTGGGTTTATTATAAAAAGGTTAGACAGGCAAAGGTTCATTATGAGGTTTTCATAAAAGATAATTATCCAAGGTCAGTGTCTTTTATGATGAATCTTTAATGCATGTATGCAGCATGGCAGAACATGAATGCATGGCAATACTTAACAACAATCCAGCATATCATTAACAAATAGTTCACAAATAAATGGCATGTTGTGACGCCCAACTTTCCTGTCATTTAGAAATTCCGAATTACCTAGGTAATTCTTATATAAATTAAAACGAACAATCCTCAATAGAGGAATATAACATTAGAAAAGAGGTTATGAGCGATTCCTGCAAAGTCGCAAGCCAGAATTTCTGTACGTGTAAAATAACCAAAATGCCCCTGAGGTTATTTTACTCAAAATGAGGATCGTAACCCCCCGTCCTCAAGGGGATGTTTGAGGATAATAAGGGATTGTTTGTGTTATGTGTGTTAATAAAGGAGAAGAATCTAATTTTGAGTTTCGACGCGAAATGACCAAAACGCCCCTGGCTGTTTTAACTCAATTTAATGGGATAGACCAAACCTCACTAAAATGTTTTAAAAGGTGTTTTTAAGCTATGATTAACCATTGGTTAATTTTGGATGGCCCAGGAATTTTTAAGTAAGTTACCATTTTGTCCCTCTTTGTGCAGTTTTGTGAATTTTGAGATTTTTGATTTGTATAGCAAAACCTAAGCAATATTAGGCTCAAATTAAAGGTTATTAGATTCTAATTATTAATCTAGAGTCAAAATTATTTATTTAGATTGATTAGAACTTAAAATTGCTTAAAAACACTCAAATTGCTTACTAATTCACCTAAGCCCTTAATTGTAAATTCTCTAATTTGCAAAGATACCTACCTACACCTACATAATACATGGAACACACAAATTTTATCCTCCTTGGGCTGTAATGCACGAAATTTTGGTCCATAATGCATCAGAAAATTTGTCAAAGAATGCACAAAAACCAAGGTATGAAAACAAGGAACCATGAAGACATGATTCCATGTTTTAAGCCACCAAACAAGATGATTTTTCTTCCTTGTTTCCTCCTCAAATTTGGTCAGACTTTCCTCCTCCCTTTGTCCATTTATGAGCCTCAAAATCTCTATAAATAGGCATGCTTGAAGGAGTGTTAGAGGCCTTAGTTCATAACTTACACAATTCTAGTTTTTAGAAGCACCAAAAGCTTTCTTTCTTCCTCCTCTTGGCTGAAACTTCTCTCATTTCTCAAAGAGATTTTCTTTCATTTCACTCAAGGAAACCAAGTTCTTTTCCTTTCCTTCAAATAAAATTAGGTAGGGAGTTGTCTTTAAGCTTATTTCTATGCTTTGCTAAGTGTTGTTCTTGGTTCAAAATGATGATTTCATGGACTTTCTCTAGTTTTTCCATTCGGTTTTCTTCTTCCTTTCCTTTGAACATTTCGGCCATAAGGCCTATATGGGAATATGATGATAGCTTGATGATGAGGACCTTGAGTGTTGGTTGTAAATCCATCACAAGTTAGGCCTCTAAAGCTTGAAAATTCCACTTGATGCAAAACTTTAAAGAATGATGTTTTTATGATGTAAAAATAAAGATCTTGAGTTTAGAACTTGAAAGATGTATTTTTCACTTTGTCTTGCTAAGATATATTGGGTTGAATTTATATTTCTCTAAAGTCTTGGAGGAGCTCTAGTAAAGAAATAAAATGAACTTGCATCCATGTTTAAGTTTATGCCTTGCATAACCATGTTTACTTTCTATGTCATCACTAAATTCTCAAGAATGAATAAATGAACTTGCATATTCATGTTTAAATTTCCAAACTTGCATTTCATGTTTATGTTTCAAGTTGTCACTTAATCTTCAAAGATAATAAAGAGGATGCATCTCATATTTATTTTATGCTCTCACTTTATTTTATAATGGCTAAAAGAATCAACGCATGACATGTTTATTTTATGTCATCACTTAAAGATCCTAGAGTTCAAAGACTTGCCCAAGTATCACAAGCAAAGTTGGAACCAGGGTAATAAAAACTCTAAAGCTTCCTTAAGATTATGGGAGTCAAAGATTTCATTCTTTAAAAAGTCTTGAGTTTGGAGCTTAATAAGATGTAATAAGAATTCTCTTCTCCCTTCATCGGTCCAGTGCGGACTCCGCGCTCAACTTTCTTAAGATTCTTTCTCCTCCAAGCCAATGCGGATTACCGCGCTCCAGTTTATTGCATATCATGTTTATAATTCCAAGTTATCACCTTATAAAGACACGATTAAAATGAGGTTACATAGCATGTTTATGATTCTAGTTATCACCTAAATCTCTAAAGCTCAAGACTTGCTCCTTTTATCTTAAGTGAGAATTTTAATCGTGAAGATTCTTTCAATATATAAATCGGCCTCATAATTAAGGTAGGCCCAAAGTGATTTTAAATAGCTACTGATTTAGTTCTATAATTTCTTTCAAGATTAACAAAAAGAATTAGTTTCTAAAAGAGTTTTAAGGCTTTGCAAAGATTTTATGGGAAACTAGTATCTTACATGTACTTAAAATGTAATTTTAAGCAATTATGTGAGGTTCATAATTCAGCCACTAATATGAGTTTAGTACTACTGTATGATGATGGTTTAATATGTTTGAAGTTGAAATAATTATGGTTTATTGCTAAAGGAATGTTTTTATGCATGTTAGAGATAAAACTAGCTTCCTAGAAAGCGTAAAAGCAAGATTTCTAGAACTTTAGAGAATGAAATTTATGCATTCTGTCCAGAGCCTTTAGTGGCCTTAAGAACCAGGTTCTATTATGTTTAGATAAGGGAGAATGATTCATAATTGGATTAGTAATTAATTTTAGCACGTAAAAGCCGGTAACGAGAAAAGGTTAAAAATACAACTTTAGCACAGGTAAAGCCCTAAATATAACTTGCTGCCTATGTTGTCCCATATAGTTTAATAATGTTCTTAAGGCTTATAATTAATGGTAATGATGATAATGAATCATTTAGATGCATGATTAATTAGTTTGATAATTGAGGTTACCCGATTCTAAAGTTTCAGTTGTTTAACGTTTTTTGGTAAAAATTTATGATGATGGTTCTTTGAAGTTTGAAATGATAAGTTTATGTAGTGATTTGATGCTTATTAAGTATTTGATATCATTGAATGATTTCCGGGCTTGCATGTTATAGTTGCTGTTGCAAACAATGAGAATGCTTATGCATAAAATAATGAAATATTCTTTGTTATTTAAAAATTTACCCTTTCCTGGAAGAAAGTATATTCCTAAAAGTGTAATTTGAAAGGTTCTGGCTAGGAAAGACTTGGTATTTAAGCGTGTCCATTTGTGACCCACCTCTCTTTCCTGGGAATCTCCAGATGCATGGTTCAGTTGGTATATATATTATTCCAGAATAAGACTATAAACGAGAAAATGTTATGAATGATTATGAATTGAGAATTGTATTATGATATAACATGCAAAGACTTAAGGGTGACTTAAACTTATGAGGAAATGATCCTTTGGACCCATCAGACTATAGGTGGTGAAAAGGTGATTCTTGCCCCTAAACCGTTCTCTCAAAAGGGTAGAGTTGGGACTTTACTTATCAAAAGGGATAAGTATGCTGGTGACGACTAGCAAGGTATGAGCTCATAACCTAGATTACTCCCAAAAGGGTGGAGTATAGGGTGGCCCAGGAAAATGATGATGAAAGTAACTTTAAGTCACCTAAGGAACTAAGTAACGTATTATGTGATTATGATGTTCTTCTATGCATAGTATTTATGAGATAATGATGAGAAATATGATATTCTTCTATGCATAGTATTTATGATATGATGATGAGGAATATGATGTGGTCTTATGCATAATTATGTTATTATATATGAAAGGAAAAATTCATTATAAACATGACATGCTAAGTTTATGATGCATTATAAGACGCATGATTAAAATGACGGACCTCGGTAAAGTATATTTCCGAACTAATTAAATGAATCTTAGCATGCTCACATTTTCATAATAAAACCCAAGGTTCCTGGGGACGATGATGATGACACGATGCATATGAGGTGAGTACCCTACGAGATTCTTTTATAAGTTTCTCATTCCCTCTTTCTTCTTTCCATCTCGTCTTTAGAAAGTGATGGTAATGTTCATGATTCCGTTGATGCTCTCACCTAGTAGACGCACGTGATCTTGTGAACCAACTTATTATCCTTGAGGAACGTATTACTAGACCTGAGCGTGAACTCGAATATCTATTCCTATCTCTGAAGTGTTATAAATAGGTGCCGTTAATAGATATTTTCCATCCATATATTATTTATGTTTTGTTCGATTGCCTACATCTAGCTTAACTCTTTGGTAGGCAAAATATCTATGTGAAATGTAATTATGGATGTCATATGATAGAGCCAATATGATGTGTTCTTCATGATATGTCTTTCGTTTTCTGCTTTATCCGATTATCGTTCACGTTATGCGCGGCTCACGTTTTCAATTATGTTTTAAAAAAAATGGCTCGTAATTTCACTAAGTATTTTCAAAGCATGATTAAGGAACTGAAGCAAAGAGTAAAGTCTAGTAATTAATCAGATACGACCTAGGCGTATGGGTTAATTATTAGGGTGTTACACATGTAACTTCTCATGATCAAACTTCCACTTTCATAAGCAAGATACTTCTCATCTTTTCTCATTCCTCAACTTGTGACATCATGATCTTTAAAAATAATAGTAACCGACCCCTGATACTAGGCTATGAGCTCATACCTTAACTAGTCGTCACTAGTTCTTACTTATCCTCTTGATAAGTGAATCATAATCATAACAATAACAAATCCTGACTCCAGAGTGAGTAGGGGACCTAAGGAATCACCCATCATGGGACTTTCTTCCTTCTCTGAAATGCATCAACTGGTTAAACCAGTGACTTTGTCCACTTTGGCAGGCTAATGTCGATGCCCTCACGATTTTACCTTCTCCTCACTTAGGAGAAGTACGTCTCAATCTGCAAAACGCATCATCTGGTTAAGACCAATGACATTGTCGCTTCGGATGGCCCCCACGACCATACCCTCCACGGTTTCCTTCTCCTCCGTAGCAGGAGAAACGTCTCAACATGTCACATATAAAATCTTTCTTTTCAAAACTTTCTCAAGTCCCTCAAATTTGACGGAAATTCAGCATAACCACTATACTCTGAATTTCCTCAAATTTGAGTCATGCCACATAACTCAACCACACATATCATCCTCATGAAACTTTCTCAATTAAATAGATCTTTAATTTACAGAGCATATTCTACTAAACTCATTCATATTCTGCATTCTCATGCATCTCAAACATGGCATACCACATCATCACATCAATCATGCCACAAATACACATATAGTTTTATGCTCATGATATTAACATATTCACATCATTATGAGTATGCCCACTCGGTCTCATGCTCACAATACATCTCCTATCTCATGGTGTCTTATGCTTTGGCCCTTACGGGTCTTAAACTTGTGTTCCAATTATCCTATCCTTCATTATGGATTTTTATAACACCTAAGGGATCATTACCTATAATTTTCTCTAATGTTTATGAATTATGACATAACCAAACAGCTCTATGTCTTTTTTGATAGAATTTTACCTCATGATTACGGGGTCATAGAATCTTCGTTTTTGACCCTTTCTAAGTTCTGTTTTCGCCTAAGGCTCTATAATTAACTCCTAAACCAATTATGAGGGATTTCTACACATATCCACTAATTATAAACCATTTTTCTTAAGTCCAATTATGCTAGAACATAATTTCAAGTTTGTGCTTTCTAAGTGTTCTAGAATTCACATTTTAAGTCCTTTCTAATTACTTGTTCTTTCTAAACTTCCCTAAATCGTTCCTTACTTCACTCAAGCATAATTTTACACATTTTAACACCTTATGATAGAATTCATACAGTAGCCAAACACCAAGGGCAGAACCGAAATCATAGCCATCATATAATCACATAATCTCATAATTTAAATACATATAAGTTGCTAGTTTCTCTTGGAATCATTTTAGGGACTCAAAACTCTTTTAGAAACCAATTAATCTCATTGAAATCATGTAAATATGTGCTAGGTCAGTAGCTAAATTATTTAGCTTAAGGAATAGATTTAAAACATAAAACTTTGTTCATAAAGTTCCTTGAGTACATCTAAGCTTAGAAAAATTCCAAGACTTAGACTATGAGCACTTATGATTAGATGAACTCATCCAAGTCCATCATCATCATCACAAGGCTGAAATGGCATCCTTGAAATGCCTCCATTTTCTAAAACTTTATGCAAGATACTTGGGCAAATCTTTGAGCTCTAGGAGGTTTAAGTGATGGCATAAACTTAAACATGATATGCACTTATTTTATTCTTCATTAGAAAGTAAAGTGAGAGCATAAAATAAATATGAGATGCAACCTCATTATTATCCTTAAAGATTAAGTGATGACTTGAAATATAAACATGAAATGCAAGCTTGGAATTTAAACATGATAATGCAAGTCATTTAGTTATTCTTGAGAGTTTAGTGATGACATCAAAATAAACATGCTATGCAAGGCATAAACATAAACATGTGTGCAACTTATTTTATCTTAGCTAGAGCTCTTACAAGACTTTAAAGGAACATCACAACCTTAACCCAATATGCATCTTAACAACATAAAGTGAGCTTTAGAGTTCTTAGCACCAAGACTTCAAAGAAGTCTTTGGTTTTGAACTTCATCATCAAGCTCAAGAAAATAGACACAAAGCTCAACACTTTGTCTAAACAAAATACAAGAACTAAGTCATATTCTTTATTTTATTGCTCATGGGCTTCAATCTAGAGTAAAACTCTTAGAACGGCCGACCAACTTTAAGGTTGGCAAGGGTAAGCTTAGAGCTCTTTGAAAATATGTGATTAATTTTCTTAACAAAACTTTTGTGATCTACTTAACAATTTTAGCAAACTTTGTTCAAACAAAGGAAAAGGAAACCGAAATCTTTTAAAGGAAAAGGGAAAGGAAACTGAAACCATTCAAGAGCAAAAGGAAAAAGGAAACCGAAAATGTAAACAAGAAAAGAAAGAAACACAAGCATGTATGGTCCAAGACCAAGTTGTTTCAAGCTTTAGAGGTTTCTCACATGACAACAACAAGTCATTATCTTGAAACCTCATCATCAAGCTAAAGTTTTTCCCATGAAAAGGCCTTATGGCCGAAATGAAAAAGGAAAAGGAAAAGAGTTTTGAACCAAGAGAAAACTAGAACTTTCTTGAAGAAAACAAGTAAAAACTTGAAAACAAAACCCCTACCTAAGGAAGTCTTTGAAGAAATGAAGGAAAGCTTGAGTTCTTGAAGGATTGAGAAGACAAAATCTTCTCTTGAGTATGGTTGTGTGTTCGGCCAAAAAGGAAACTCAAGGAAGATGATTTTTCCTTGAGTTTCTAAGCTTGGAAATGGAAAGTTTGAGTGTTTAAGAGATAGTTTGAGGTGAGGGAGTGGTGGTTTATGGTTGTTTGTGGTGGTGGAAAGGTTCTTTGAGAGGAAGAAGAAGATGAGCAAGATGAAGAGAATTTGAGAGAAAATGAGAGAAAGAGCAAGAAAGCTAAACTTAGCAAATGATCTAAAGTGTAGCAAGGTTCTTCAAGGCTTGGTATTTATAGAAAATTTGCACAATGGTGGCTACCAAGGGGGAGAAGGCCAATGGCCTTGCTTGGTCTTTGGGGGAGGAAAATATCTCTTACAAGGTATGGCTTTGAGTATGGGTTCAAGCATGGTTGAGTATGGGCACAAGTATGGGCAAGGCATGGTCTTTGAGTAAAGAAAATCAACATGTGATGGAAATTGGGGGAGGATGTTTGGCCACTCCATGTGCAGCCAAGGGAGGATTAATTTGTTCATGTAATTGTGGTTTAGTGATGTGTTTAGGTGTTTCTTTGATTAAGGTTTTGGTTAGGAGTTTGTAAGCAAGTGTTTAGGTGAGGTAATTGGCTAATTAAGGTTGTCAAGACTTGATTAGGAGGATAATCTTGCTAGATTAACAATTTAAAATCATTCTTTTGGTCAAATGAGGTATGGCACAATTCCTTAATTTAAGGAATTGGAGAGAAAATACTATTCAAGATTCCATGACTAGGAATCTTGAATTAAAGAATGTAATTAAAGTTTAACTAAGCAATCTTAGGTCCTAATTAACCTTAATAAATTATTTTGACTCTAGATTAATTATCAAAAAAATTAATCTTCGATTAGAGCCTAATATTGCTTAGGTTTGCTTAATTACGTCATTAGGCTCACTGTACACTGTTTTAGGGGCAAAATGGTAATTTTGCCTAAAACTGCCCGAAACCTTCTGGGCTCAACTAAACATCAAACACCACTCAAAAACATCATTTCAAACTTCTTGGAAAAGTTCCAGGCTCAAACGGCACCTTTACCGTGTAGAACACAGCGGGGTATTTTGGTCATTTTGAGCCAAAAGTTAAGAAAACGAGATTTTCACCTCGGATATCAAACATAACAAATATAATTCCCTTCAAACATTGAGTTGACCCATTCGAGGACTAGGGTCAACTGTCCCTTTAATTTCGTAAAAATGACCTCAGGGGCATTTTGGTCATTTGTACTCAAACAGGAGAAATTGGGGCGTTACATATTGTAGGTGATGAGGTGTGGAGGTTTATGAGTAATGTTTCTCCAGGGTTTCTTTGATTTGACCATTGATACTTTCCTTATGCTCATTCCTAAGGTTGATCAACCTTTCGTATGAATGCTTTCTAGCCTATTAGCCTCTGGAATGTTTTCTACAAACTTATCACCAAGGTGCTTGTTAACAAGATGCGGCCTTTCATGCAACATATCGTGCTCCTATGCAAAGTAGGTTTATTCCAAGAAGAGGTACTCAAGATAATGTTATTATTGCCCAGGAGGTTATGTATTATATGAGGAAATCCAAATACAAGAAAGGGGTGGTGGCTTTCAAGATTGATCTTGAAAAGGCTTATGATAAAGTAGACTAGAGGTTTCTCCACTTTATCCTCAACAAGTTTGGTTTTCCTTCTATTGTGAATTTGATTATATTTTATTTTTCTTCTTCTACGTCTCTCTTCTCTGGAATGGGGAGAAGCTGCCTCCCTTTTATCCTTCTCTGGACTTCCAAAGGTGATCCTATGTCACCTTATCTGTTCATTCTTTGTATGGAAGATCTTAGCACTCTTATCAATGTAGAGGTTAGCAGTCCTGGAAGCCAATATCCAGGTCTTAGAGGTAGTCCTAGTATATCCCACTTGCTTTTTGCAGATATTTGCTTCTATTTTCTTAGGCTTCTGCTTTACAAGTTCATTTGGTTATGAGAATTTTGGATTCCTTTTGCGCTTCATCCAGGCTGAAAGTTAATATCTCTAACTCTAAGATAATGTACTCTCTGACTCTAAACAAGACGAGCGTAATGTGCTTACTAGTATTTCTTTTATTCGTTTTACTACGAATCTGGAAATACTTAAGGTTTCCTTTCCTTAATAGGAGTGCTAAAGGAAGTGATTTTGACTTTATCATTGAAAATTTGAATAAGCATTTAGCTAGTTGGAAGGGTAAGCTTCTCAATAAGGCAGGTAAATTGACCTTGGCTCACTCTTCTTGACAGCTACTCCTATTTATATCATGCAATCCTTCCGCTTCCTTCTTCTATTTGTGGTGCTCTTAATAGAACTACTTGGGACTTCCTATGGAGTAAATCGAATATGGAGAAGGGTCTTCATCTTGTTAATTGGCATACTATTGCTAGGCCTACTAGCAAAGGTGGGCTTGGGCTCCGACATTCTAGAGAATCCACCATAACTCCGTTGGGTAAACTAGTTTGGACTTTGTTCCATGATCGTGACAAATTGTTGGTCAAGCTACTTTCCAACAAGTATTTAGGCCAATGCTCAATCTTTGATGTGAATTGTCCTAGTGGCTCTTCTCCTATTTGGCGTGCTGTGTGGCAAACAACACAAATTCTCAAGGATGGGTTTGACTTGAGATTGGGTGATGGTACTTCCTCCCTTTGATATAGCTAGACTTGATTAGGTCCTCTTTGTAACCTTGTTGATTTTGTTCATATCTCGGACTCTTAGCTCAAGATTTGAGAATGCTGGGTTAATGGTAATTGGAACTTGGATGCCTTATGGACGAATCTGACTCCTCAAGTCCATCAACTTATTTAGGAGACCCTTATTCCATGGGGGGTGAATATGAGGATTTTACTCTAAAAGAGTACTCCCGGGTGCTATAAGGTTTCCTCTGGGTATAATTGGTTAACTTCTTCTCAGCATGATGATGATATGGTTCGCTCTTATAATTTGATTTGGATATTGAAAGTTGCCTTTAAAGTCTGCTTTGATTTGGCTAACCATGCCAAACAGCATCCCTACCAATGAATTGCAGCATGATCGAGGTCTTTATAACTCTTCCCTCTATAATTGGTGCTCAAACGTTGTGGAGTCCCCTTTGCATTGCTTTCGAGATTGTCCTTTAGTAGGGAAGTGTGGGACCATGTAGGGAGTATTGACTGAACTCTTTTTCTCTAGGATCTTCAATTTTGATTGCGGACCAATGTTATGGGGCCTAATGGTATTCTCTTTTTTTCCTCCCTTTGGGCTGTGTGGCATCTGGAATATGTGGGTTTTCAAGGGAGAAGCTTGTTTTAAACCAAGTTTTACACTGTATTTGGCAACTTGTGCACACATGCATTTCGATTTTTGACTTGCATAGGCTGCAACCTTCCACTTTTAAATGGGTTAAATGGCATCCTCCTCCTATTAACTTTGTGAAATTAAATTCTAATGGTAGTTCTTTGGGCAATCCTGGTCCTACAAGATTTGGTGGCGTGATTCATGATTTCAATGGTAATTGGATTACTGGTTATGCTGGTCATATTCCTAGAGCTTATAATCTCTATGCTGAGCTTCTTTGTTTGCGTTATGACTTGGCTCTTGTTGGAGCTCGGCTATCACCATGTTATTTTTGAAGTAGATTGTTTGGAGATTTTGCATTTGTTGGCTTCCCCTTCTACCTTTCATGTGTATACTTCTTTGTTGCGTGACATCAATAATCTCATCGAGTGGGATTGGATCTGTCAATCTCTCATGCCTATAGAGAAGGTAACCAAGTTGCTGATTTCTTGCTAAGCATGGTGCCTCTTCTCCTCTTGGGGTTCATCGCTGGATAGGCCTCTGAATGATCTGGAGCTTATTCTTTTAGCTTGATGCCTTTGGAGTTCTTTATATGAGATAATCCTCTTTATTTGTTCTTTTCGTTATTTAGCTCTTTTACCAAAAAAAAATGAGGCCTCCCACTCCATAGAATGAGTTGGAAGCTAAGTCTGGCATATACTTTCTTATCTTCTGGTGAGGTGTTATTATTACTATCATTTAAAAATTTTTCTCTCCTTTTCCAAATTAACATGAATGCATGTGCTGGTAAAGTTTGGACTTTGTAGGCTGAAAATTCAATTTTTACCCTTTTAGAGAGACGATAAATAAAAAAGTTGAGTAACTTGTACTTAGGTGTCCATGTGATTCTAAAAATTTTACATCAAGTTTTAATCGGTGAAGATATCGAAATATTTCAAATTAAAATTTACATAATTAAAGACAGTTCTAAGTTTATGGAGCTTTGATTGTAAATAATTTTCAGATTGAAACATAAAATGTAGCATTTTATCCTAATGTTTTAGTCAATATGTATTCGGTCATAATTTGAGTAATCAAAACTCAATTTCACTAACAAAAACTCAAACTCTAAAGAGAGTGATAATTTCTGAAAGGAATATATTAATATGATAATTTTCTATTGATGTACATCATATGTATTTATACAGGTGGAAAGCTATCCTAAAAGGTAAGGAAATAAAATCAAATAATTGTATATCCTAAACATATCCTAAAATATCCCACAATTAGCGTCATGCATATCCCATGACAATACTCCCCTCAAGTTGGTGGATGAAGTAACAAAATGCCCAACTTGCCAAGTAATTCATGAAAGCGATCTCGACCAAGAGCCTTAGTGAAAATATCAGCCAATTGTTGTTTGGATATACGTTGGGGTGTCAAATTCCAAGTCTTGAACAAATGACGAATGAAATGACAATCTATTTCAATATGCTTGGTTCGTTCGTGAAAACGGATTGGCTGCAATATGAAGTGCTGCTTGATTATTACAGAAAGTGGTACAGGTGATTCACAAGGTACTTGTAACTCTTGCAAGAGGCAAGTCAACCAAATGAGTTCACTAGTAGTGGTGGCCATTGCTCGATATTGCTTCTGGAGGAACGAGACATAACCGTTTGCTTCTTGGAGCACCATGAAATAGGTGATGACCCAAGAAAAATGATGTACCCTTGTGGACTTGCGTGTACTAGGACAACTAGCCCAATCTACATCACAATACACCTTTAGGCTAAGTGAACTAGTAGTTAAAAAAAGGAGACCTTGTCCTGGTGAACCTTTGAGATACCGTACCACTCTAAGAGCCGCTTCCATGTGTAGCTGTCATGGATCATGCATGAATTGGCTTAGAACATGAACAGGCATGACTAATGTCTGGTCAAGTAATGGTGAGGTATAAGAGATGACCCACCAAATGTCTATACATCCCAAGATCAACACAAGGTAGGCCTACCCATCTGCAGTTTGTGTTGTTGCTCCATCGGAATTGCAAGGGGCTTGCATCCTAAGAGTCCACACTCTGTCAATATATCTATAGCATAATTGCATTGGCAAAGTACCAAGCTGGCTAGTGATCAAGCCACCTCTATTCCAAGAAAGTATTTCAACTTACCCAGATCTTTAATCTTGAACCCTCATCCAAGAATTTCTTCAAGGAGGCTATGTGAGTTTGATTAGTCCCTGATTACAACATCGTTGACGTAGATGAGTACATCAACAATGGAAGCCTTATTGTGGTAGATAAAAAGGGAATGATCGGCATGAGATTGCTTGTATCCAAGTTGGAGCAATGTTGTTGTCAATTTCTGATACCAATTCCTAGATGCTTGCTTCAATCCATACAAAGACTTCTACAACTTACAAACTCGCGCTCCTCTTTCGCACAAAACCTTGTGGAATCTTCATGTACACTTCCTCCTCAAGGTCACCGTGCAAGAATGCATTATTTACATCTAATTGATGTAGCTCCCAATTACAAACAACCTACGGAGAATAAGCATCGAACTGTAGTTAGTTTGGTCACTGGAGCAAATGTCTCATGAAAGTCAACTCTTTCAATTTGTGTGAATGCTTTAGCTACTAAGCGCACCTTGTATCGCTCTATGCTGCCATCTGGGTTGTATTTAATTTTATATGCCCATTTGGAATCAATGTCTTTCTTCCTGGAGGGAGTTCTTATAATGTCCAAGTATTGTTTTCTTCAAGGGCCTTGATTTCCTTTGCCATTGCTTCACGCCAATGTTCATGTTTGACAGCCTGGTAAAAAAAGGTAGGCTCATCTGTTGATGAGATGGTCGCTAAAAAACTTTTGTGAGCATTTGAAAACTTCGAGTAAGAAACAAAGTGTGAAAGGGATACACCGTTGAATTAGCCGATGGTTCAGGTGAGTGCAAAAATAAAGTTGAAGGCATGAGAGAGGGAGGTAAGGTAACATCAAATCCCACTAGTCGCTTGGATTTGTCTTGTCATTTTTTCTATCTTAAGGCCATGTTCCTCACCAAGTCTAGGTTCATTATTTATTTCAGCCTCTTTGAGCGCATTTTCGCTTGGTTGGACATGGTCTCCATCAAATTTGTCTGTTTCATCTTGCTGGTCCTCATTGGGGCTTGGTGCACTGTCATGATATGCTGGATTTAGGACACTCACTTGCGTTGTGCAATATTTTCTTGGGAGTTTGAAAAAGGAAAGATTTCTTCACAAAAGTAAACATCTCGTGAGGTGTACACAACTTCTCTTTCTAAGTCAAAAATTCGGTAGCCCTTTTGATTATGTGGATACCCAACGAAGATGCTTGGCTTGGACCGAGGTGCAAATTTATCATGACCTTTGCGGTGCACATGACCATAACACAGACAACCAAAACTCTGCAAGTGTTCATAGGATGGTGGTTTGTTGAACAAAGTCTCATAAGGTGTTTTATTTTGCAAACTGCAATGGCATTCTATTAATTAAGTAAACTGTCAGACACACTCACCCCAAAATTTTATTGGTAAGTTAGCCTAGAATCTTAAAGCTCTACCAACTTCCAATATGTGCCTCTGTTTTCTCTCCACTCTCCCATTCTGTTGGGGTGTGTTAGTGCAACTTGTTTGGAGCATAATGCCATTTGTCTTATAATATTCAAGTAATTCAGCATCCTTAAACTCTGCACTATTGTCGCACCTCACAATCTTGACCTACATGCCAAACTATGTTTGAACCCATGCAAAAAAATGCACTAGATGTGTGCGTGTTTCAGATTTATATCTCAGGATGTACACCCAAGTTGCTCTACTATGGTCATCAACTATGGTTAAAAAATAGTGTGCACAGAAAGTGAAAGAGTGTTGTAGGGCCCCCAAATGTCAACATGAATCAATTCAAAAGGCTTATTAGATTTATTTAAACTATTAGGAAAAGGTAAGCGAGTCTGCTGGCTCTACAACAAGCATCACAAAACGAATTATTTTTAAAAACAAAAGACAAACCACCAACAAGAGACATCCTGTCTATTGGCAAGTGCCCCAGTCTGCGGTGACACATCTACACTTTTAAGGGTCCTTGTCATCACTGTCTTCCCTTCTCTTGTTGAATCTAAGTAATATAATCCATTTTGCACTCTACCCGTCCAATCGGCCTCATCGAGGGTAGGTCTTGTATTACACAATGATCAGGAAAAAGTGAATGCACAATGTAAATCTTTTGTCAACTTGCTTACAGAAAGCAAATTGAAACAAAAGTTTGGTACACCAAGTACCCCTTTTAATGACAAATTTTTATTCAATTCAACATGTCGCACTACCTCACGGAACCAATTATCCATTGGGTATCTAAACAAGAGCAATGTTGGGTTTCACCAACATTTGTTTCAAATACTCTAACTTACTCACAATGTGGTCCATCGCTCCTGTGTCTATAATCCATGAATCTAAAATAAAATTGTGTTCCTTACCAGACAAATTTATAGATAGGTTTACAGTTGACACTACATTGTTTGTTGTTTGTCCACCACCATGTGCTGTCATTCCTCCAAGAAGGGCTAGAACCTTGCTGAAAAGGAGTTAGCATTGATACTCCCCCTTGTTCACCTAATAGTTGCTGCAACAAAATGATCTCCTTGCTGTTTTGTTGTATTTGAGCGTTGTTGCTGACCCTAGTTTTGTCGTCGCGTGATTGCCAATCCAGTAGGTACCCAATGATCTCAAAGCATTGATCTTTTAAGTGGCCAACCTTTCCGCACTATGCGCATGATGGCCTGCCTCCACACTTTGGTCGCTTCCTACTCTCTCCTTAGAAACAGCATTTATTGTTGGTTGTACCCTGTTCGCCATGAATGCCCTGCTTCAATTTCTGGAGCTTTCCCCAGGAACAAGCTTTTGCTTTTCTTTTTGTGCGGCAACTCATATGCACGCCCAACATTAGGTAATGGTTCTGTGCCCAAAATTTGTGACCTCACAGTGGAAAATTCATCACCCAACCCCATAAGAAACTCAAATAGTTTCTCTTCTTCTCGCATGTCCTGCACCTCTTTAGAGTCCCACAAGTGCAACCGCAAGAGCATGTGGGAATGGGTCGAAAAGATTGGATCTCATTCCATATTGATTTGAGTTTTCGTAAAACAATGATGTTGAATTTTTTTTCTTGATGCAAGAAGGTAATGGCACGTCTCAGTTCATAGACCCATGGTGCGATCCCTTGTGTGCAACGCTCTTGCAGATCATTCCATAGTTCCTCCGCTGAGAGAGTGCACAGTTATTTTGGAGCTCCTTGCACAACGCATTGGTTCAGAGCTTTAACTGGCATTGCATTGAGCCTAAGATTGAAAGCCTGGGATGCAACATCTAGTTTCTTGATGGTTCCACCCACAAAACCTACTTTGTTCTTGGACTAGAGTGCATTCAAGAAATTATTCCTCCATGTGAAATAGTTCTCACCTTTCAGAATTTGTGAGCCACAAACATAAGCCCAGGATGATCAGAGGGTGAAGATAGTAAGGGGAATGGGTCAGATGCCATATTTTGGGATGGATCTGCTCGCTTTTTGTCTTTTGGTTAGTGCTGGTTTCCACCTTTGCCTCTTTGTCACTTTCTTTGCCCATTCTCAAGATGGGACAACTGCTAGGTTATAGAGAACCTCTCTAAATACCATAAAGAGAGTGATAATTTCTGAAAGGAATATATTAATATGATAATTTTCTATTGATGTCCAGCATATCTATTTATACAGGTGGAAAGCTATCCTAAAAGGTAAGGAAATAAAATCAAATAATTGTATATCCTAAACATATCCTAAAATATCCCACAATTAGCATCATGCATATCCCATGACAATAAACTCCTTTTAGAATTTTTTGTAAAATTTATATTATTGACATTCAACTTATTTTAATCACTAAACAATTATCAAGCCACAATGTTGTTGGCTAATATTTATCTTCTCATATTCCATATTCAACTATAAACTTATAATTTAATATAAGTTCCCGTATTTTGATACTTAATTTTGCTAGAAACTACTTTAAAAATATTTAGTTCATCATTCTAAAGAATTTATAAATTTAACAGATTTCGAAATTATTCAATCTGTGAAAAATGAACTAAACAAAGGTATAGAATTAAGATCGATTATTCGTTGTAATATAATAGTTATTTTTTTACGTGGTTGAAATAAAATAATTAAGATTCCTTCAAACACAAACAATTTATATAATTTTCATTAGGGGTGTATATAGGACGGGTTGGGTTGGGTTAGATCAAACCCGAATTCGGCTTGATTTTCAGGCCGTGTCAATCTTTGGAACCGACCCGCTTTGATAATAACCTTACTAGTGATCGGATAAACGGTTTAACTCGACTTTCAAACAACATATGAGAATTTGAATATTATATATAGTAAAGTTATAAGATTTTATAAGTAAGAAACAAAATTTAAGAGATATTTTGTTATATATATTTTAAAACAAATCATATTAATATAAAAATAACATTAAATTATATAAAATATATTAATTGAATTATAAAATCTTGTAACTTATCACTAATTATTACAAAAATATAGATCTCCATAAGATTAATTTGACTTTGGGTCGTCAAACCAATTTGAAGCATGACCCAAACTCGGTTGAAGAGCACTGAGTCAAATTTTTAGACCAAGCCCTTCTTAATAAACTTTGGGTTGATCTGGGTTGGTGAGAGAGGGTTGTGAACACCCCTAATTTTCATGCTATATGACTTGAGCATATGTATAAACTTCATATACTCCTTCCATTCTTTACTAATAGTTATGGTGGGATATCGTACCATTTTAGTATATTAGAAACCTAGTGTATAATTTTCTAATGTATCAAAATGACACGATATCCCACCACGATTATTAATAAGAAATAGAGAAAGTAGTAATTTATCCTATCCTCAATCATGTATCATGTTGTTTCCAGAATTATATTTGTGGCAAGATACATTAGCCTTCTAATATACCAAAATGATATAGTATCCTATCATAACTATTAATAAGTAATAAAGGGAGTAGTAATTTATCCTTTCCTCAATCATGTATCATGTTGTTTCTAGAGCTACATTTCCTAAGTTCAATTCGTAGGATAATTATTGTGTCAACTGCCTTTATATGTGTTTAAGAAACTATAGATTAAGATGGTTTTACCTAAACAAAGGAAAATTGGATTGGTGGTAATCATGAGTCATAGGCTGGCCTGGTTAGACTTTTTAAACTACCAAGGCGCGAAGGTTGAATATACATGTACTTCATCTTCTTTCTTTTTTTTTGGTACAAAATATGTACTTCATGTGTGCCCATTAATATGAGGAACGGGTGTATAAAGGAGAGGTAAAGATGGATTGGACCAAATTTCAATCCAGCCTGATTTTTAGACTCAATCATTTTTTAAAACTCAAACCAACCCAATAATAACCCGATAAATGACCAGGTCAAACAGTTAATCCTTTTAAATAACCTATGAAAATTTTGACATTATATATAGTAAAGTTATAAAATTTTATAAGTAAGAAGCAAAATTCAAGAGATATTTTAAAATACATATTTTAAAACAAACCATCTAACTATAAATATAATATCAAGTTATATAAAATATATTGATTTAAATATAAATTCTTATAATTTATTACTAACTATTATTAAAAAAAATAACTATAAAAGAAATTTTGACTTCCGGGCCAGAACAATCTGAAGCATGACCCGAACCTAGTTTGAAAAGTGTACCTAAATCTAAGGACTAGAACCCAACCCAATAAGCTTTAGGTTAGGACGGGTTAGCCAAGGTTAAAGGATTTTGAACATCCCTAATTTTAGGGTACTACCAAATCATGACCATCAAGGAAGATAGTAATAGAATGAAACCCTACTTACACATACTAACTATGTTTCATAAGAACCATTGGTTTTTTACTATTTTATGTTTTAAAATATTTGTCTACTTATGATATCTAAATAACATTAATTTTTTTCTATTTATATCCTTAATATAAATATATTTGTTAAGTAATTAATATATTTAGCAAAATGAATAATAATGACTATAGAAAGATAATTTTGTCAACTCATCTTTTTCAATTTACCAAAATTTTTTATTTTTCTTAATATGTGTATTGTTTAGTTTTTGACAATTATTAAAAACGGAGGGAGTATCTACTAACAAATTAACACGCTGTCTTTGGAGTAATAAAGAACATTGAACGTCCAAATGTTAACATGTCAATGAAAAATTTTTTTACCAATAAAAAATAAAAAAATGGTTATTTGCATATTTCAATTGCTTTTAACATTTTTTCCAATATTCACTAGTTTTTTTTAATATCAATACGTTGCACACTCAAACGAATTGATCACACATGCAATATGTTAGACTATTAGACGTATTTAAATTTTAGCTAACTGTTAACCGTATTATATGACTATCAACGTATTACTTGCAACATTGTTGCACTTAATATATTGCAGTGTCACGTATTGCACATCTCGAAAATCGATGTGTGTCAGTGGTAAGACGATGCGTCAATCATCCTCGTAAATTGGAAATTGCATAATATGTTGCACTATTTGATGTATTGTATTTTTTACTGTTACACAAAATACGTGACACTTTAAACTTAATACTTTTATTAAAAAAGAGTATATATTAGTGAAAAATATTAATATCCATACACACACAGATAGATAGATGTGTGTGTGTGTCCAATTCTATGACTAGACCAGTTGTGCAATTGACCTAGTCAACCATAGTCAAAACTTGGGCTAATCGGCTGGTCCACAGTCCACCAAACCTTGGCAGTGATGCTACTTGGAACATGCAACAACCATTAAGCCAACCTTGCTTGTGTTTCTTTGCAATCAATTATATATATTATATTTAATGATATTAAATTGTATTTTTATATAATAATTTAATAAAATCCTGTTAATCAGTTTTACCAATACCCATTCAATTAACTAATAACCCAGGACTTCAACTAAGTTGATCATAGATTAAGTATGAAAACTATGCTTAAAATCATAATAAATACATTAAAAACGGAAAGGGCAGCAAATCAAGACGGTAAAATTGGATGTTACAGTAAATAAAGGTGGCAGCCACACCAAAAGGTGTTGTCGACGGCTACGGTTTGATGGACAACGAAGAAAATTTAAAAGGAAATGGGCGTATGTAATTGTGCAGACAAATTGAGGTACGGAAACAACAATTAAGGACGACATGTCAAAGATCCCGAAGTTGCCTGAGATTCATGGGAGATATGTATCTCTTGTCTCCGTCAATTAGCTGCTTGGCGAGAATTAGGTTAGCAGCCTCGCTTGGATGGTAAGGATCCCAGAACACGTGCTTGAACCTATCTGTGCACATACTAGAAGTAGGCCCACAAGGAATTATCCCTGCAAACTGGCCTCCATTTCCACAGCATGCTCTACTTGCTGTTGTGAATCCTGCAAGATAAAAAATAATGCAAAATATATAATGATAGAAAAAATAGCACTGTACTCTTTCATCTTTAGCTCAATCAATGTACATTTTACTTTAAAATTTTGAAAACATGGACATAACCTAAATATTTCTTAAACATACAAATCAATCATTTTATTAATTTTTTCATCTATTATTAATAAAGTAAGAAACAACATGTGCTTGTTTGGGAAGGTAGAAAAATAGCTTCTTTTTTGTTTGAAAAAAAAAAAAGAACGTATCTTTAAAAAAGAATTCTTCCTGCTTATTTTGAGTTCGTAAGCAAGGCTGATTTTAGAATAAAAAAGGGCAGCGGTGCGCCATTTTAACTACGGTCTGCAGTGCACCAACTGAAAAAGAAAAAAGGTCTATTATAGTTTGTACTTATTTAAGCAATTTAGTTTCCATTAGTAGTTGAGATATTATGGAAGATCGAAGTGACCAAAATTTAACAATATGTTACCAAAAAGATTTTAATTAATTATAGAATCATACAGAAGTTAAAATATTTATTTGCGTGATCCTAAATTTTTCTACATGATCCTGGTATTAATTGAAACCTTTTGAGATATGATATATATAAAATTTGATCACTTCTAAAATGATTATATACCGACAGTCCACAATATCATAACCATTAATAAAAACTAAACGGTTTAGATCAATGTCGATTACGGGATAAATCTTAAGATTTTCACTTAATGCACCATACACCATACTTAAACTGGTGCACCAGAGAATTTGCCTTAAAAAAAAGTTGTTTTAGTGAAATAAATGGAAGCTTTCATTTGGACATTTTGATTATAATCCAAAGGTATAACGCATATACATTACGTCCCAACCTACCCCCACCTACAAGTCTTCCATTATGTGCGTGCATTAATCCGATTTAATAATTTATCCTAAAAAAGCAATTATTTTTAAATAATCTAGACAACACAAATTAAGTCAAAATCAATTTTTAGTTAATTGATTCTCAAACAAGTGATTATATAAAAAAAGATTATTTAAATAAGTGACTATTGAAATAAGCATATAAGGTGTGTTTGTTTCAGATTTTTTTAATAAAATAGTAATTTTAAAATTTAAATTTTATATATAACTGAAAAAACTAAAAATTAATTATTTTTCCATGAATTACTTTTTTTAGCTTTTACAAAAAATTGAAAAATGATTTTATGGGTGAAAAAAGAGTAATTTTGTGGGTGGAAAAAGTAATTTTGACTCCAAACAATCCATCCAAATGCCCCCAAGATTTTGCAACTTTCCCAAACATGCTCATTATGTTTGAAAAGGTTAAGGGTATCAAGTTACATATTATTTATCAGCTTAGAGTATTAGGTTGAACCTCATCCAAAGTTCAAGAGGAACAGTGCCTTTATTTTTCACTAATAATAAGCAAAAATTCAATAGGAAGATTGAAGTGTACATTCATGAATGTTTGATGGTCAATTTGCAAATTTTTAAAATTTTGAATATAAAATGCACAAAACATATAATTTAATATATATATATATATATATATATATATATATATATAGTGTATTCCTCATCGAAAAAATATATATAGTGGATTTTTCCCTACTAATAATGATAATAATAACAATAATAGACATTGTAATGCTACTTTTGAAGTATTTACACTTTTATTTTTTTAATTTTTTTTGGTGAACTGAAGAGTTTAGAATCGAAAAAGGTTCTAGATACCTTAGAGTGCAAAAAGTCTAGTTCAATTCTATTATATTTATGGTTGAAAATTTTAGCTTTATTGATAACGATTATTTTCTTATATTTTAGGTCAAATAGATAAAATATTAAATTATGGATAATAGAATAAGACTTATTTGTTATTTTAAAAGCATCTAAAAATTACTCTTAAAACTAACAATGTATCACAACATATATAGATTTAATGCAGAAAAATGCTAGATTAAATTGGCAGAATTTACTTATCATACGATAGTTATCATGATTATTAATTTTTAAATGAATAAATCACTTTATTTCATCTAAAAGTCACCATGATTTTTATGAAAATTTGTGACTATATATATTTATTGTGTAACACTAGTTATTAACAGAAGTAGTTAAGTTAAGCAGTTATTTAATGAAGATTACAATATATCATCAAAAGAAAAAAGGAATTATTTACCATATTTATCATGATTTTTTATGAGCTCCATCACCAAATCATACACATTTGCAAGTACAAATGTTGCTCCGTGGAGGTTGTCATTTAGCTCAGCAAGCAAATCCTTCAATCGGGCATTGTATTGTAGTGCAAGCTTGTTAGCCAAATCCACGCACTCATCTTCATTCAGCTGATTTATTGTCTTCTGGTAGGGTATACAGCCTATTGGACCAACGTTGCCAATGACGAACTTTCGAGCATCCAATTGGTAAAGTCTCTGAAATTCAAACACATAAATTTACCCTTCTTCTAGAGTATCAAAGCTTCATGATTGCTAGTAACTTAATTAAGACAAGAGCCTTGAATTGGTTTCTTTAAGAAAAAACAAATCAGACAAGTTTGCCCTAAAAAAATCAAAATAGTCCCTATCAATTAAAAATATTTTATAAATTAGTCCCTTCATACTATAATCAATTTGGCTTTTTTCATAATTCTAGAGACCAATTTATCCTATTAATTTTTAGAGGAATCAATTTATCTGAAAATTTAACTTGGTAGGGACTTATTTGATTTTTTTTTTTTAGAGCTACAATCAATTTCTCCAACTCAAAATTTAAGAGAATTTAAGAAGCATACAGTAAGTTGGGCCCTCAAATGAGAAATCATGTCGTCTATGAAAGAATCTGGGCTTTGAGAAATTCTGGCCCCAATGGAGAGGACTGGGAGAAGATAATTGTTGAGAAAATCATTGGCCCCTATAGTGATGGAGAAAATGGATTTCTTCATTATGTACTCTTTGGCTTTCGATCCCCCAGCAATTTGTCAACCTCTTTCTTGTTATGCTGAAGTAATCTACTTGAACATCCAGTCCTATCCTATTCACCTGAAAACAAAATTAAGTGCGTGACATGAAACAATTATATTTCTTATTACCCAGAATTAATAAAATTAATTTAAGAAATAAGAAATAATATAGGGGAGTTTCAAATACTGACAAATATTCTTCCAGTTGCATTCAGAATCCCTCCTCCTCCTGAAGCATAATTCACTCCATAAAGTATAGCTTTCCCACTTGCATTTGGGGCCAAAAATGGGACAGCATAATTTGGTTGTCCCAATTCCTCTCCTGAAAAAAAAAAAATGGAATTAAAAGCTAAGAATCATATGTTTGATAAGTTTAACAAAACAGAGGAAGTAAATGTTAATTGTTTATTTACAAGGACCATTAATAGGGGCACATAAACACATACATGTATGACTGAATAGTACAGAATTACCTACGATATCACCAATGGTTCTTCCATTGGTGTAGCGGCCAGTGGGGTTTCCTCCAGAGGCCCTGAAATCAATTCCATTGGGAGGGATGTTTGCCTTAGAAAGAGTTGACAAATAGTTGTTGTTTCCTGCATCCACCAAAGAGTCTCCAAAGATGAAAGAAGCTACTAAGCCATTCTTCTGAGCATCAACATTTCCATAAAAACTCTGATTGACAACCAAAAGCAGAAGGACTAAGATGTTTAAACACTTCAAGGCCATGGCTTCCCTGCTTCAAGAGATTTCACCTAAAGAGGCACTAAAGCACCATTGCAAGAGGCAAATCCAGCGGAGAATCTTATAAGGAGCCTTCTTTTTTACTGTTATTTTTACCTTCGTGAGAGAAAACTTGTAAGCTTGTGTTAATGAAGTTGAATTTGGTTTAACCCCCAATTTTAAAAGACTAAAATTTTCTAAAGAAGTGCACAAGTGAACACAAATTTTCATGCGGTAGGTCATCCACATGTTCAGATTTCCCAAAGTGCTTCGAATAGGAGATTTTGCTTTTACAATAAGCTAGTCCTGCAATTCAAGGTCACGGGGTCCCTTAGTTTTGTCATGGTAACCTCAACAAGGCACAATAGGGGAAGAAAGTTCGCGAGGACTTAGGTAACAGTTTGGTGATCGTAATTAAAAAGGACTGAAAGCCCCTCTTTCCAATCCAATTCATAATATTGTTGGTTACAACATGTGTATGACTTCATTTGCTTAGGTAACATCGAAGTCCATCAGCATTCAACAACCCGGGAAAACAGTATTTTCTCTCTTCCCGTCCCCTTTACATTGGTAGAAAAGTTCAAACTTAATCTTTTATTTCTTGTTTTATTCTAGGGTGTCTATAAACAATTTTTCTTGGTTTTATTTGTTTTGTTTTTGCTATTTCTTTTTCCTTTTCACAAGTTGATGAACAATGTGTGTGATTTGGTAGGAGGCTTCTACATACTAGACACATTAATTAATGTGTCTGATTTCATTGAAGACTAAAATGAAATCAATGTAATTATTTAATATATATTATTTGCTAGTTTGATTGGTTTGTATAGTCTATTTTCAGGTAGAGGTTAAGGGTTCAAATCCCACTTTTTTATATGTATATATATATTTAGAGGTTGTGCTAGTATATTATTGCATTTTTTTTTTCATTTGCAAATATTCAAGAGTGATTAATTGTGTTATAATTGTACAATTGGTTAGTGTATTGGTCCACTAATTCAAGATCTTTCAAATGTCTTTTTTTCAATTTTTCTATTTTTGACAATTATTTTTAATTTTCAATAAATAATAATAATAAAAAAATAGCATTGTGAGGATTCCATCAGGAATAGCCAACTTCGTTTACCTACCTGGTTACCCCTATCAAGATGAGCTTTTAAGATCTATATATAACACACAAATATTTTGTTTAGGGGAAAAAAAAACTCCATTATAACTATCGAAAACGATGATTAAAGTGCTCAAAAGCATGTATAGAATATTTTCTTCAAATGGATTAAATATTAAATTTAAAGGTTTATTTGATGAAACTAGAAAATTTAGAATTGGAGATTTAGCACCAAAAATTCTAGTATTAGTGTTTTAGTTGTGATACATAGGGTGATAAAAAAAAAGTTTAAAATTAAGTACATAACAAATTATTTGATAGCATTTTTTTGTAAATTGATAAACAATAAAAGTAGATAATTAACAATAATATTACCATTAAAAGTAAATACTTCATATGATCATTGCAGAAAAAAAAGGATTACAAATGATTAATTACATAGGAATTTTGTTTTGTGTTTTGATCTTCATATGTCACATTGCATAATATAATAAAATATATTAGTAAAAAAAATATAAAAACTTCATCACAAATGTATTGAATATTTTGTTTGATAAAATAAATAAAGAATATAAAATGCAGATCCAAACTTGAAATTCAAATATTTTGAAACACCTCTGGATAAACAACATTTTTTGTTATGTTGCAAAGTTCCCCATTATCATCAAATATTAATAATTTCAAACCATTCCTCGATTTTAACTTAGAGATAGCCACATAAAGTTGCTCATGAGTAAAGACAGGTTTAGGTAAAAACAACTTAACAAATGACAAAGATTGATCTTGGCTTTTATTAATGGTCATAGCAAAGTAAAGAATAACTTGGAATTGTCTTCTTTGAACTTGAAAGGCGTGCCTGGATCAAAAGGTATTAAGTTCATCCGAGGTATGTAAACATTTTCTCCAATTTTATTGCCAGTTACAACAATTGCTCCAATGACGTTGTTTCCCAATTCTTCAACAAGCAACCTTGTTTCATTACACAATCCGAAGATTGATCAATGTTCCTTAGTAGCATAATTGGGACTCCCTTTTTCAAAACTAATTTATGATTTGGAATGCTAAAATACTTTATTTCATTTAAAAACTAGCAGTTATCCAATCACCTTCAATGCAACATCTTTCAGCTATGCAATATGAATTAGAGCTCAGATACTCCTTTTTCTCACAGGAATTTGGGAAAGCAAATTCATTAATCATTTCAACTACTCAAGAGTAGGCGCTAGCAATGCTCTATCCTAAAAAAAGGCATAGTTTTTCAAATTATCCAATAAATTTGGATAAGTGAAATCTACAATACTCCTTAGAGGTGAAAGTAATTCTAAAATTAAGAATTTTGCTTGAATTTCAACTTTTGCAATTCCGTCATAGTTGATTCCTAGCTTTCCATTTCCATTTCTAATTTGAACAATGCAGTCACTACAAGAAAAAAGGTAAATTGGCAGGTTGTTTAGCATTGTGGCGGTTTTAACCGTCTTTTTTTAAAATAATGGTGGTTCAAAGGGTAATTACCAATGCCATTAGGAATATTATGGCGGTTACTAAAAAACCGCCACAATTAACTTGGACAACCGCCATAATTTTCTTGTGTTGATTATGGCGGTCTAAATCGCCGCAATTTGGGTGATTTTTTTTTAAAGAATTATGACAGTGTGAATTGTCATAATTCCCATGTCAATTTTATAAAAAGAATTTAAATAATAATACAATACGTTTAATAAAACCAATTTCATATTAAGTTAATAAGATAAAGTAAAGGAATCAAGCATCGATCACGTCTCTCAAATAGGTGAATTTAAAGAAATCTAGTAAACCTTCTTTTCTACTACCTAAAGACTAGACAAACCATGTGCATCTTTTCCATCATCTAACCTTTTCCTAGCCATATTTTGCAAAAGCACGTATGTTAAAAAAAAAAAAAGGTTTAATCACATGTGACAGCTTATTGGATATGTGGCAAGAGAATTGCAGCCCTCCTGATCACAAAACAATGGTAACCAACATTGATTTTATTATCGACACCTTTCATTTAAAATCCAATTAAGGAAACAACAACGGTCCAATGTACTTGACGAAAAAGCTAAAATTTGAACTTTCTAGAAATATACAAAAATGAAATCAATAGATATAGGCATATGAAATTCAAAATATTTATCTTATATTATATCAGATAAGTTTATCTCATCAATAAAATAGCTTCCTAGAGAAGGAATGGGAATGTATTAACACATACTCAACAAGGAATCTATTCCAGGTTCGTTTAACTCTACCTACTATAACCATTTCACAACTACAAAATCAAAAAAGCATCCTATACCATTAATTCCACTAGCTTGTTGACATACCATTAACCCAACCCAATCTGAAATTGTTACAACTAGTTGGACAACTTTGAGTAATTTTCATAAATTGACAGTTTCAGGAGGAACAATATGCAACTTACAATCAAAGAGCACAAATGTTTGCTTTGGAACAAATCCAAGAGCTTAGCCTTAGGAAGGCTTTGAAGAGTTTCAATATAATCCTATTTTCCAAATCAGATCAGTACACATATCAAATGGAATAGGAATCTAATAGCCCAGGAGAACATGAGAAGTACCAAAATTTCTTGAGCTTCATCAGAAATATCAGCATCTTTTCCCTAAGGCTCCTTAGACCTACTTGAAATTCTTGTTCACAGTGAACCCTTGCCTTAAGAAAAATTATGATTGGTTTATTAATTTCCATTCTTATCTTAATATTGCCTTGAAAAAGAAAACAAAATATCACTTTAGCCCTTATTAGATTCTAGCATAATGCTTACCAACCATCTGGAGACTCTTGAATGAAGCACAAACCAAACAGCAAAGCAGACAAGGCACTAACCCTTCTAATTTCTAGCAAAGCCAAATGTTGGACCATTTTTTCTCTATATAATTATCGGCTACACCTAAAGGAAAGATTCTAAACTAATGTTATTACTTACCTGCTAGTGCTAGTACTCTCCAATTTATGACACTTCCTATTGAACGAGGTTGATGATCTAATAACAATGAGAAGCTGCTAAACAACTAAGGTCAAGAGCTAAATTCAACTTAACCAAAGAACAAATAACCAATAATTCTTAAACATTCCCTCACTTGATTTGTTGTTGCAAGTCCTCTTCGAAAAATTTTTGGTCCTATTTCTACTACATACATTGGAACCTGTTCAATTTTACTAAAATTTTGTTAGAAGATTTTCTAATACTATAGTCAATAGGCAATGTATAAGTACAACCATTAAGTTAAATGTCATGCGCTTAAACTTTCTGAATAAAAGAAGAAACAAAAAGAAAAAGGTTTCATGGTTATGAATTAGTCACCACATGTGAGATAATTCCAATTCCATATCCTGTGAAAAGTCTTCCCAAGTCAAGTATGAAAGAACCTAGGACATAGAATAAGTGAACCCGTTTGTTTCAATCTTTGCAACACCTTTTCTTAAGATGAATTTGTGCCGTCAGAAAATGCATACCTTTGAGAACAAGATAGCTAGCCAACCTATAATGAAATATCCTGTTGAACTTCTCATTGCCTTTTCATGAAAACCAAGGCTCAGTGACATGGAAAGAACAGACACTAAAACATATATAGTTCAAAATATTAGCCATTTTGATTAGATTTGAGTTCACATACTCCTTTTTGACCAATGAAATTAGTAATCCGACCAATGACTTAATGAATGACAATCTTCAATTCCCCATAATGACATAAAACTATTCAAATACATCACCAAAAAAATAAGAAGTTTTACTACTACATTTTGGCAATTCTTGTTCCCCAATCCTAAAATTTCATATGGACACAAAATTCCTATGCACTAAAAGTTAAAATACAAATTTCTTCTTTTTTTTTTCATGAATCTTACATAGTTCATTCTAACACACATAGACAAATCTGAATTGACCACTTTAAGAATTCACATAAACCCATAATCAAAATGAGAAATTTATCAAAGCCCTTGACTCAGATGAAGAGATCAACATCAACCAAAGCCCAAGCAAAGAAATTAAAAGTAGAATGGATCACAATCATAGTGGAGAATTTGGAAATTAGAAGAACAAATAAATGAGTATAATTAAATGAAAGTGTAATGAATCACAAAGATGTTTGTATATACCAAACCAAAAACAAACCTACACAAAATCAAAGCCACAAACCAAAGATCACTCAAATTGAAAAGAAAGAGAGAAAGTTGAAGAAGAGAGACCAAAATGCTTTCATCATCGTTCACGTCGTTCGATCGCAACCATCGACATCGCCTTCATCGGAGGAACCACCGCCTTGCCACCACCTTGTCAGAAACCTTCCTTTGCAGTCATGGTGAGGACGTCTTCGTCTTCGTCCATTACTAACTTGAACATGTCCCTGTCATCGTCGTTGTCCATGGCACCCTTGTCTCGCGATTCTTCTTGCTAGAGCCCTCCTTTGAAACTCCTTCAATAGCGGTAGCCCCTCCATGGCTGGGGGCTTCACGAGCAGCAAGCAGGTCGACATCGACCTCTTCCCTTTCAAATCGATGCTAGGGTCATACCTCTAACCATGCCTTTGAATGACAAGCTTTTGAAGATATTTTCTCCCTAAAAGGCCATGAAGAAACCGTCGACCTCCTCCTCCCCTTTGTAGTTCCATTGTTTCAATTTTCTATAAATACCAAGCCTTAGTGAACTTGGTTACACTTTAGATTATTTGCCAAGTTTAAGCTTTCTTGCAATTTTCTCTCTTTTCTCTCAATTTCTCTTCATCTTGTTCTTCCTCCCCCACCACTAAAGAAACCTTTCCACCACCACAAACCACCATAAACAACCTTGAACCACCACTTTCCCACCTCAAACTACTTCTCAAACACCAAACTTTTCCATTTCCAAGCTTACATCTTCAAGGAAAATTCATCTTCCTTGAGTTCCTCACTTTGCCGAATTCTCATCATCATCCAAGAGAAGATTTTGTCTTCTTATTTCCTCAAAGAATCAAGCTTTCTTTCATCTCTTTCAAAGACTTCATTTGGTAGGGGTTTATTTTCCAAGTTTTGCTTACTTTCTTTAAGAAAAGTTCTAGTTCTCTCTTGGTTTCAAAGCTCTTCCTTTTCCTCTCTTCATTTCGGCCATAGAGCTTTGTGATGAGAAAAACTTTGACTTGATGATGAGGTTTCAAGATAATGGTCTTGTGATGCCATGTGAGAATCCTCTAAAGCTTAAAAAACTTGGTCTTGGACCATACATAGTTTCGGCTTTCCTTTTCTTTTTCCTTGTGCAAGATTTTGGTTTCATTTCCTTTTCTTCCTATGATTTCGGTTTTCATTCCCTTATTTGTACAAAGTTTGATAAAAATGTTAAGTAGCTCACTAAAAGTTTTGTTTAAGAAAATTTATCATATGTTTTCAAAGAGCTCTAAGCTTACCCTTGCCAACCTTAAAGTTGGTCGGTTTAAGAGTTTACTCTAGATTGAAACCCATGAGCAATAAAATGAAGAATATGAGTAGTTCTCTTTATGTTTGCCTTTATAAGTGTTGATGTTTATCTCTTAGTCCACTTTCTTGAGCTTGATGATGATGTTCAAACCATAAGACTTCTTTGAAGACTTGGTGCTAAGAACTCTAAAACTCACTTTATATTGTTAGATACATGTTGGGTTAAGGCTATTGATGTTATTCTAAAGTCTTGTATGAGCTCTAGTTAAGATAAAATAAGTTGCATTCATGTTTAAGTTTATGCCTTGCACATCATGTTTACTTTTGATGCCATCACTAAGCTCTCAAGAATAAATAAATGAACTTGCATTTCATGTTTAAATTTCCAAGCTTGCACTTCATGTTTATTTTTCAAGTTATCACTTAATCTTCAAAGATAATAATGAGGTTGCATCTCATATTTATTTTATGCTCTCACTTTATTTTATAATGAAGAATAAAACAAAGTGCATAGCATGTTTATGTTTATGTCATCACTTAAATATTCTAAAGCTCAAACACTTGCCCAAGTATCACAAGTAAAGTTTTAGAAAATGGAAGCATTCCATGAATGCCATTTCGGCCTTGTGATGATGATGATGGACTTGATATGAGTTCACCTAATCATAAGTGCCCATAGCCTATGTCTTGGAATTTTTCTAAGCTTAGGTGAACTTACAGAGTATTATGAACAAGATTTTATGTTTTAAATCTATTTCATGAACAAAATAATTTAGCTACTGACCTCACCTATATTTATATGATTTTAATGAGATGAATTGGTTTGTAAAAGAGTTTTGAGTTCCTAAAATTATCCCAAGAAAAAACTAGCAACTTATATGCATTTAAATCATGAAATTATGTGATTATGTGAGCTATACTTTTGGTTCTGCCTTGATTGTTTGGCCACTATATTAATTCTGTTTTATGGAGTTAAAATGTGTAAAATTATGTTTGAGTAAAGTAAGGAACGATTTAGGGAAGTTAGGAAAGAATAAGTAACTAGAAAGGACTTAAAATGAGAATTCTAGAATGTACCATTTTTATGGAAAGTTAACCTCGACTTGGTTTTGGTTTTACCGACCCCAATATACCTTTCGAGGTATATTGTGATGCTTCGAGAAAGGGTTTAGGCTGTGTGTTGATGCAAAATAGGCAAGTGGTAGCCTATGCATCTAGACAACTCAAGCCTCACGAGGTGAACTATCCCACCCATGACCTAGAGTTGGCTGCCATAGTGTTTGCCTTGAAGATATGGAGGCACCACTTGTATGGCGTAAGGTTTGAAGTTTTCTCCGATCATAAAGTCTTAAGCATCTCTTTGATCAAAAGGAGTTGAATATGAGGCAGAGAAGGTGGATGGAAATTTTGAAGGACTGTGATTTCGGCTTAAGTTACCACCCAGGCAAGGCTAATGTGGTCGCCAATGCCTTGAGTCGAAAATCATTGCATCTATCTCACATGATGGTTAAAGAAGTTGAGTTAATAGAGAAGGTTAGGGATTTGAATTTGGGATGTCTGACGGATAGGAGTATGAAGATATGTCTCCTTAGTGTGACTAGTGGGTTTAAGTAGAGGTCATTATGGCAAAAGTGGAGAATGAGGAATTTAGAGAGACCCCAGGTGGTTTTGAGAAGGACCCGATGGTTTATGGAGGTTTGAGGGGCGGTCTCATGCCACAAGATGGTGACCTCCAAGAAAGCATCTTGGAGGAGGCTCACAAAAGCCACTTCACCATTCATCCTGGTGTTACCAAGATGTATCAGGATTTAAAGAAGATATTTTGGTGGCTAGGATTGAAAAAGGATGTAGTTTCCTGGGTTAGTAAGTGCTTGGTCTGTCAAAAGGTGAAGATCAAGCACCAAAAGCCTTCAGGAATGTTGCAACCCTGTCTATCCAGAGTGGAAGTGGGATAGCATTTCTATGGATTTTGTGACTGGCCTACCCAAGACCCAAGCCGGCCATGACGCTATTTGGGTAATAGTGGACAGATTGACCAAGTCGGCCCATTTCCTGCCTATCAAGATCACATTTTCCCTACACAAGTTAGCCCAACTATATATACAAGAGATAGTAAGGTTACATGGAGTGCCATTGACGATAATCTCGGATCGAGATCCGCTTTACGTCACATTTTTGGGAGCCTTTCAAAAGGCATTTGGTTCAAAGTTGTGTTTAAGTACGACTTACCACCTTCAGATGGTCAATCAGAAATAACTATCCAAACCTTGGAAGATATGTTGAGGGCGTGTGTTTTGGATAGAAAGGGAATCTGGGATAAGTACCTGCCACTTGTCGAATTCGCATATAACAACAGTTATCACGCGAGTATCGGTATGGCAGTACGAAGCCTTATATGGAAGGAAGTGCCAGTCCCTTTGTGTTGGCACGAACCTAGAGAACAAAGCATGCTGAGAAATGGTGAAGGAAACCACGGAGCAAATCAAAACAATTAAGGATAGAATCTTTAACTGAAAGTCGACAAAAGAGTTATGCGGACAAGCGAAAAAAGCCATTGGAGTTCTAAGAGGGTGAACGTGTTTTCTTAATGATTACCCCCACTATAGGCATAGGTCGAGCCATGAGAGTCAAAAAGTTGAGTCCCGATTTCTCGGTCCTTTTGAAATTCTTCGAGAGTTAGGACGATAGCTTACAAAATAGCCTTACCTCTTAACCTATCTAATCTTCATGACGTCTTTCATGTCTCTCAATTAAGAAAATACCAATCCGATCCTAGTCATGTGTTAGAGTCAGAGCATGTACAGTTAAGGGAGGACCTAACTTTCAATCAACCACCAACGAGGATCGTGGACCGTGGCGTCAAGCAAGCTGGAACAAGTTCGTTTCTTTGGTGAAAGTGGCGTAGAGGCGCGACAAGATGAAATAATACACGTGGGAGCTAGAATTGAGATAAGGACGAAGTATCTCGAGCTTTTCTAAGGTAATGAATTTCGAGGGCGAAATTCTTTTTAAGGAGGGGAGTAATGTAACGCCAAATTTTATTTTGAGTACAAATGACCAAAATGCCTCTGAAGTCATTTTTATAGGAATTAGGATAGGACCAACAGTCCTTGAATGGATCAACTCAATGTTTGAAGGGGATTATACTGTAATGGTTGATATCAGAGGTAAAATCTCGTTTTCGAACTTTCGGCTCAAAATGACCAAAATACCCTTGTAGCGTTTTATGGTAAAGGTGCCGTTTGAGCCGAAATTTTTAGAAAGTTCGGAATGATGTTTTATGAGTGGTTTATGATGATTAGTAGGGCAGGGAGGTCCCGAGTTTTAGTGCAAAATTACCATTTTGCCCCAATAGTGTCAGTGAGTCTAATGATGTAATTAACCAAACCTAAGTAATAGTAGGCTCTAATCGAAGATTAATTAATTTTGATAATTAATCTAGAGTCAAAATAATTTATTAAGGTTAATTAGAACCTAAGATTGTTTAATTAAACTCTAATTTCATTCTTTGATTCAAGATTCCTAGTCATGGAATCTTGAATAGTAATTTCTTTCTCTAATTCCTTAAATCAAGGAACTTTGTCTATGATTTAATTTGACTAGAAAATGGTTTTTAATTTGTTAATCTAACAAGACCACCCCTAAATCAAGTCTTGACAACCTTAATTGACCATTACCTCACCTAAACACTTTCTTACAAACTCCTAATCAAAACCTTAATTAAAGAAACACCTAAACACATCATTAAGCCACAATTAGATGAACAAATTCTTCGTCCCCCTTGGCTGGAAAAACTGGCCGAATACATACCCTTTGAAATATGTCACATGTTGATTTTGTTTCACTCCAAAGACCATGCCTTAAGCCATGCCTTGCCCATGCATAGCCATACCTCTAACCATGCCTTTGAATGACAAGCTTTTGAAGATATTTTCCCCCAAAGGCCATGAAGAAACGTCGGCCTCCTCCTCCCTTTGTAGTTCCATTGTTTCAATTTTCTATAAATACCAAGCCTTAGTGAACTTGGTTACACTTTAGATCATTTGCCAAGTTTAAGCTTTCTTGCAATTTTCTCTCTTTTTCTCTCAATTTCTCTTCATCTTGTTCTTCTCCCCCACCACTAAAGAAACCTTTCCACCATCACAAACCACCACAAACAACCTTGAACTACCACTCCCCCACCTTAAACCACCTCTCTAACACCAAACTTTTCCATTCCCAAGCTTACATCTTCAAGGAAAATTCATCTTCCTTGAGTTCCTCACTTGGCCGAATTCTCATCATCATCTAAGAGAAGATTTTGTCTTCTCATTTCCTCAAAGAATCAAGCTTTCTTTCATCTCTTTCAAAGACTTCATTTGGTAGGGGTTTATTTTCCAAGTTTTGCTTACTTTCTTTAAGAAAAGTTCTAGTTCTCTCTTGGTTTTCAAAGCTCTTCCTTTTCCTCACTTCATTTTGGCCTTAGAGCCTTGTGATAAGAAAACCTTTGACTTGATGATGAGGTTTCAAGATAATGGTCTTGTGATGCCATGTGAGAAACCTCTAAAGCTTAAAAAACTTGGTCTTGGACCATACATAGTTTCAGCTTTCCTTTTTTTTTCCTTGTGCAAGATTTTAGTTCTCATTTCCTTTTCTTCCTATGATTTCGATTTTCATTCCCTTATTTGTACAAAGTTTGATAAAAATGTTAAGTAGCTAACTAAAAGTTTTGTTTAAGAAAATTTATCATATGTTTTCAAAGAGCTCTAAGCTTACCCTTGCCAACCTTAAAGTTAGTTGGCCGTTCTAAGAGTTTACTCTAGATTGAAGCCCATGAGCAATAAAATGAAGAATATGAGTAGTTCTCTTTATGTTTGTCTTGATAAGTATTGATGTTTATCTCTTAGTCCATTTTCTTGAGCTTGATAATGATGTTCAAACCATAAGATTTCTTTGAAGACTTGGAGCTAAGAACTCTAAAGCTCACTTTATATTGTTAGATACATGTTGGGTTAAAGCTATTGATGTTCTTCTAATGTCTTGTATGAGCTCTAGTTAAGATAAAATAAGTTGCATTCATGTTTAAGTTTATGCTTTGCACATCATGTTTACTTTTGATGCCATCACTAAGCTCTCAGGAATAAATAAATGAACTTGCATTTCATGTTTAAATTTCTAAGCTTGCACTTCATGTTTATTTTTCAAGTTATCACTTAATCTTCAAAGATAATAATGAGGTTGCATCTCATATTTATTTTATGCTCACACTTTATTTTATAATGAAGAATAAAACAAAGTGCACAACATGTTTATGTTTATGTCATCACTTAAATATTCTAGAGCTCAAACACTTGCCCAAGTATCACAAGTAAAGTTTTAGAAAATGGAAGCATTCCATGAATGGGATTTTGGCCTTGTGATGATGATGATGGACTTGATATAAGTTCATCTAATCATAAGTGTTCATAGCCTATGTCTTGGAATATTTCTAAGCTTAGGTGAACTTAGAGTATTATGAACAAGATTTTATGTTTTAAATCTATTTCATAAACAAAATAATTTAGCTACTGACCTCACCTATATTTATATGATTTTAATGAGATGAATTGGTTTCTAAAAGATTTTTGAGTTCCTAAAATTATTCCAAGAGAAAACTAGCAACTTATATGTATTTAAATCATGAAATTATGTGATTACGTCAACTATACTTTTCGATTTTGCCTTGATTGTTTAGCCACTGTATTAATGCTATTTTATGGAGTTTAAATGTGTAAAATTATGTTTGAGTGAAGTAAGGAACAATTTAGGGAAGTTAGGAAAGAATAAGTAACTAGAAAGGACTTAAAATAAGAATTCTAGAACACTTTGATACAAAAATTATAAATTATGTTCCAGCATAATTGAACTTAAGGAAAATGGTTTATAATTAGTGGATATGTATAGGAATCCCTAATAATTGTTTTAGGAATTGAATATAGAGCCTTAGACGAAGACGGAACTTTGAAATGGTCAAAAATGTAGATCTAGAACCCAATCGAATTATAGTCATCCTGCTTAATTAATGCAATGTTGTTTGGAAGAGTTAGAGAGCATAAAAATTAGAGAGAATTACAAGTAGTAATCATTCAGGTGTATCCAAGGTTTATAATGGGCATTAGGATAATCAAACACAAGATTAAGACCCGTAAAGGTCAAAGCATAAGACATTGCAAGATAAGAGGTATAACATGAGTAAGTGACCAAGTAAACGAGTGTATTTACATTATAGAAGTATTAATGTTATGTGCATAAGATTGTGTGAACTTATGACGTAATTGATGTAATAATACGGCATGCTATGATTGAGATGCATATGGATATAAGATGATGATGGAATGAATGAATATGTTTATATGGCATTTAAAGATTTGATTGATTGAGACATTGAATGAGATGGCATGAGTTGAATAAGTTACGTGGCATGACTCAAATTGAGGAAATTTGGTATACAGCCATTATACTGCGGATTTCCATCAAATTTGAGAGACTTAAAAGAAGTTTTGAAAAGAAAGATTTTGAATGTGACATGTCGAGACGCATTTCTCCTGCTACGGTGAGGAGAAAGTAAACCCGTGGGGGGTATGGTCGTGGAGCCATATTGAAGCGGACAAAGTCACTGGTCATAACCAGTTGATACGTTTCATAGACCGACACATACTTTTCCTACTACGGTGAGGAAAAGGTAAAACCGTGAGGGCATAGACATTAGCTTGCCAAAGCGGACAAAGTCACTGGTCTTAACTAGTTGATGCATTTCGAGGAAGGAAAAAGTCCCATGATGGGTGATCCTTAGGCCCTCTACCCGTACTCTAGGTCGGGATTATTGTGATTATGTTATGATTATCAAGAGGATAAGTAAGAACTAGTGACAACTAGTTGAGGTATGAGCTCATAGCCTAGTTTTAGGGGTGCGGTTACTATTTTTGATACCTTTATGTCACAAGTTTGAAAAAAGAAAAAAGGATGTGAAGTTCCATACTTATGAAAGAGAAAGGTTTTCATGAGAAGTTACATGCCACTATGTGATGATAAATTATTTATGTCATGTTTTAATTATTTACATGTATAATGTATTGCCATGCATTCATGTTTCGCTATGCTGCATACATGCATTAAGATTCATCATAAAAGACACAGACCTTGGATAATTACTCTTATGAAACCTCATAATAAACCTTTGCATGTTAAATCTTTTCATAATAAACCTAAGGTTCCTGGGACGTTAACGATGACATTAGGATAGGAGGCTCCCTACTAAGATTCTTTAGTAAGATTCTTACCCCTCTACTTCTTTTCCATATCTCTTCATATCTCAATGGCATCGTTCGTGATCTTCATTGACACGCCGATTTGGGAGGTGCACTTTGATCCGAACATCAGTCATATAATTTCGAGGGTCAATGTGCTCTCATTTTGCGTACACGGGATGCTTGTTCGCACATCCAATTTCTAGCTTTCGCTTCACTCCTGCCTCACCATTTGGCGACGACTTGATTTCGAGAGGACTCGAACCGCGATGAGCAAACTCATCGTGCCCGCTATTCGGCTTCGGCGGTGCACGACTACCTCGAGTATTCCTCGCTCAGGCATTCAGAGACCGACCCATCGGAGGATTTCCCCACACATATCTACTCGGAGGATCTACCTTACGGCCCCCATGGACATCGGTAGAGGTAGTGAGGACACGGTGACGCGGAGATTAGCTCGCCAGAGATGCACCCATGTTGAGGAGGTCACGTCGTCCCCTTTCCGCTTGCACACACCTGAGGAGCTCGCCAGTTAATTGGGTATGTACCTTCAGGGATGAGGATTAGCGTCACCAGTAGGTTTCGAGGGAGGGGTAGCTATAGCTGGGGTTTGATCTTTTGGGGTTTCCCTGTACTCGTTGTTTATGTTTCCTTTCCTGTATTTCTGTTCTATGTACTACAAGCTCTCCCATTCTTATATGGGTATGACTTTATGTTTTTATATTTCAGTGGATGTATCAAACTATGTTATCTAATATATTATGGTATTTTGCTTCTATGGATAGATGTGTTCTCTATTGCTTTTATATGGTGTGTTTAAGCTCTTGGATGTTTTACAATTTGCTCATGGTAGTGCGCTCATGGCTCTAGTTTTGATTTAGGTTTTCAAAAAAAAAAATTTACCTGTATTTTCCGCTAAGTAATGAATTTAAAAGGAAGTAATAACTAATAATTAATCTTAATACATCCTAGGCGTGTTGGGTTAAATATTAGGGTGTTATAGAGGAAGGAGTGGGAGGAGGAAAGGAGGCGGTGGAGGAAGTAGAGCAATTGCTGCTTTGGTGTGGCTATGCCAAGAAGAAGAGGTCTAGCTCCATTAAGGTGTGTAGAGGGGCGTCTCTTTGTTATTTCACAAATCAGGGGCACTAGAAATTATTTTTCATGAAAGTTGTTTGTAAGGGATAGCGAGGAACATTAGGGTAATTACAACCCACCATTTTTCTAACTAAAATTATGGCGATTAACAAAACTGCCTTAATTCTGCATATTATGGCGATTTCAAAGAACCGCCCTAATTCAACCACTAAAATAAACATAATTTTTTGTAGTGAGTCGGCAAACAATATGAATTGTGGATTTAGATAAGAACTTGTTGCTTATAACCTCATATTTTTTGTCAGTTTAATAACTTTGCAATGTGGCCACAAATTTGATGAGTTTATGGTGGCATTTACAATTTCTTCTCTTGAAGCTCTTAAAACAACTGGAAGTATCTGATGGAAGTCTCCTCCAAGGACAACAATTTTTCCACCAAATGGTTCATCTTTAGACTTATTATTTGTGAACCTCAATATATCTCTCATAGTATGATCCAACGCTTCAAAATCAAATTTATTTACTATGCTTGCTTCATCCTATATAATAAATAGGACTTCCTTGCTTGATAGTACACGTTGACAACTCAGTAAGTGTCAATGGAATTGAAAATCTAGAATAAGCTGCCATTCCACCAGGTAAAAGCAATGAAGCAATCCCACTGGATGCAACATTCAAAACAATTTTGCCATTGGATCTAATAGAGTCGATAATGTTTCCCAAATGAATGTTTTTTTAGTTTATCCATAAACGTATACAAAATAAAAACCTCATTTCTCGTGGTTATCAAGTCTATTATACTATCATAAATTATCCTTTGATCTTTATTCATTGAAGATAAGTAGCCTTCAAGATCAACGGCAATTGCTCTTTATCATAGTTTAGCTCTTCAACTAAGAGATGATTTTGAAATTGATTGAGTAGAGAATCATTTGAGAATGGCATGGATTGGAAGTCTTTCAAAGACCTTCCATTTGAATTAAGTAACTTTTCAATTTCAATCAAACATATATTCTTCAACTCAAACTTAGGATAGAAAGATCTAAGAAAAGAAAAAGGTTTTTGTAATGACAATATGAAACTCTCAACTTATTATTAAAAAGTGCAATATTTGTCTTTAAAATTTTAAAGTATAATATTAAAATCGTTGAAAATAATTAAATGATAATTTAAAGCATACCTTGATTCCTTGATATTCTTCTCGATCATATAAGATTCCATCTGCTAAAAGTTCCTAAGCATGCTTCCATACAAATTGCGGCATGCTCATTATGTTTGTCACTAACAATGTAACAAAGAGCTTCCTTACTCGATTTCCAATGCTAACTCTCAGCTTCTTTTATATCTTTAATTCTTTTATACCCTTAATAAATTCATTGTTCAAGAAATGTATGAGAAAAGACCGAAAATAACTTTGAGGACCATAAATATAATACTAATAATAAAGAAATGAAATCCAAAAAAAAAGAAAAGAAATTGAAAGTGAAAAATAGCCAATAAAAATAGTAAAAGAATTATTATACCTTCAATAAATTCATTGTCATCCGCTAATAGCCCTAATACATGACATGCTTCTTCAGAAGATTGATGTACTAAATTACCTACTTTCCTTAAACTTTGGTAACTCTTACATCCTCTCTGAATAGTTAATAGTAACCTCAAGTAGTACAACTCACCGATTCCAGGAGGTATGTATTCAAGCCTGCCTATTAAATGTCCCTGCTTCTTAGGAAACCATTCTTGCTTTGGCTTGTTGTAGATGAAATGACTTGGAAACTCAACATAAGTTAAATCTCTTCCTTCTGGGTAAGAATTGTTTGCAACTATCCAAGCCTCAAACATTGTCTTTTTTTCTTATCCTTTTGAACAATATCATCAATTCGATCGCTGTCTCTAAAAACAACCAATTGCTTATTTGGAAGATGAAAGCTTAATCTATGAACAAGAGGTCACCTATGATATATATCAAATGCCATAATTCTCCAAACAGCTTCGCATGCAAAAAGATAGTGACAATCATAGTAGTTTTTTTTATCTCATCTACCATGCCTCTATTAATAAGATCACCTGTTAGTTGTGTAATTGCAACAGGAACTGGGCCTTTATTAATATACTTGAAGAGATACTTAATCGAATTTGACTTGTTACAATATTCAAAGTTGATATGAGCTTGATACTTCATCAATAGTTTTGGATTATAAGGAACAACAAATCTATTGTCCAAGTCAATCTGCTTTCTTATAGTGGTTACTCCTATATTTCTTCTTTTGTATATAGGATAACCGTCTTCATCAAATGTTGTGCTTTCTACAAACTTCTTTGGAAAATTTTTTGAGCATTTTCCATCATTCATACATGGTGATTTTGGATCAGCCATGCCACAAGGACCATGCATCGTTAATTTAGTAACGCCTCAAATAGTCAATGATATTTTCCCTTGTCCGGTAGCTCGAGATATCATACGATCAATAGAATCAGGTGTATGTAGCTTATCATCTGGGTGTAACTATAATAGAATATGCGCATTAGGCAACCCTCTCTTTTGAAATTCAATTGCATACATACCTGAACATAAGAAAAATTCAATGTGTCTTTAAAAATATTAAATATATTGATAGATATAATATTTTAAAAAATTAAAATCACTTACAAATAATGGACAATAGTATTATTACCTGCTATAATTTTCCCAAAGATATATCCCTTTTTGAAGTCAATTAATATTTGATCTAACTTCATTTGGAAGACTCTACATGCAATATCAGGCCTGCCTTCTGCTTCAATATTCCTTTCATTGACAAATCTTGTTATTTCTGGCCATTGAGGATTGCAAGTAATTGTAATAAATAAATCAGGATATCCATACCTCTTACAAACAGTCATTGCATCCTAACAATTGTTAAACATATCTCTCATTCCACCAGGAAAAGGAGGGGAGGATTATGCGCATTCCTAGCCTCCTGGATCCATTTCACCTCTTGTGTCAGCTTCCTCTAAGCCACTTAAAATGTAACACCCCAAAAATTAGTTAAAAAATTAATTTAAGTTTTGTTAGTCATAATAGACGTAGTAATGATGAGGACGACCCAACGGATATGTAAAAAAAAAATATGAATAGTAACTTGCGGGCCAAGGTCTAAGGGACAGCCAAAACCTTAGAACTGGACCCAAATGCCCGAAATTAAGAAATTATAGAATTAAAGTTAGAAATGGTTAGGAATACATATTTTATTCCTTAAATTAATTTTCAGGCAATGTTTGATTACGGATACGGTGTTTTACCCGTTTGGTAAAATTTTGGTGTGTGATTTCTAACATCGAAAGATAGTTTAATCCTTACAATATGATAATGCATATTTGTTAAAGCCAAGTGGATGACCAAGATTTAATCTTGACTAACAAGATTAAATCCTAGCCATCCATTCCATTGTTTCTTTTTAAAAAGGAAAAGAAATACACTTTGATTACATAAATGCTATCTTTATAACAAGATCACTTCAAACCACCTAACTTTGCCATTTTTTCCTTATCATTCTCAGTCAAGTACATCAGCCTCTAAATCTCCATTTCTTTCTTCTCAAACAACCTCAAACAATGTTCAAATCCTCAAAACATTGGCCTAGACTTGTTAAAACCATAAACTTCCTTTACAAAACTTGTTCTACACCTCAATCCCTATAAATCTAACCGATTAAAATCTCAATTCCTCAACAAACCTTACCTTGCTATCTCACCCCTCACTGATTTAGGAAGGATTTGAGGTTGATTTGGGAGCTTTGAAGTGGAAGGGATCAATCTTGGAGTAACTTGGAGCCAATGATCCATTAGACACCATAAAAGTATGGTATTTTAAACCTCTTTTACTTCAAATCTATTTTTATGATTTGTTTACTGATTTGGCTGAATATTTTTTGTTGTATTTAGTGATAATACATGGATATTGATGTATTAATTTTGGGGGAGAGTTTGGATGATGTTAGAAATCATTTTTGTCAAAAGAGATTTTGAACCCTTGCTAGAATTTAAGTTTTACTATAGGGGATTGTTCACAAATTTTCTGGTGCAATTGTAGTTATTTTTATGATCTAAAAAAATTATGTGTTGAAGCTAACATCTTGAGCTAGTACTATGAATTTTCTTGAGCTGTGTTTTGAACGTTTACTACTTGAAAAAAATTAGAAACCGAAGTGATCTATGTGCTGCCTAAAATGTTAGAATAGAAGCTGTAAGTTTTACTAATTTTTGTTTTCCATAAACAATGATGGAATTATTAGCTAAAAGTTTTATAGGATGTTGAGGACATATTGAAGTCCAACTATAAATTTTTGTATGATGTGATATGCTCATTTGATAGGGTAATAAAATTGGGAACCATAGCTATTAGCTGTAAATAGGGGTTGCTTACCTCTGAATTTATCTAACTTTTTTTAGCATAGTTAGAAAACGTTTCTTGCCTAAAATTTTTACAGGACATTGTAAACACATTGAAGTGTTTTAAAGAATTTTTATAGCCTCTAAATTAGGTGTTTGTTATGCAAATAAATTTGTGCTATAATGGGGTGAAGTCTACCAAATTGCTGGAATTGAATCCAAGTATTGATTTGATGATATAATGACATTTGGTTCAAGTATATTGTATATGAATACATGCTAGTGACTTTAAAGGTTGGTTTATGAGGCATGATTGAAATCACATTGTGAATGAATGCCTATATGGGTTTTATCCATGCATTTGGAAAAAGGAAAGTGAATGACACACTAAATTAAGTTATATAGTCATAAGTAAAAATGAGATCCTCTTTGACTTGTCAAGGGCAAATAAAGAAACATAAGATCCTTTTTACTTATCGAGGGCAAATAAAGAGAGATGAGATCCTTTTGACTTATCAAGGGCAAATAAAGAGAGATAAGATCCTCTTCGATTTATCAAGGATAATCAAAGATAATTTCACTACATTGGGCATATAAATATTTATACATATTGAATCATTTTGTTTACCATTATTTACTATGATTGTGAGCTTATTATAAATGTGTACTAAGTGATTGATTTTTTAAAAGTAACCCACTTCAGAAAGATTGATTTTGAACTTTAAAAATGAATAGTTATTATGTAATACATGATCACCTTTTCTTAATAAATGAAGTGGCTGGGACGATGACGATGACGATGACATGAATTTTAGTAAATATTTTGGGGACGCCCTACTGAAAATTTTAGAATTCTCACCCCTATGTATTTATTTTCTCGTGTCATCTCCAGGTTGATGTAGAAGACGGTGAGGCCGCTACAGGAAAGAATAAAGTGGAATTTGCAGTAGTTAGTGGTGGAAACCTATGTCTGTTGTGCTTAAGTGTATGCATATGTTTGTAAATATAAAAGATAACATATGTACTACAAAGCTCTTAGAAGAGCTTCCTTTTGTACTTGACTTGTATTAAATAAATATGTTGTTTCTTGCTATATATTTTGATAGAACCATTAGTTAGTGAATACATGATTCGACCAATTCTTGCTATAGACAATTAAGAAAGGTCTACAAATTTATAAGTAACAACTCTAGTACGATACCATGACTTAAGGATGAGGTTGTACTTGGAAGGATATTACACAAAATGTCAGACTTGATCATATTTTGATTTAATCTTACCCACTAGATTCTCTGAGCTTCAATCATCGTGTACATGTCAACCAAGAATTGTTGGAACAATCTTCAGGAGCATAAGATGTTTCCATACTCTAATTGTCTCTCTTGTATTCTAAATGCAATAAACTCCCTCAACGTTACTCTAACTCTCTTGAAACTCTTGTTCATGATAGAATCCCATATAGGTATGTCTTCTTGGTATCCGTCTTCTCCAAATGGAAATAGCAGTGGGTATTGAAGAGGGATGAAAGTAATGTAAGTCTCATGAATTCTTTGTAAATGACCATCATTTTTTTTACAATGATATCTCTCCTTGATTAGAAGCATCAAAATCCCAAACTATTAGAGTGATCATCGCAGATGGAATATTATAATTTCTTGCATCTCAAGATCTACTCTAAAACAACCTCAAACAAATATTAGCAGAGAGTTCTTGACTTATAAAATCTCTAACCCTTCTAAAAGTTTGTGCCAAAACGTGTTTTGATCAATCATGTCCTTCAAATCCTCTATTAATGTTATGTCCAAATTTGAAGTTTGGCGCCCATTATGAAAACAAATGACAATTTGTTTCATAAAGCTTTGTAGAAGATCAAATTTATGAATTTATTTTGAAGAGAAGTTAATAGTTAAAGAAATAATTAATCGTAAGCAAAAATGAATTTGTACCTGAAATGAGTCATTCTACTTGATATCTCATTCTAAGTATCATATATATAAAGCCAAGAAAATTTTGGCAGACAACCTTCAACTGGAAGTAAAAAGCCTATTTTATGAAAATTCTACCAATATATAATAAACTGGAGGTGCTCGACCATTGTTCAAAGAGGTTTCAACTTTTCCTCCAATAGAAGTGAACGAAAACATGCTATTGTACTGTCTAATATTTTCAAAAAAATGACCACTTCTCTCATTGATGTCATTTAGCAAATTAAATAGTAAATCAGGGGTCTTTTCAATCTTGGGAGTTCAATCTTTCCTTTCATGCAACATTACAAATGGAAAAATACGGGTCTAGAGCTTTTATGTTTTTTTTTTTTATCTTTCTTCATACCATACAAAAGCATAACAAAATTCATACTGTAATGAAAAGTCTCCAAAATCCAAATATTCTGTCAAAAAAGAAAATTTTTACGATTAATACTTCCAATATAATTATTTGACAAAGTATAAAGATTATAGATGTTGTCTGAAGTTACCTTCATTCTTAGATTGTTCAAATAGGGGATTACCAAATGAGAACTTTGTCATATTTTCACCAGTGGATGGGTTGGATGAAGTATCATCTATTTATGTTGAAGAAGAAACAACTAATAAATTAGACTTCAATACATAGCATTCATTACTTTTCAATATGCTATTGTAAGGGAAAGCATATAAAAAAAAATTGCGCCCCTACCTTCAAGTTCAAACGTGACATGAGATACAATAGATGAAATAATAGATCTTTTTTGGATTTTGTGCTTTCCAAAGTTCATTGAACCTAAAGCTGAGTCAAAGTTTGGTCTCTTTGAAGCACTTGCAACTGCCATGGACATTTGTAAAATAATATTTTTGTCAGTATAGACAATTATTTGGGCTAGTTAATTAAAAAAAAGCTTTTGTGGAATACATAAGAATACTTTAAGTTAATTCAAATTCAAAATAAATACCATTTGTTAAATCTGATAATGGAGTTATTGAATTTGATGATGCCATTTGCATGGAATGTGTCAATTTTGATGACAAACTTGTTTTACCAACATATCAATTCTTATTCAACATTGTTATTCTAATGACAACAAAAGGAGAATAAACAAACTATTTATAAAAACACATAGGTACTTCAAATGTATTAATAGATAATATCATATTTTTGGAGTTACCTCTAATATCTAGAGTAAAAAGGAGTGACATTGCTTGCATACCTTGTGATATGGACATAGTATGCAGATTTTCATTTTCACCTATGAAAATAGTATTCATTTTATTTAATAATTATTAAAATTATCAATATGATTTTTTTTGAAGGATTATTAGTATGATTTGTCACTAAGAAAATATAGAATAAAAAATATACTTTATATTTTTCAAGATATCAGGTTAAATATATTTGAAAAATAATTAATAATTTTAAAAATTAGAAAAAATGAATAGAATGATTTGGCAAAGGAAAAAAACTTGAAAAGGTGATCAAAATTGGATAAGCGTACCTGCATTATTGCTATTGTTTGAAGAGCTAGATGCTGCAAGAAATGTTTACAAACATACCATAAGTAAGGAGAGAGTATCATAAATAGTTAATATATGAATAAATGCAAAAGAGAGGGGAAATGAGTAATGTACATGCAATAAAGAACAAATGTGGGGGTGGAGTATTCTAATTGTGGTAGGGATAAATGTTCCCCAATTAATTTGAAAAAAAAAAAGAACAATAGCAGCATGTCAACAAAGAATTTTTATGAATTTATGTAAAATGTAAAGAAGAACACCTTTGACAAAGGTATAAAAATATTAAAAGTTGCTATATACTTGTTCCTCCAGAATAATGTGAACCTTTTTTGCTCCTTAGAATATTCTTGTGATAAGTTCTTGCTTGCTTTTGTTGGATGTTTTCAAAATAATTGCCATTGTCCATGATTTTAGGAAAACCTATCACAAAATGAATATTATATAGAATGTTCACAATGACCACATATTGGTGCTTAAGAGAGTAAAAGAAAATGCTCATGAGACGTGCTTGGCCACACCATATACTATATCTATTAATCGAATATAAATAGGTAAAACAATGATTGACTATTATGCGCCTTCAAATAAATAATTAGGATGTATATATATTGATACCTGAAATCTACAATTTATAATCTATAATATATAATACAAAATAAAATATTGTCTCATAGATTGTGTTTTTTAGTTGATAGTGTTTTCTAAATTGATTGCACTGAAAATATACTTTTTATTATTATTGAACAAAGAAATATACTTTGTAGACTAAATAAACGCAAAATATATTGTTATCATTATATTATATTATATTATATTATAGTATATTATATATATAATCTATAATATCTATATATATTAGTATATTATATATATAATCTACATATATATATTTGTATATAAATCACCCATTATATATATATCTTCTTTGGAATTTAAAAAAAATCCTTTTCAATGACAACATATCACAATTAGGATTATTATCATGTATGAGATGCAATTAGAATTATCTTCTTTCCTTTAAAAAAAATCCTTTTCATGACAACACTTATTTGTGCAATCACCCTAGAATTAATTATTAGATAACAATATCTTATCATGCCTATATATATATATATATATATATATATATATATATATATATAATTAGGATTATAAAAAAAATAATCATGTATGAGTCGTTATTAAGGTTATCCATTTTTTTAAAAAAAGTATTTTTCACGTTATTACTTGCGAGTATAGCACAAGATATCTTTTTCACGTTATAAACAAATGCAAAAGAGAGGTGGAAGGAGTAATGTACCTAGGAAAGAACAAATGTAAAGGTGGAGTATTCTTATTGTGGTGGGGATAAATGTTCCCTACTTGATTTTTTCATATAAAAAAAAAAACCAACACTTTCAGCATGTCAACAAAGAATTTTTATGAATTTATGTAAGACATAAAGAAGAATACCTTTGACAAAGGTATGAAAAAAATATAAAGTTTTTATATACCGTTTCTCTTGAACAATGTGAACCTCTTTTGCTCCTTAGATTATTCTTACAATAAGTTCTTTCATGTTTTTGTTGGATGTTTTCAAATAACTGCCATTGTCCATGTTTTCTGGAAAATGTATCACAAAATGAATATTATATAGGATGTTCATAATGACCGCATATTGGTAGAAACTAATAATGCTTAAGAGAGTAAAAGAAAATGCTCATGAGACACACTTGACCACACCATGTACTATATCTATTAATCGAATATAAATAGGTAAAATAATGGCATGCTATTATGTGTTCATCAAATAATTAGGATCTATATTGATATCCAAAATCTATAATTTATAACATATAATACATAATAAATTATTGTCTCATAGACTGTCTTTCTTAATTGATAGTGTTTTCTAATTTGATTATGTTGAAAATATACTTTTTATTATTATTGACCAAAGAAATATACTTTGTAGTCTAAATAAAGAAATTATTATCATGACAATTAAAGGCAAAGATATTATATTATACATATATATATATATATATATATATATTTCTATCTATATCCCTAATTATTAAAAAATTATATGAGTCGTAATTGGAATTATCTTTTTTAAAAAATATATATCTTTTTCACAATAACAATTGCAAAATATCCTTTTTGTTATAAAATATCATTTATTCAATTAGGATTATTAAAAAATATCATATATAAGTCATGCAATTAGAATTATTATTACTATTACTGCTACTACTATTGTATCATATCATATCATATTATATTATACCTATAATCTATAATATCTATATATATATCCCTATAATTAGGATTATTAAAAATCATTAATTAAAGTTATTTTTTATTAAAAAAAATATCTTCTTCACGTTAACATTTGCAACATATATTTTTTTTATATAAAATATATCATTTGTTCAATTAGGATTATTGAAAAGATATCATGTATGATGAGTCATGCAATTAGAATTATCTCTTCTTTTTATTTTTTTAAAAAATGCTTTTCACAATAATAATCATTTGTGCAACCACCCTATTAGATAGCATTATCTTATCATACTTTGATATATATTATAATTTATAATATATAATTATAACGATAATATAATAATGATAATACAATTTGCGTATAATATATAATATATGATATTGTGAATATTTTTCAATTGATTTATATTATTGTATAAATGAATGTTGGCTCCAAAAAAATAAAAAGGTAAAAGACTAGATTTGTTATTTTTACAGATATGCAAGTCACATAGGACGCCTTTTATTTTTAGAGGTGGCCATTTACTTTGTTTAACTTTAGAAATGACAAATGCTTGCTTTCATTTCATTCTGAAATAGATTGATAAAAAAAATGCTCCTCTAAAATTTCGAGACAAATTCATCTTTTTTCTATAATCAGCTTAAAAAATCCTTCATCAAGTATAGACAAATTAGAATAGATAATCATGAATTAGTTCACTACCTTCTATTTTAGCCAAATGAATCCGTTTGTCAGTTTGTTAGACTTGTTAATTATTAGTAGTATGATCCAAATGCAATTAACAAATTTTTACTTTACGCTTAAATCAATGATTAAATATAGGGATTCAATGAGTAATAATAGTCGCCATGTCTTTCTTTATCCGATGTTATGGTTACATAATAGTGTTGGATATTTTATCTGTGTGGTCTAGAATAAATCATATTTTGTTATAGTCTTAATTTTTCATTCTAGATTAATTAGATGCCAAAATATTGAACCATGTTATTCAGCCCATTTTGTGATTAATTTTTGTTATTGGGCTTAATTGTGATTTTTGTTATTAGTGGATTTTTTTTTTTTGGTTATTGTAAATGGGCCAACCATAATGGGTAGGTTTGGCCCATTTTGTTACTAACGGAGAGGCCATTGCTCCTAACCTCATCAGAGTGCTATTGCCCCATTGAGACGGTAGACTTTTGGCAACTAAAGGGGTGATAGGAGGAGCTCTCTCTCTATATTCTCTTTGTGGCTTGGTTTTCTTTCACAGAGCATAGGAAGTACCTAGTCGTGGACTCATCAAGCTTTACCGTTCCAGGTAATTCTAACACCTAATCCTAATTATAGCATTTGTTTATCTGTCATATTGAGAATTGGATTAAAACTTCATCAAGTGGTATCAGAGCCAATCTAATTCTGATATGGCAGTGATTTTACTATTTCAAATCAGGTGTTGATAATGTATATTCGTACATGTGATGAACTCTAATAGATCAATTTAGAATTTTAGGTTTTCACCGATCAATTTGAAATTAATAGGGGCTTTTGTTACTGGTAGTGTTATGAATAAATGACATAAAGATCATATAAAATGGTTGAGTGTACAGAGAGAATTTTGTCATTGAAAATATGAACCCTATGTAGAAGCTGATTAGGATTTGGAAACACTCTACCCATATATGTGTGAAATTGTTTCATTACCTTAGGGCTTTTATAGAGGATGAAATTTCAAACCTATTGACACCAAAATCATGAATTTTCATCGAGTATTGAGAGAGAAATCATGAAAAAACTGAGCATACCCATGCGATTTTTCAAACAAGAAGCCTAGATTATATAGGTCATGAATCGGTGCAATCTTACATGGGTTTCATAGAGCATTGAAAAGGGAATTCATAGACACCAAAACACTCCAAACAGAGGTCTAATGTGAGAGAAAATCGCGATGACCCAGTAGCTATAAAAATGGGTCACGAGATCCATCCCAAAACCCAAGCTGAAGGTTAGGGCGATCAACAATGAATGAGCTTGATGCCCAGGCACGGCCCAGGCACGTGTGAGCATGTGCGGCCCATCTGGGCCCGTTTTGACCCATCTTTTTCATTTTAGGGTTTTTTGATATTTTAAAATTATTGGTATTTTTTATTTATTTTTCTGGTATTAGAAATAATTATTGTTAATTTTTCATTACATATATTGCTTAAAAATGTTAGGTACTCTCCAAATTTGGTCTGAAATTTTTTGTGCATATTTCTAACATTGTTAGGCACATTATATACAGTACATTCTCATATTTGATATCATTTGGTTAATTAAATAATTTTGTGTTCTATTTTGAGCATATTATTGAATATTGAGATTATGTTATATTGCTATTGTAAAGTTTTTGGGATATATATAATTTTGAGATAAGCGTTTTAGACTAATTTTGTACTGTTGTTGGGTATTTTTTTCATAATTGTGAGCTTGCCTTCATAAGACGAATTGTGATAAAATACTATTATTTAAAACAAAACTGTTGTTACTAATGTGGCATTAGGAATTATTTTAATAATGCACTAACCCTATTGGTTTGTCTTTATTGATATAGTTCCTAATGATTGATAATTATATTTAAAATTTTTTAGCATCCTCTCGATATTAGCTTTAAAAATATAATTATTTTCTGTAATGTGGGAGTTAACTTGTGTATTGTAATTTGGAACCCTTCGGCAGAATTATAATTGCATGAGGTGACTTTATTGTTGTCATAAGCTCTATTTCGTTTATTGGATATGCTTGACAAAAATCTCCCATTAATGTATAAATTTCAACTTTGCCAATGAACATGAACTCTTTACCAAAGCTGAATAGAACAAATTATGAGGACTGGACTAATTCTGTTAAGTTTTTCCTTGCCATTTCTAATATCGATGCTGCCCTTCCTAGAATGAGCCTAAAGTTCCCACACCTGATTCTTCCGCTACTATTATAGCAAAACATGATAAATGGGCTCATTCTAATAGAGTATGTCTGATGACTATGAAGTTTACTATGGACAAGACCATCAAAGATAATGTTCCTAAGAAGAATAATGTTAAGGAGTTTCTTCAGTTTGTGGCCAAGAAATTCAAGAAATTTGATAAGACGGAGAAGGCCTACTCTGAAGCATTTTCATGTTTAGGGTTGTAAGGCAGAAGTTAGGCTTTACAATCCAGAAATAAAGAAGCTTGATCCTAAGATGATTAGTGGATTCTTCGTAGGATATTGCATTGGCTCAAGGGGTTCTAGATTTTATTGTCCTACTCTTACCACCAGAGTTATTGAATCTGATTCTATTTTGAAAATGATTCAGAACATGTTATAACTCAAGAACCACGTGTTGTTAGTTTTAGAGAAGAGCATGTCACTATTCCTATGTCTATTGCTTCTTTGCCTGAGTCTATGCCAACTGTTGTCACTCATGATGAGGCCATTGTTCCCATTGTTGATGCTGATGTTGATCCTCATGCTGATCATGATGTTCAGAATCCTGATATAGTTGTGCCTCAATTGAGGCGATCTGAGCATGTTCCTAGATCTACTAGATTCAGGGATTATGTTGTTTATTTGCAAGAATATGAGTTTGCTTATGTTGAGGATTCTGACCTTTTTACTTTCCATGAAGCCATTTTGATTCTCATGGTTCACAATGGTTAGCTACCATGGAAGATGAATTAGCTTCTATGCGAAAAATGATGTTTGGGATTTGGTGGAATTGCCTGAAGGTTGCAAACCTTAGTTATAAATGGGTCTTTAAGACTAAACATAATGCTAGAGGAGAGATAGAGAGGTATAAAGCCAGACTTGTTGCTAAAGGGTACAACAAAGGAAGGATAGACTATAAAGAGACGTTTTCTCTTGTCTCTACCAAAGACTCTTTTTGTATTGTGATGGCTTTGGTTGCTCATTTTGATCTAGAACTTCATCAGATGGATGTTAAGACAACATTCTTGAATGGTGATCTGTTGAGGATGTCTATATGGACCAGCAAGATGGTTTTGTTGAAAGTGGCAAAGAACACATTGTTTGCAAATTGAAAAGATCCATTTATGGTTTGAAGGGCTTTAGACAGTTGTACTTGAAGTTTGATCATATTGTAGGCTTCCTTGGCTTTAAGAAAAATGCAGTTGATCAGTGCATTTATCTGAAGAATAGTAGGAGAAAATTTGTTATTCTTGTTCTCTATATTGATGATATCCTTTTGGCTAGTAATAATGTGGGATTTTTGAATGAGACTAAACAGATGCTTACAACTCATTTTGATATGAAGGATCTTGGTGATGCATCTTTTGTTTTGGGCATTGGGATTCATCATGATAGATCTTGTGGTATCCTTGGTTTGTTTCAATGAGGACATATTGATAGAATCCTAAATCGGTTCAATATGCAATTTTGTAAGCCCTATGTTGCACCCATTCAAAAGAGTGAGAGGCTTTCTAATACCCATGTCCTTACACTGAAAGTGAAATAGCATATATGAAGAAAATTCCTTATTCTTCTCCATTGGCAGCCTTATGTATACTCAAGTCTGTACACATCCTGATATTGTTTTTGTTGTTGGTGTACTTGGAAGATATTTGAGTAAACCTGGTGTGGTACATTAGCAAGCTGCAAAATGTGTTTGAGGTATCTGAAAGGTACCAAAGATTATATGATTACATACAGGAGGTCAGATCATCTTGAGGTGACAGATTATTCTGATTCTGATTATGGTGGTTCTCCAAATGATCATAAGTCCACATCAGGTTATGTATTCATGTTAGCTGGAGGATCTCTTGGAAGAATGTCAACAGACTCTTACAGCTACATCAACCATGGAAGTAGAGTATATAACTTGTTATGAGGCTACATGTCAAGCGATATGGTTGAAAAAATTTATTGTTGAGTTTGATTTTATGGAGAGTATCTTTAGGCCTATGACTATATATTGTGACAACTTGTTGTGGTAAACTTCTCTCTTAATAATAAGAGCTCAAAGCGGACAAAACACTTTGAGACAAAGTTTATGTTTTTGAGATAAAAAATTCAAGAGTTTAAAACTCATATCGAGCATATCCCTACTGAGCTTATGGCTGCCGATACCTTAACAAAAGGCATAACTATTAAAACTTTTATTAATCATGTAACCTGTATAGGTGTAGTGGGGTCTTTTGATGTTTTTGATTAGTGGGAGTTTATTTTTTATGTTTTGTTATGACCTCTTATTTGTAATATTTTGAGACATTGTTCAAACAATGATTATTTGTTGCTATTGTTATTGCCATACAATTGTTCTGCAGTTTAATTATTATAATTATTATTGTACATGTATATATTGTGATGGCATATTGTTGAGACATTTTGAACCCAGTCTCAATTTTGTTGTTGTGATAAGATTTATTGAATCTTATATGGCATCTTGGGCAAATGCTTGGGCCATTTTTATTGGGAAATTGCACTTTGTTCACACTTTGGTATGTCATTTTGTTGTGCTTTCTCATTTATCCATATTCCACTTTGTTGTTGGGTTACAGGATATAGATGTCTTATAATGTATGAAATCACTAAACTATGATTTTGTGCATTGTTAAGATGTTTATAGTTTTATTTTGGACCTTTTCGTGGTTAATATTAGCTTATTTTGGCATCTTGTTGTGGCCATATATTGTTGATTAATTTGGTATATCATGATGTTTTGATTTATGCTGTCTAAGTGGGAGAATGTTGGATATTTTTTATGTGTGGACTGGCATAAATCATATTTTGTTAGTCTTAACTTTTTGATTCTAGATTAATTGGATGCCAAAATATTGAATCATGTTATTCAGCCCATTTTGTGATTAATTTTTGTTATTGGGCTTAATTGTTGTTATTAGTGGATTTTTTTTTGTTATTGTAAATAGGCTAACCATAATGGGTAGGTTTGGCCCATTTTGTTACTAGCTAGAGAGGTCCTTGCTCCTAACCTCATCAGAGTGTTGTTGCTCCATTGAGACGGTCCAGACTTTTGGCAATGAAAGGGTGATAGGAGGAGCTCTCTCTCTCTCTCTCAGCTTGGTTTTCTTTCACAGGACATAGGAAGCACCTAGTCATGGACTCATCAAGCTCTATGTTCAAGGTAATTCTAACACCTAATACCAATTATAGCATTTGTTTATCTTTTGTCATATTGAGAATTGGATTAAAATTTCGTCAACAATCAAGGAATCCCATGGATATAACAAAATGAAATCTTATAACAATAGGTAAAAAATAAAATAGAAAGATTTGCCCCTAAAAGTTCTTTAGTGTTTGACATGTCAATCTATATTCAATTTTGAAAGATATGACTAATGCTTTTGCTTTCAACTCATTGAGCACAACTTTGCACCTTTTAAATATTTCAGCTTTCTTTTTGTTACTTCATAATCATAAGAATAAAGCAAAAATAATAAGAAAATGCAGTAAACTAATTGGTAATATCTAATCTAAAAAAGCATCCAAACGATATGATTAGTAGACTTATTAAAAGTCAAGCTGACCAATAATAAAATATCTTAAATAATTATCATAAAATAAGTAACTTGTCCACAAATATAATGCCTAAGACATAACAACTTTCAGGTATTTGAAACCATAACAAAGACAAATTGTTTACAACCATATATGATTAGTAGACTTATTAAACTAACCAAAAAAAAAAAAAACAAAGACAAACTGTCTACAACCATATATGATTAGTCGATTTTTTTATTTAACTAATAAAAAAAAGACAGCAAAATCCTAATAAAACTCACAACTATCACTCCTTCCCAATCTTAATAGATTTCAACTTTTTAGTTGACATCTTTCCATCTAGTCTAACATGCATTTCATTGGACACTCTTTTTGCAGGGGTTAGAAGTGGAGCTCCACTTTCATTGATAAAATTCCTTCATCAAATCCTGCATAACAAAGGGAAAAAAAAAAGAGTATTTGAATGGAGTCCCTTTGAGAAAAAAGAAAGAAAATGCATAGAACAAAAATAGTGCTAATCAAACATGTTTAAAAATAGCACCTTAACACAGGAAAAGAAGGAGAAGGAGGAGCACGAACATCAGAGATCTAAATTCAAAGTCTTTTCACCAAACGATATGCCAGCTGTAAATCAGTCTATAATACAATTGAATATATTCAATGATATGACACTAAAAAAAAAAAAAGTTTACCAAATAAATTGGGCATGTTAAAGTTTATAAAGGAAATCAATTCAAACCTGAGTAGAAAAAAAAGGAAGGATTCAGATCCTTGAACTGTGATGATTGAATCATTAAAACAAATGTCAAGGACATCATATGATGGTTCTGACTCATTGAAACATTTATTATTAACCTCAACCTTGAACATGAATGATTTATCAATCAATATTTGTTGAAATGCTAAGGGTTGACTTAGGTTCAAACTGCCTATTTTAAAAAATTTAAAACGTAAGTAGTTGATATATTATCATATGTTAAGCTAAAATAACATGTACTATCTCCTATATTTATAAATTTATGCCAATATATTTCATTAAACCTACATTTTCAATAGATTTCAACATCTTCAGTCAGGACTTGTGCAACAATAAGCATCCAAGCTTTTCAAATATCACAAAAGTTGCACTATCCGAAGCATCAATAACTGTAGCCATAATTCTCTACGTATTTATAATGAAATACAAATGAATATAAACCTCATCCTAAAGTTATTTGTTTAAAGGAAATTAGAACAATACTTAATAAAATATAGACTAACCTTGGAATCACATTCACCATACGCTTTTTGCACTTATCACGGTAGTAATATCCTGATTGAGGAACCACTTCAGTACCACATCTACATGCTGCAATAAACCAATTAGGTCCACCATCCACACCCTTAATTGTAGCATAGACAACATAATCACCATCCTAAAAAAAAACAGCCAACACAAAAGAGAGTACATTAATATTTGAACTTTCTATTTGTGACCAAAAAAAAAAAATAGAGTTAAATCTAAAACTATGTTAAGATTTAAAAAGTATAAATAGCATAGGCTAAAAAGGAACTCACTTCTCTATAGTATTTCAGTTCTTTAATTGTCTTCCAAGGTGCAACCTTGAGGAAGTCATCCTCAGGTGAGTAATAATGACTGGATATTTCAACATTTGGTTTTTAGAATTAGTTCTAACCATGTTTAAAAATTTAGATATAACCTGTGTATCATGGCATATCTTTGAAACCTTAAATGAAGGTTCAACATGGCTTCTAAACCCTATCTTAACCTCAACTTTGAAGAGGAATTTCTTCTGAATCAGATACTCTTCAAACTCTTTTGGATGCTTAATAGTCTCTCCATGGTCCTATAATTTTGTTATTTTTTCATAAGTAAAAGGCTTACAAAATAGAAAGGACATTTCTTCATAAAATTTGTATTAAAAAAAAAAGAATAAATGAATGCTCCACCAACTCAACCTTATATAATATAGTTGCAAAATTCTAAAGCACCTCATCTTGAGGAAAAAGGAATTATAATATACTATGTAAAATTAAAGAAAAGGATTATAACATACTATTTCAGATTTTTCAGCAAGAGTTGTAACAATTTTTTTACTATCGTTAGAAATTACCGAATTACTCTAGGTAATTCTTACATAAACTTTGAGACCGAACAATCCTCAATAAAGGAATATAACATTAGAAGAAAGGTTAGGAGCAATTCGTGCGAGAGTTGCAAACCCTGATTTTTTGTACGTGTAAAATGACCAAAATGCCCTGAGGTATTTTACTTAGAAAATGAGGATCGTGGGCCCCACCCATCCTCAAGGGGATGTTTTGATGATAATAAGGGATTGTTTGTGTTATGTGTGTTAATAGAGGAGAAGAATCCTAATTTTGAGCTCCAACGCATGAAATGACCAAAACGCCCCTGAGTTGTTTTAACTCAATTTGCTTGCCGACCCGAACCTCACTAAAATGTTTTAAAACATGTTTTTAAGCTATGATTAACCATTAGTTAAGCTCAGGTGGTCTCGGGCAATTTTTAAGTAAAATTACCATTTTGTCCCTCTCTTGTAGTTTTGCGAATTTTGAGATTTTTGATTCGTATAGCGAAACCTAAGCAATATTAGGCTCAAAATAAAGGTTATTAGATTCTAATTATTAATCTAGAGTCAAAATTATTTATTTAGATTCATTAGAACTTAAAATTGCTTAAAAACACCCAAATTGCAAATTCTGTAATTTGCAAAGATACCTACCTACACCTACATAATACATGGAACACACAAATTTTATCCTCCTTAGGCTATAATGCACGAAATTATATGGCCTAATATACATTAGAAAATTTGTCAAACTTGGCACAAAACTCAAGGTATGAAAACAAGGAATCATGTTTCATGATTCCATGTTTTAAGCCACCAAACAAGATGATTTTTCCTTCCTTGTTTCCTCCTCAAATTTAGTTAGATTTTCCTCCTCCTCTTGTCCATACATGAGCTTGAATTCTTCTATAAATAGGCATGCTTAGAAGTCATTAGAGACTTGCTCAAAATTTTCATAACTTCAAGTTTTTCCTAAGCTCAAAAACTTTCTTTCTTTCTTCCCCCTTGGCCAAAATTCTTTCTTCAACCTTTCAAGGATATTTTGTTTCATTTCACTTCAAGAAACCAAGTTCTCTTCCTTTCCTTCAAATAAAATTAGGTAGGGTGTTGTTTCTAAGTTCATTTTATGCTATGACAAGTTATGTTTCTAGTTCAAAAATGTTGAATTAATGAACATTTTCTATGGCTTTTTCAATTCAATTTTCTTCTTTCTTTCTTTTGAGTAATTCGGCCTTATGGCTTAGATTATGATGAGACCATGGTTTGATGATGAGGTTCTTGAGTGTTGGTTGCAAAGCCTTCACAAGTTAGACCTCTAAAACTTGAAGGTTTCACTAGTTTTTAAAGCTTTATAATTTCAGTTTTTCTTTCCTTATTTTTTCTTCCATGGTTTCAGCCAAATGGCCTAAGAAGGAATGAAATGATGGCTTGATGATGAGGACCTTGAGTATGGGTTGTAAATCCATCACAAGTTAGGCCTCTAAAGCTTGAAAATTCCACTTGATGCAAAACTTTAAAGAATGATGTTTTTATGATGTAAAAATAAAGATCTTGAGTTTAGAACTTGAAAGATGTATTTTTCACTTTGTCTTGCTAAGATATATTGGGTTGAATTTATATTTCTCTAAAGTCTTGGAGGAGCTCTAGTAAAGAAATAAAATGAACTTGCATCCATGTTTAAGTTTATGCCTTGCATAACCATATTTACTTTCTATGTCATCACTAAATACTCAAGAATGAATAAATGAACTTGCATTCTCATGTTTAAATTTTCAAGCTTGCATTTCATGTTTATGTTTCAAGTTGTCACTTAATCTCTAAAGATGATAAAAGGTTGCATCTCATATTTATTTTATGCTCTCACTTTATTTTATAATGCTAAAAGAATCAACGCATGACATGTTTATTATTATGTCATCACCTAAGAATCCTAGAGCTCAAAGACTTGCCCAAGTATCACAAGCAAAGAAATAAGGTTCTTGGAACCATAATAATAAGAACTCTAAAACTCACTTTCAATTTCCTTAAGATTATTGGAGTCAAAGAATTCATTCTTTAAGAAGTCTTGAGTTTGGAGCTTAATAAGATGTAATAAGAATTCTCTTCTCTCTTCCGGTCCAGCGGACTCCTGCCGCTCGGTTTCTTTTTTCTTTTATTAAGATTCTCTTCTCCCTCCATTGGTCAAGGACTACCGCGCTAGTTTCTTGCATATCATGTTTATAATTCCAAGTTATCACCTTATAAAGACAAGATTAAAATGAGGTTGCATAGCATGTTTATGATTCTAGTTATCACCTAAATCTCTAAAGCTCAAGACTTGCTCCTTTTATCTTAAGTGAAGATTTTAATCGTAAAGATTCTTTCAATGTATAAATCGGCCTCATGATTAAGGTAGGCTTAAAGTGATTTTAAATAAGCTACTAATTTAGTTCTAAAATTTCTTTCAAGAGTAACAAAAAGAATTAGTTTTTAAAAGAGTTTTAAGGCCTTGCAAAGATTTTACGAGATACTAGTATCTTACTTGTACTTAAAAATGTGATTTTAAGCAATTATGTGAGGTTCATGATTCAGCCACTAATCTGAGTTTAGTACTACTGTATGATGATGGTTTAATATGTTGAAGTTGTGATAATTATGGTTTATTGCTAAAGGAATGATTCTATGCATGTTAGAGATAAAACTAGCTTCCTAGAAAACCGTAAAAGCAAGATTTCTAGAACTTTAGAGAATGAAATTTATGTATTCTGTCCAGAGCCTTTAGTGACCTTAAGAACCAGATTTTATCATGTTTAGATAAGGGAGAATGATTCATAATTGGTTTAGTAATTAATTTTAGCATCATAAGGAAAGCCGGTAATGAGAAATGGTTAAAAACGCAACTTCTAGCACACGTAAAACCTTAAGAACAACTTACTGTCTATGCTGCCCCATATAGTCTAATAACGTTCTTAGGACTTATAATTGATGGTAATAAGTCCCTTAGATGCATAATTAATTAGTTCAATAATTAAGGTTGCCCGATTCTAGAGTTTCGGTTGTTTAAGACGGCTTTCGATAAGGATTTATGATGATGCCTCTTTGATGTTTTAAATGATAAGTCTATGTAGTGATTTGATGCTTATTAAGTATTTGACGTCATTGAATGATTTCTGGACTTGCATGTTATAGTTGCTGTTGCAAACAATGAGAATGCTTATGCATGAAATAATGAAATATTTTTTGTTATTTAAAAATTTACCCTTGTTCCTGGAAGAAAGTATATTCCTAAAAGTGTAATTTGGAAAGGTTTGGCTAGAAAAACTTGGTATTTAGCGTGTCCATTTGTGACCCACCTCTCTTTCTGGGAATCTCCAGATGCATGATTACAGTTGGTATATATATTATTCCAGAATAAGACTATAAACGAGAAAATGTTATGAATGATTATGAATTGAGAATTGTATTATGATATAACATGCAAAGACTTAATGGTGACTTAAATTTATGAGGAAATGATCCTTTGGACCCATCATACTATAGGTGGTGAAAAGGTGATTCTTGCCCCTAAACCGTTCTCTCAAAAGGGTAGAGTTGGGATCTTAACTTATCAAAAGGGATAAGTATATGCTAGTGACGACTAGTAAGGTATGAGCTCATAACCTAGATTACTCCCAAAAGGGTGGAGTGTAGGCGGCCTGTAACACCCTAATAATTAACCCAATACACCTAGGCATGATTAATTACTAGACTTTACTCTTTGCTTCAGTTTCTTAATCATGCTTTGAAAATACTTAGTGAAATTACGAGCCATTTTTTTTTAAACATAATTGAAAACGTGAGCCGCGCTTAACGTGAATGATTTAGCAAAATTTAAAAGACACATAGGAATTTACAAACATCACATCATAATATATTGGCTCCATCATACAGCATCCATAATTACATATCATATAGATATTTTGCCTACCAACAGAATAAGACTAAGTGTAGGCAATCTAACAAAACATAAATAATATATGGATGGAAGGACATCCATTAATGGCACCTAGTAATAACACTCAGGGATAGGGATAGATGTCTGAAATATACGAGTGAAACTAGAGGATCAAGTTCAGCTACGGTGAAGCCTCAATGTGATTCACGAACTCTTCCTTCTATTTCTGAAGACGAGATGGAAAGAAAAATAGAGGGAGTGAGAAACTTATAAAAAGAATCTCGTAGGGTACTCACCTCATGATGCATTGTGTCATCATCATCGTCCCCAGGAACCTGGAGTTATTATGAAATAGTGAGCATGCTAAGATTGATTTATTAAGTTTGAAAATATACTTTCCGAGGTTCATCGGTTTTAATCATGCGTCTTATAATGCATCATAAACTTAGCATGTCATGTTTATAATGAACTTTTCCTTTTATCAACACATCGTATTCTTCATCATCATATCATAAATACTATGCATAAAAGAACATCATATTTCTCATCATCATATCATAAATACTATGCATAGAAGAACATCATATTTCCCATCATCATCTCATAAAATGCTATGCAGAAGAACATCATACCATAATAGCTATGCACAAGACATGATGCACATATTTCATTCCTTTAGTGTCCTAGGTGACTTAAAATCTTGTCATCATCATCATTATTTTCCTTGGGGCCACCCTATACTCCACCCTTTTGGGAGTAATCTAGGTTATGAGCTCATACCTTACTAGTCGTCACTAGCATATACTTATCCCTTTTGATAAGTTAAAATCCCGACTCTACCCTTTTGAGAGAACGGGCTAGGGGCAAGAATCACCTTTTCACCACCTCTAGTCTGATGGGTCTTAAAGGATCATTTTCTCAAGAGTTTAAGTCACCATTAAGTCTTAGCATGTTAAATCATAATCATCAAGATGCATGAACATTCTCATTGTTTGCAATAGCAATTATAACATGCAAGCCATGAAATCATTCAATAATATCAAATTCTCAGTAGGCATTACATCATCATATAACTGACATTCCAAAGCATCAAAAGATGTCATCTAAAATTTTCAGGTAAAGCTCCCTTAAATAACCGAACTCTAAAATTGGGTAACCTTAATTATCAAACTAATTACTTATGCATCTAAGGGATTTATTACCATCAATTATAAGCCTTAAGAACATTATTAGACTATATGGGGTAGCATAGAGTAAGTTGTTCTTAAGGTTTTACGTGTGCTAGAAGTTACGTTTTTAACCCTTTCTCGTTACCGGCTTTCCCTATGATGCTAAAATTAATTACTAAACCAATTATGAATCATTGTCCCTTATCTAAACATAATAATATCTGGTTCTTAAGGTCACTAAAGGCTCTGGACAGAATGCATAAATTTCATTCTCTAAAGTTCTAGAAATCTTGCTTTTAGGTTTTCTAGGAAGCTAGTTTTATCTCTAACATGCATAGAATCATTCCTTTAGCAATAAACCATAATTATCACAACTTCAAACATATTAAATCATCATCATTTATTGGTACTAATCTCATATCAAAAGCCGAATCATGAACCTCATATAATTGTATAAAATCACATTTTAAGTGAACATAAAATATTAGTTTCCCGTAGAATCCTTGCAAAGCTTTAAAACTCTTTTAGAAACTAATTCTTTTTGCTAAACTTGAAAGAATCTTCATAATTAAAATTCTCACTTAAGATAAAAGGAGCAAGTCTTGAGCTTAAGAGATTTATGTGATATCTTAGAATCATAAACATGCTATGCAACCTCATTTTAATCTTGTCATTATAAGGTGATAACTTGGAATTATAAACATGATATGCAAATTCATTTCTTTATCTTTAAGATTTAAGGTGATGACTTGAAAATTAAACATGATGCAAGAGCTTGAAATATAAACATGATGCAAGAAACTGAAGCGGTAGTCCGCAGGGACAAGTGGAGGGAGAGAGAATCTTAAGAAGGAGCGGCGTAATCCGCATGGACCGGTGAAGGGAGAAGAGAATTATTATTACATCTTTTTAAGCTCCAATCTCAAGACTTCTTAAAGAATCAATTCTTTAACTCCAATAATCTTATTTCTTTGCTTGTGATACTTGGGTAAGTCTTTGAGCTCTAGGATCTTTAGGTGATGACATAAAAATAAACATGTCATGCGTTGATTCTTTTAGCCATTATAAAATAAAGTGAGAACATAAAATAAATATGAGATGCAACTTCTTTATTATCTTTAGAGATTAAGTGACAACATGAAATATAAACATGAAATGCAAGCTTGGAAATTTAAACATGAGTATGCAAGTCCATTTATTCATTCTTGAAATTTTAGTGATGACATAGAAAGTAAACATGATTATGCAAGGCATAAACTTAAACATGGATGCAAGTTCATTTGATTTCTTTACTAGAGCTCCTTCAAGACTTTATAGAAATACAAATTCAATATATATATCTTAACAAGACAAAGTGAGAAATACATCTTTCAAATTCTAAACTCAAGATCATAAAATCATCATAAAAACATCATTCTTTAAAGTTTTGCATCAAGTGGAACTTTCAAGCTTTAGAGGCCTAACTTGTGATGGATTCACAACCCACCTTCAAGGTCCTCATCATCAAGCCATCATCTTAGTCCCACCTAGGCCATATGGCTGAATTGGTTAAAGAAAAAGGAAGAAGAAAACCAAATGGAAAAACTAGAGAAAATCCATGAAATCATCATTTTGAACCAAGAACAACACTTAGCAAAACATAGAAATAAACTTAAAAACAACTCCCTACCTAATCTGATTTGAAGGAAAGGAAGAGAACTTGGTTTCTTGGAGTGAAATGAAAGAAAATATTCTTGAAAGGTTGAAGAAAGAATTTCAGCCAAGGGGGAAGAAAGAAAGAAAGTTTTTGAGCTTAGGAAAAACTTGAAGTTGTGAAATTTTTGAGCAAGCCTCTAATGACTTCTAAGCATGCCTATTTATAGAAGAATTCAAGCTCATAAATGGACAAGAGGAGAAGGAAAATCTGATTCAATTTGAGGAGGAGACAAGGAAGGAAAAATCATCTTGTTTGGTGGCTTAAAACATGGAATCATGTTTCAAAGTTCCTTGTTTTATGGTGATTTTTGGCATTATGTTTTAGTGCATTATCTTGCAATAATTCTAATGATTATGGCTGAATAATTTCGTGCATTACAGCCTCATGGAAGAGGGTTTTGTGTGTTCCATGTATTATTTAGGTGTAGGCAAGGTATTCATGCAATTTAGAGAATTTACGGTTAAGGGCTTAGGTGAATTAGTAAGCAATTTGAGTGTTTTAAAGCAATTTTAGGTTCTAATCAATTTAAATAAATAATTTTGACTCTAGATTAATAATTAGAATTTAATAAGCTTTAATTTGAGCCTAATATTGCTTAGGTTTCGTTAGACGAATCAAAAATCTCAAAATTTGTAAAACTGCACAAAGACAGGGGCAAAACGGTCATTTTACTTAAAAATTGCCCGAGACCACCCGAGCTTAACCAATGGTTAATCATGGCTTAAAAACACCTTTTAACACATTTTAGTGAGGTTCGGGCTAAGTCGGCACGCAAATCGAAGTTAAAACGCCGCAAGGGCGTTTTGGTCATTTCGCGTCGGAGCTCAAAATTAGGATTCTTCTCCTCTATTAACACACATAACACAAACAATCCCTTATTAACATCAAAACATCCCCTTGAGGATGGGTGGGGCCCACGATCCTCATTTTCTGAGTAAAATAACCTCAGGGGCATTTTGGTCATTTTACACGTCCAGAAAATTCGGGGTTTGACTCTTGCACGAATTGCTCCTAACTTCTTTTCTAATGTTATATTCCTTTATTGAGGATTGTTTGGTCTCAAATTTATATAAGAATTACCTAGGGTAATTCGGTAATTCTAAATGACAGTAAAAGTTGGGGCGTTACAATACTCCCCTCCTTAAAAAGAATTTCGCCCTCGAAATTCGTTACCTAATAGTTCGGATATTGTGCTTGCATGTCTGATTCCAGCTCCCATGTGAGTTCTTCGTTCCACCTCGCCCATGCTACTTTGACTAGAGGTCCAGCCTTATTTCTCAATTGCTTAACTCCTCGGTCAACGATTCTCGTGGGTGGTAAGTTAAACGTTAGGTCATCTCTTAATTGTACATGTTCTGGCTCTAGTACATGACTTGGGTCAGAATGATATTTTCTGGGATACATGAAAAACATCATGAAGGTTGGACAGACTTGGGGGAAGGGCTATACGGTAAGCTCCAGATCCTACTTTGCTAAGGATTTCAAATGGGCCAAGAAATCTAGGGCTCAATTTTTTTACTTTCATCGCTCGGCCTATGCATGTGGTGGGGGTGATCCTTAGGAACACATGGTCCCCTTTTTGAAAATCTAGCGTTTTCGCCGCTTGTCCGCATAGTTTTTCTCGACTTTGAGCGGTAAGAATTTTATCCCTAATCTTCTTGATTTGTTCCGTTGTTTCCCTCACAATATCAGGTCAGAGTAAACTTTGCTCTCGGGTTCATACCAACATAAGGGAGATTGACATTTCCGTCCATAGAGGGCCTCGTATGGTGCCATACCAATGCTTGCATGATAACTGTTGTTATATGCAAATTCAATTAGCGCAGGTACTTATCCCAACTTCCCTTTGATCCAAAACACATGCCCTTAACATATCCTCTAAGGTTTGGATAGTTCTTTCAGATTGACCATCCGTTGGGGGTGATAAGCCGTGCTCAAACACAGCTTTGAACCAAACGCCTTTTGAAAGGCTCCCAAAACCGTGACGTGAATCGCGAATCTCGATCAGAGATTATTGACGGTACTCCATGTAATCTTACTATCTCCTATATATAATTGTGCTAACCTATCCAAGGAATAAGTCACCTTAATAGGTAAAAAGTGGGCTGATTTAGTCAACCGATCCACTATTACCCAAATGGCGTCATGATTCGCTTGGGTCCTCGGTAGTCCAGTTACAAAATCCATGGAGATACTATTCCACTTCCACTCGGAATTGACAAAGGTTGCAACATTCAGAAGGTCTTTGGTGTTCAATCTTCACCTTTTGACACACCAAGCACTTACTCACCCATGTGCACACATCTTTCTTCAATCCAGGCCACCAGAACATCTTCTTCAAATCTTGATACATCTTGGTGGCACCAGGATGAAGGGTGAAATGACTCTTATGGGCTTCCTCCAAAATGTTCTTCGGAGGTCACCACTAGCAGGTACACATATACGACCTTCAAATCTCCACAAACTATCATTCCCCTGGGTAAAACCTTTCAACTTATCAACTCTTCCTCCTCTAAGGTTTCTTGAAATTCCGTATCTTCCCTTTGGGCTTGAGCAATTCTTTCCTTGAATTCACTCGTCACACTAAGATGGCAAGCTCTTATGCCCTTAGTGGTCAAGGTCATTCCTAGGTTTAGGTCTCTAAACCTCAATTAACTCAATCTCCTTCACCATCAAATGGGATACTTGTAAAGATTTCCTACTTAGGGCATCGGCTACAACGTTAGCTTTGCCTGGATGGTAGTTTAACCCAAAATCATAATCTTTTAAGAACTCCATCCACCTTCTTTGCCTCATGTTTAGTTCTTTTTGATCAAAGAGATATTTCAAACTCTTGTGATCGGAGAACACCTCAAACTTCACTCCGTATAAATGGTGTCTCCAAATCTTCAGAGCAAACACGACGGCGGCTAATTCAAGGTCATGGGTAGGGTAATTTGCCTCATGTGGCTTGAGTTGCCTCGACGCATAGGCCACCACTTGCCTATCTTGCATCAGTACACAACCCAAACCCTTCCTCGAAGCATCACAGTACACTTCGAAAGGCACATGGGGTCAGGTAACACTAAAACGGGGTTGAGGTTAGCTTGTGTTTCAGCTCTTGAAAGCTCTTTTCACACTCCGTGGTCCATGAAAAATGGGTGTTTTTCCTAGTTAGCTTGGTCAGAGGTAGGGAAATCTGGGAAAATCCCTTGATAAACCGACGGTAATAACCAGCTAAACCTAAGAAGCTCCTTACTTCATTCCGTGGTTGGTCTTTCCAGTTTACAACGTTTCCACCTTACTAGGATCTACAGCAATTCCTTTCTTAGATACTACATGCCCTAAAAATTTCACCTCATCCAACCAGAATTCACACTTAGAAAGCTTGGCATATAGTTTCTTTTCCTTCAAGATTTCCAGTACTATGGTTAGGTGGCATTCATGCTCCTCGTGGGTCTTAGAGTAGATGAGAATGTCATCTATAAAGACAACCACGAACTGATCTAAATAGGGTCTAAAGATCCTATTCATGTAATCCATAAAAATTGCCGGAGCATTGGTTAATCCAAAGGACATTCCTCCAAACTCAAAATGGCCGTATCGAGTGCGAAAGGCCGTTTTTGGTATATCTTCATCTCTTACTCTAATCTGGTGGTAACCTGACCTCAAATCAATCTTAGAAAACACTGTTGCACCTTTAAGCTGGTCCATCAAGTCATCTATCCTAGGCAAAGGGTATTTGTTCTTTATCGTCACTTTATTCAATTGCCTATAGTCAACACACATCCTCATACTTCCATCCTTTTTCTTTACAAACAATACGGGGCTCCCCAAGGTGACGCACTAGGCCTAACAAACTTTTTCTCCAATAAATCCTCTAATTGAGCTTTCAACTCGGTCAATTCTAATGGGGACATCCTGTATGGGGCTATGGATATGGGACCTGCAGGAAGCAATTCTATGGAAAACTCTATCTCTCTCTTGGGGGAAACTCTGTATATCATCTGGAAATACTTCGGGATAATTTCTTACTATTGGTATCTCATTGATACTTTGCTCAAAGTCCACATCACTAGCGGCTAAGAAAATATAACCTTTATTCTCACCCTTACCACAGTCCATTTCCAGCGTTATGTAAGACTTATGGGTTTCTTAGGTTCAATGGGAATAGGAAGAAAGGTGATGGTTTTCTCATAGCAGTTTAACAATACACGGTTGGCCTCAAGCCAATCCATGCCAAGAATCACATCTAAACCTTGCATGGGTAAGCAAATAAGATCTAAAACAAAGGATCTATTCTCTATAACAAAATTGCAATCTAGACAACATCTACAAGTCCTAACGGGTTTTCCATAGGGTAGAAACAATAAGGTCAAAAGGAAGCTCAGTCACATGCAAGTTAAGGCTTTTAACACATGAGTAGGAAATAAAAGAATGGGAAGCGCCAGAATCATACAGTACAATTAAGTCTTTTCCATACATGTTACACTTACCTTCCACGAGATTCCGTGACTTCGTCGTTTCTTCAGCATTAACGGTAAAAACCCTTCCTTGATATTGCGGCTTGGGATTGGGGGTTGGCGGGTTCCTCTCCATGCATTCTCGAGAGTAGTGGCCCGGCTTTCACACCGATAGCATACATTTGTTCCGGCTCGACAGGGCATGCTCCCATGATTCTTGCCGCACTTGGAACAGTCCATGGATGGTGGGGGTCGTGGAGGTGCTGGACCCCTTTGTGGTGCTTTCCCCTTGTTGTTGTTATTGTTGTTGTTGTGATTGTTGTTGGGGTTGTTGTTGTAGCGGTTGGTGTTATAGCGGTTGTTGTTGTTGTTCGGCCTTCCTTGTTGAAAGTTCCTTTGTGGACCTTGGGGTCTCAATTGAGGTGGGAATGGGGGTCGATTATGCCTCTTGAATTGACCTTGAGGTGTCAGCTTCTTGGTGATATTATCCAACCTTGAGGTGCTCAACTTTCTGCCCTTCTTCAATGATGCGGCATTTGTTGACTAGGGTAGAGAAATCCCTAATCTCCAAATGCGCAACTCCACATTAAGCTGCCTTTAACCCTGACTCGTATTTAATGCATTTCCAATACTCGTCGGGTTACCCTGATACATCCTTGAGAACTTAATAAGTTCTTCAAATCTGGCAGTGTCCTGGGCTACATTCATGTTTCCTTGAACAAGTTGCATGAACTCAATGTCCTTGGCATTTCTGACGGATTCTGGAAAATACTTTTCATAAAAATGGACCTTGAGCTCCCAATCAATGTCCACGTCAGTTGCCTCTAGGAGTCTTTGGGCACCTGTCCACCAAAAGCCGGCATCACCTTCAAGCATATGGGTAGCGAAGGTGACCTTCTGCTCCTCTGAGCATGGGACTACAGCAAAGACCTTCTCAATATTCCGAATCCATTCATCTGCAACATTTGGATTGAGGGTCCCCTTGAAAATTGGCGGGTTCGCCCTGAAACTCCCCAAAACGAGCGTGTTCGGGGATCTCATGGCCTTGATTCGCATTAGCTTGGCGATCCTGATCCATTCGATCCATCATCATCCTCATTGTCCTTGCCACATCACGGAGTGCTTCAGCGGTTTCGTTGTTCTGGTTATTCTGTGCCGCGTTCCTAGTCTGTTGTCGACGTGCCATTGGTCCCTATACACACAAAACGGCAACACTGAGGTGATCAGGCTCAACATTCCATGCAAAGTGAGCAAGTTACCATGGCACGTGCAACATACAGCAGTCATGCATCTCTAATCCTCAAGCTCATCCTAATGATAAACATATACACATGACATTTCTAACGTAGTATGCTTTAGAAGCATAGCCAGTCCAATCCTCAGGCTAGATGAGAACCGAACCGCTCTGATACCAAAATGTAACACCCTAATAATTAACCCAATACACCTAGGTAGTATCTGATTAATTACTAGACTTTACTCTTTGCTTCAGTTTCTTAATCATGCTTTGAAAATACTTAGTGAAATTACGAGCCATTTTTTTTTAAACATAATTGAAAACGTGAGCCGCGCTTAACGTGAATGATTTAGCAAAATTTAAAAGACACATAGGAATTTACAAACATCACATCATAATATATTGGCTCCATCATACAGCATCCATAATTACATATCATATAGATATTTTGCCTACCAACAGAATAAGACTAAGTGTAGGCAATCTAACAAAACATAAATAATATATGGATGGAAGGACATCCATTAATGGCACCTAGTAATAACACTCCAGGGATAGGGATAGATGTCTGAAATATACGAGTGAAACTAAGGATCAAGTTCAGCTCCGTGAGCCTCAATGTGATTCACGAACTCTTCCTTCTATTTCTGAAGACGAGATGGAAAGAAAAATAGAGGGAGTGAGAAACTTATAAAAAGAATCTCAGTAGGGTACTCACCTCATGATGCATTGTGTCATCATCATCGTCCCCAGGAACCTGGGTTATTATGAAATAGTGAGCATGCTAAGATTGATTTATTAAGTTCGAAAATATACTTTACCGAGGTTCGTCGGTTTTAATCATGCGTCTTATAATGCATCATAAACTTAGCATGTCATGTTTATAATGAACTTTTCCTTTTATCAACACATCGTATTCTTCATCATCATATCATAAATACTATGCATAAAAGAACATCATATTTCTCATCATCATATCATAAATACTATGCATAGAAGAACATCATATTTCCATCATCATCTCATAAAATGCTATGCAGAAGAACATCATACCATAATAGCTATGCACAAGACATGATGCACATATTTCATTCCTTTAGTGTCCTAGGTGACTTAAAATCTTGTCATCATCATCATTATTTTCCTTGGGGCCACCCTATACTCCACCCTTTTGGGAGTAATCTAGGTTATGAGCTCATACCTTACTAGTCGTCACTAGCATATACTTATCCCTTTTGATAAGTTAAAATCCACTCTACCCTTTTGAGAGAACGGGCTAGGGGCAAGAATCACCTTTTCACCACCTCTAATCTGATGGGTCTTAAAGGATCATTTTCTCAAGAGTTTAAGTCACCATTAAGTCTTAGCATGTTATATCATAATCATCAAGATGCATGAACATTCTCATTGTTTGCAATAGCAATTATAACATGCAAGCCATGAAATCATTCAATAATATCAAATTTTCAGTAGGCATTACATCATCATATAACTGACATTCCAAAGCATCAAAAGATGTCATCTAAAATTTTCAGTAAAGCTCCCTTAAATAACCGAACTCTAAAATTGGGTAACCTTAATTATCAAACTAATTACTTATGCATCTAAGGGATTTATTACCATCAATTATAAGCCTTAAGAACATTATTAGACTATATGGGGTAGCATAGACAGTAAGTTGTTCTTAAGGTTTTACGTGTGCTAGAAGTTACGTTTTTAACCCTTTCTCGTTACGGCTTTCCCTATGATGCTAAAATTAATTACTAAACCAATTATGAATCATTGTCCCTTATCTAAACATAATAATATCTGGTTCTTAAGGTCACTAAAGGCTCTGGACAGAATGCATAAATTTCATTCTCTAAAGTTCTAGAAATCTTGCTTTTAGGTTTTCTAGGAAGCTAGTTTTATCTCTAACATGCATAGAATCATTCCTTTAGCAATAAACCATAATTATCACAACTTCAAACATATTAAATCATCATCATTTATTGGTACTAATCTCATATCAGAAGCCGAATCATGAACCTCATATAATTGTATAAAATCACATTTTAAGTGAACATAAAATATTAGTTTCCCGTAGAATCCTTGCAAAGCTTTAAAACTCTTTTAGAAACTAATTCTTTTTGCTAAACTTGAAAGAATCTTCATAATTAAAATTCTCACTTAAGATAAAAGGAGCAAGTCTTGAGCTTAAGAGATTTATGTGATATCTTAGAATCATAAACATGCTATGCAACCTCATTTTAATCTTGTCATTATAAGGTGATAACTTGGAATTATAAACATGATATGCAAATTCATTTCTTTATCTTTAAGATTTAAGGTGATGACTTGAAAATTAAACATGATGCAAGAGCTTGAAATATAAACATGATGCAAGAACTGGAGCGGCGGTAGTCCATAGGACCAGTGGAGGGAGAAGAGAATCTTAAAAGGAGCGGCGGTAATCCGACGGTGAAGGGAGAAGAGAATTATTATTACATCTTTTTAAGCTCCAATCTCAAGACTTCTTAAAGAATCAATTCTTTAACTCCAATAATCTTATTTCTTTGCTTGTGATACTTGGGTAAGTCTTTGAGCTCTAGGATCTTTAGGTGATGACATAAAAATAAACATGTCATGCGTTGATTCTTTTAGCCATTATAAAATAAAGTGAGAACATAAAATAAATATGAGATGCAACTTCTTTATTATCTTTAGAGATTAAGTGACAACATGAAATATAAACATGAAATGCAAGCTTGGAAATTTAAACATGAGTATGCAAGTCCATTTATTCATTCTTGAAATTTTAGTGATGACATAGAAAGTAAACATGATTATGCAAGGCATAAACTTAAACATGGATGCAAGTTCATTTGATTTCTTTACTAGAGCTCCTTCAAGACTTTATAGAAATACAAATTCAATATATATATCTTAACAAGACAAAGTGAGAAATACATCTTTCAAATTCTAAACTCAAGATCATAAAATCATCATAAAAACATCATTCTTTAAAGTTTTGCATCAAGTGGAACTTTCAAGCTTTAGAGGCCTAACTTGTGATGGATTCACAACCCACCTTCAAGGTCCTCATCATCAAGCCATCATCTTAGTCCCACCTAGGCCATATGGCTGAATTGGTTAAAGAAAAGGAAGAAGAAAACCAAATGGAAAAACTAGAGAAGATCCATGAAATCATCATTTTGAACCAAGAACAACACTTAGCAAAACATAGAAATAAACTTAAAAACAACTCCCTACCTAATCTGATTTGAAGGAAAGGAAGAGAACTTGGTTTCTTGGAGTGAAATGAAAGAAAATATTCTTGAAAGGTTGAAGAAAGAATTTCAGCCAAGGGGAAGAAAGAAAGAAAGTTTTTGAGCTTAGGAAAAACTTGAAGTTGTGAAATTTTTGAGCAAGCCTCTAATGACTTCTAAGCATGCCTATTTATAGAAGAATTCAAGCTCATAAATGGACAAGAGGAGAAGGAAAATCTGATTCAATTTGAGGAGGAGACAAGGAAGGAAAAATCATCTTGTTTGGTGGCTTAAAACATGGAATCATGTTTCAAAGTTCCTTGTTTTATGGTGATTTTTGGCATTATGTTTTAGTGCATTATCTTGCAATAATTCTAATGATTATGGCTGAATAATTTCGTGCATTACAGCCTCATGGAAGAGGGTTTTGTGTGTTCCATGTATTATTTAGGTGTAGGCAAGGTATTCATGCAATTTAGAGAATTTACGGTTAAGGGCTTAGGTGAATTAGTAAGCAATTTGAGTGTTTTAAAGCAATTTTAGGTTCTAATCAATTTAAATAAATAATTTTGACTCTAGATTAATAATTAGAATTTAATAAGCTTTAATTTGAGCCTAATATTGCTTAGGTTTCGTTAGACAAATCAAAAATCTCAAAATTTGTAAAACTCACAAAGACGGGGCAAAACGGTCATTTTACTTAAAAATTGCCCGAGACCACCCGAGCTTAACCAATGGTTAATCATGGCTTAAAAACACCTTTTAACACATTTTAGTGAGGTTCGGGCTAAGTCGGCACGCAAATCGGAGTTAAAACGCCGCAAGGGCGTTTTGGTCATTTCGCGTCGGAGCTCAAAATTAGGATTCTTCTCCTCTATTAACACACATAACACAAACAATCCCTTATTAACATCAAAACATCCCCTTGAGGATGGGTGGGGCCCACGATCCTCATTTTCTGAGTAAAATAACCTCAGGGGCATTTTGGTCATTTTACACGTCCAGAAAATTCGGGGCTTGCGACTCTTGCACGAATTGCTCATAACTTCTTTTCTAATGTTATATTCCTTTATTAAGGATTGTTTGGTCTCAAATTTATATAAGAATTACCTAGGGTAATTCGGTAATTCTAAATGACAGTAAAAGTTGGGGCGTACACGGCCCCAAGGAAAATAATGATGATGATAAGATTTTAAGTCACCTAAAGCACTAAAGAAATGAAATATGATGTTCTTCTATGCATGTTATTATGATATGATGATGAGGAATATGATGCGTTGATAAAAGGAAAAGTTCATTATAAATATGACATGCTAAGTTTATGATGCATTATAAGACGCATGATTTAAAAATTGACGAACCTCGGTAAAGTACTTTTCTGAACTTAATAATGAATCTTAGCATGCTCACTATTTTATAATAACCCGAGGTTCTTGGAGACTTTGATGATGACACATTATAAAGATACCCCTGAGAATTCTTTAGCAAGATTCTCACTCCATTTCTTTATTTCCGTCATTGTCTTCAATACCAATGGCGACATTTGTCCTATATGTTGATACCCCTACATGGGAATTTCACTACGAACCAGAGGCATTGTTCATATCACTTTGAAGGGAGGTGCGCGGTTCGTGTTTTTGTTTTCGTAGGACATCCATTTGCACACCCCGTTCCTAATTATCATTTTTCCCGTCTTCTCGGTATGGAGATGAAATGGTTTTTGAGCACACAATCCACCTGATGAAAGGATGCTACGTTCTTACTCCGCTCATCCTTTCCATGGTATTCCCAATTATGTCCCTCAAACGAGGTATTCTGAGACGGATCCATCAGAGGATACCCCTACTCATGTATATTCGAGAGCTCTGCTCTTACTCCCTCGTGTGAGAGAGAGTAGTGAGGAAGTCTGGTGCAGCCAAGATTGGCACGAAGGCCATCTATGCATCCTCAACCTAGTACATCTCGTGTGTCCCTTTCTAAAGGAATTCGTCAATAGATAGGATATATTCCACCATTTAGGGGCAGTGGCCATAGAAAGTTCTTAATAGATTTGAGCGTGATCATATACCTTAGTTTTAGGATAGCTCTCCTCGGCCTTTAAAGTTATTTACTTTAAGTGCATATGTTGTCTTATGTATTCTAGTTTGATGTATTTCTTTAAGACGGGAATGTATAAGTGAGGTTATTATGTATATATGGTGTGCTTATGGATGCTATATGATGGAGCCAATATATTATGATGTGATGTTTGTAAATTCCTATGTGTCTTTTAAATTTTGTTAAATCATTCACGTTAAGCGCGGCTCACGTTTTCAATTATTTTTTTTAAAAAAGGCTCGTAATTTCACTAAGTATTTTCAAAGCATGATTAAGGAACTGAAGCAAATAGTAAAGTCTAGTAATTAATTAATACTCCTAGGTGTATTGGGTTAATTATTAGGTGTTACAAGAGTGAACATTGCATCCTTACAATAGAAGATGCCTCACGATCAATAACACAAAGATAGTGGACCAGAGTCATCCATGACAGATAGCTTAATTTGGTACCTACAATAATAGAGGCATGAAATAAGAATTTCAGCAATCAATTTTGATGATAAAATAAAAATTTTCTAATGCAGGATTTTAAGAACAAATAGATTTATAGCACTAACCTAGAAGTGACATCCATAACATGATAGGAGCAACTTTTCCAGTAACACATCCCAAAGTGAGGGGTTACAACCTTATTGCACTTGTAAGCTATATACCACTAATCCTCATCATTGGTGACAACAACAATAGTAGCATATACTACGTAGAAACCATCCTTCATAACAAAAATCTTGGTTAGTAAGTATTTAGGGAAATGATAGCTAAATAAATAATAGTGTTAGAATGGAAGGTATAAAATATAAATGATAGGTCAATGTTAATAATCCAGGTTACATAAAATAGAGAGATAAAATACAAATTTACAAAATGAATTTATTAACCTCTTTACAAGTGTTTTAGTTCTCCAATCATCTTCGAAGGTGTTGAATTGAGGAAATTGTTTTCAAATGAATAAGATTAAGCACCACACAAGGAGAACATGAGATTTTAGAATGATGCAGCAACCACACTTGAAAAAATAGAAGACATGCCATTATAATGAAAGTGAATGATTATAAAATACAAATCAAAATAATCATTCCGAATGCAATTATACAAGTAGATTATGTACATCTACTAACCTTTTTGAATGCACTAACCTCTTGCATATCTGGGTTAAATAGGAGCCTAGTACCATGCATAACATTCTGTAAAATGATTTTTCCTATGTAAAAAGCAAATGGAATAAGGAAGTTAAAGAAGTTAATAAAAAGGTCAAATAAAAATTTTATAAAAATCACTAAGGAAAGAGAATAAGTAGGTTTGGATTATACGCTAGAATGTTTTCATTCTAGCAAATTGTATTAGTACCATAGCCTATTTAGCAGCTCCATTTGCCATGAAGTCTCTAACCATGCATGCAAATTCCCCAAAAAGAGTAACCTCCAATTTCACACTAACAAAAAAAATGAAAATTTGATTAGAAAGTGCATACTTGATGACATGATTTTCTGAATAAAGAATAAAAATAGAATACCCTTCAACTTCCTCCTGGATTACAATCATTTTTGTTTTCTTTCCACCCTTATCTAACTCCTCTCAATGCCCATACGGTTAACATTCCCATAGTATCTAAAGCATTCAGAGAAGAACAACAAAGATTATATGGTTGTAGTAGTATGGAATTATTCAGCATTAGAACTCAATTGAAAAAAAAATAAATTTAGTATTAGAACTCAATACAAAACAAAATCAAAATTTAGAAATTACCTACAAAATAAAGTTGGATTTGATTTTAATATATCATCAAAGCTTACAAATTTGCAACCATCCTGAGGAATGGTATCACTATTAGACTCGGTAACAATAGTTCTGGTTGGAAGTTCAAATGAAATTCGGGCAATGCAAAAATAACAGATATTTTCACTAACCCCAAAATATGCAAAAATGTAAACATGCCTTTCTTTCAGTTGAGATTTAAACATATTAACCAAATTCTTTCGACAGAAGCATGGATAGTACATCCCTACAACCAATACAATCAAAAGAAGTCAGTATCCATCCATCAAAACTGAAGAAAGAATGATAAAAAAAAAATGAAACAAAAATTAGGGTTTGTGTGAGACTTACAAACTCACCCATAAAAACCATGTTGATTGAGTTAATGGTTAATGGATCGCTAAAGCTTGGGATAGTCCATAGCCGTATAACCTAAACTTTGACTCTCCAGCACTCATGCAGAGGAGCAATTTTTTCTAGAGGATGGATAAGTTTTACCATAACAATCAAAGCAAAGGTCAAGAAAAAGTGCGAGTTAGACAACTAATGTTAAGGGAACAAAGCGGATAAAGGTAGGAAGTAATGAAGAAACTGACTAAAATTTATAGAAAAGATTGAAAGTCACCATGCATATCTCAATTTTTTGGGATTCAATCAAAATAACAATCCGAAATTAGTTTAGAAATTTTGGGATTTGTGGTTAGAACAAAATAAAAAATGATGATCAGTTGAAAATCAAAAGATCATAATCCAATTGAAATCCAAAATAGTTTAAGGATTTAGGATTCGTGATGAGAACAAAATAAAAAGAAATGATCAGATGAAAATAAAAAATCTTAATCAGAACAAAATATTAATTGAAAAAAAATCTAACCTTCTTCTTGGGGAATTTGCAAGAGCTCAAAGTTTATGAACATCCTAGGTGATCTAATTGCAATAGTCATCCCTTCTATGATCATGTCCACGCACAATAGGAAAAGTCAAGAGTAAGATCTGAAAATAGGAGACTTTTTTGTTGATTTGGAAGTAACATATGGAAATAGTATGACGATCTCTTTTGTTTGACCATTTTCCTTTTTCTTGTTTTCTTTCCTTTGTTTTTCGTTCTTGGCAAATAGGAGGCTTTTTTGTTGATCTGGAAGTAAGATCTGAAATAGTATGACCATCTCTTCTACGATCACTTTCCTTTTCTTGTTTTCTTTCCTTTTTTTTTTCTCGACAAATAAGAGGCTTTTTTGTTGATTTGATTAAGGCATTCCCCTTTTTTATTTTTTTCATATCACACGATTTTTGTTGTAATGGGCCAATTAATATTTTTATCACCCAAATACATTTATTTCTAATCCATTTTTCAATGATTCTTAATTCTATATTTTTTTCCATTCTTAATGATTCTTAATTTTAATTGTAGATAGTAATTTTAATGACTCTTAATCCCATGAATATATCTTAATGATTCTAATTTTATTGATTTATATAATCGTTAATGATTGTAATATTGATTTTATTAATAATTAATAATTAAATTATAAATTAAGCTAAAAAAATATGTAAACATAAATATTGAGAAAAGTGGGCCCTAAATCACTATATAAATAACACGTATACCCTAAAGCTCTTTATGAAAGACACATGTAATAGTTTCCATGAAATGAGTCTCAAATATTATAATAGTAGATTATAGAGTGCTTGTTTTATTTGTTTATGTATCATTTCAACTTTAGAATATACATATAACAATAAACAAGCAAATTTTTTTTTTTAGGATCAAACATGGTCGTGGCAAATACTTATGGTGCATAATTTACATTTCTATACATATGATTTTTATATAAATAAATTTACAAAGGTAGATTTTTTGTTATTATTTATTAAAAATTTAAATAATTGTCAAAAATAGAAAAATTAGACAAAAAGATATTTGAAAGATTTTAAGCGAGTGGACCAACACACCAACTAATTGCACAATCATAACACAATTAATTACTCTTAAATATTTGCAAATAAAAAAATATAATAATATGCTAGTAAAACCTGAAAAAAAAATATATAAAGGTGAGATTTGAACCCTTAACCCCCCATCTACTTAAAAATAGGATGCATAGACCAACCAAACTAACAACCAATGTGTTAAACGTTGCATGGATTTCATTCTAGCCTTCAACAAAATCAATACAATAATTTTTGTATTTGATTTCATAGAAGGATCCTACAAAATCATGTGCATTTTAATTTCATTAAGATCTTCTACGAAATCACCTACTAAAAACCAAAATCGTTCATTTTTGGTAAATATTGTTTGAATGGTTTATATAAACGGATAATGAATTTTTTTTATTTTATTTGTGTAAAAAACACCTTTTAGGGGTTTTTTTACACAAATGAAACAAAAAAAAATTGTTATCTATTATGTTTGGAGTTTATACAATATGAGAATTGCATTAGGAATCAGATATTATTATTTTTTTTTTGCCAAAAATCAAATATTATGATTTTTTTTTTGAAAAATTTGAATATTATTCATTCATTCATGTCAACTATCCAACGAATAAAAAATTACAAGTTTAAGGACAACTTATAGTTGGTTGAGGCCTATCGACTAAACAAAACCAATAGTACATGCTAAGTGATAAAGAAACACTAACAACCCAATGAGAAGGTATCTCACGGCACATTATTGGTTTATCTCTTGAATTCTACACAAAAGCAACTTGAAGCTTCACCTAATACCATCAATCCATTAAGCAAAAAGGTGTACACATGTGACTTGCACTCAGCAACTCTTTGAGTATTTTTCCTGTGGTTAAACTTCCTTTGTAGAGGATTGAATCAACTTCATTCATTCTAATTTTGTAGAAAGCTTGACTATATACACATATAATAGGTGATTTGGCCAACACTATGATACACATCAAACTCACTAGTAACCTCCCTTTTTTAAATAATTATAATGATACCAAACTCAACCTAAAACAAGGGGCTCCTGGTTGATACATACAAGAACAAAGTCAACAAAATAAAGGTGGAATAGAACCAACAACAATAAAATAAAACAAACACAAAAAACTAACCATAGTTTTCAGGCTTGGCTTGGTAATTCGACTCGGGACCTGGGTCACTAGTTGAACTGGTTGAACTAGATATTATTAAATTAATATATAAAAATAAAATTAATACAATTAAGTATCTATTATATATATAATTATAATGAAGCTTGTTGACAAAGCAGTTAGCTAGCCTAGTGGTATTGGCATCCATCCTTCCTTTAGAGATCCACAACCACTTGGGTTCGAATTGAATCCTAGCATTGGGTGTTTGGAGAATTTTAAAAAAATTAATACAAGTAAATATATTATACATAAAAACAATGACTTATATTAACAAGAAAAGTTACTAATCTAGTAGGACAAGTACTCCTTCCAATGGCGCATGTCATGGATTTGAATATGGCTTTGGCATTTTTAAAGATTTTCAGAGAATTTCAGCATGGGGTTCCAGCCAGTCGTGGCGGGTCCACAGTTCAATGACAACTCGGCTGGTTCTCTTCGAGTTTTGACTGGCATTGACTAGTTCACGTGCATAATTGGTGCAATTTGAGAACCGAACCATAGCGATTCATCAATTTCTGGTCTGAAACAAATCCAAATCTGATTCTAAAAACTATGAAACCAACCACCATAGCAATAAACTTAGAGAAAACAGAAAGAATAAAGGCTATTTGCTTCTAGACCAAACACAAAAAAAATCCCAACCAAGACCATCAATAGAGGCCGTAGATTATCACATATCACAAGCACAATCTTCGGATATAGTATAACATTTCAACAATTGTGAGATCCACAACTAAATATGCCATTTTCACATATTCTCAATGACTCCAAAATTACTACTATCCCAAAAGATAAACTAGATGCGAAATCACTTAGACAATCATGTAATGGGGAAAGTAGAGAGAGAGAGAGAGAGAACTATCTACATGAAAAGGGTAATCAAACACCATGAAGGAGCTAACCTGCCTTCATAGAGTTAACCCCCTTCAAACAATAGAAAAAAAAAAGAGGAAACTAAAGATAGTAGACTTGTCCTGGTAAAAAAGATGGGGTAATGGGAGGAGCCGTAGCATCAAAATATTATGTTTGAAATCATAATATTATCTCAAACTCTTCTAGGTTTTTTTTAACTTTTTTTTGGTTGAAGAAATGAGGTATTAATCATTCACTTAGTAGGCCAACTACCGCAGGATAGAAATTACAAGTTTCAGAATAGTACACATAGGTGGAGGCCTATTGGCCAAACAAAAACCAAAAATACATGCTAAGTGACTGAACAACACTAACAACCCATAAGGGGCATTCCATGGTCCACTATTGGCTTCTCTTGTAGTCTATACTACCAAACTTCATCTAACACCATTAATCTTTTAAGTCGAAAGATGCATACAGGTTAATCTGCTTCAGAAACTTTGTCATAAGTGTGTACTACAATATTCAATCATCATTATCATAATCATATCATCATCTACAAGCTCTTGTTGAAGACTAGAAGATCAAAGAAACTTTTAGAAATTGATACCGCTCTTCAGAAAGCACACTTTGTAGTGAAGCGGTGCACTTTACAGGAAACGAAGGGAATTTGAAATTCAAAATTAAAGTCAAACCTAATCATAGACTGACATGAAATCTTTTTTGCCAACTTGGTCAACTGCCCTAGCTTCTAGCAAGAAAAGTTCAAAAACCACTTTTTCATAACGGCTTCTGCACCTGCTCTGATAGCATCGAGCTACTCTTCTAAACTACATTCTAAGACACAAAAAGAAGATCAACATGTGTCACTTGGAAGACAGATCAAGGGCAATGGTCATAAATGCAGATCATCTATAAATAGAGATGTTGTGCTTACAACCAAGAAGACTTTTGGCTTATATAGTGCTGAAACGCTGAAAAATTTCTCCCTCATTCTTTGTAAAGTTTATTGCTTGTTATAATCAGTTTCTTCCTTGTGAAAATCTTCTTTCTACGCTCTTAGTAGATCACACGTTCTTCCTAGGAAGAATCTTAGAAAGTAGTCATTCAAGTTTTCTAGATCTGTTTTTGTTCATCTTACAAAAACTTGAGTGTTGGTTAGTTTGAGTGTTCCAACCTAAACATAAACCTTTGTAACCCGATCCAGGAGTGATCATTGTGAGTTAGCTTGGAGAGGCTAAGCAAAGACTACTTGTAAGTGACAGTAGAGCATATTTGCTAGCCACTTTGTTAGCTTGGAGAGGCTAGTTAAAGACTACTATGGTTGTGACGAGAGTGTACTTGTTGGTCATTGGCAAGAGCTTGGGAAGGCTACGGTAAAGACTATTCAACTTTCTTGGTTTGAGAAAGGTTTCAGTGGAACTCAACGGTGGTTGAGAACTAGATGCAAGCAAGTTAGTCGAACCAATATAGAAACACCTGTGCAATATCTTCTTCTCCTTTAACTCTCTTTTATTTACTGCTTTGTGCTCATTATATTGTGTTTTCCGGAAAACTTGTTTTTACTTGTTGTAATATATATCTCAGCTAGAAAGTTAGTTTCTGACATAACTAATGTTGTTTCCGCTGCACTTCCAGTTTATACTTGATAATATACTGCTAAGTTTTTCAAAAAAGAAAACGAAAGAAAGGCGAAACATGATTCAACCCCTTCTCGTGTGCTTTTCTACCTCCACTATTGGCCAAATAAAAACCAAAAATACATGCTAAGTGACAAAACAACACTAACAACCCATGAGGGGCATCCCATGGTCCACTATTGGCTTCTGTTGTAGTCTATACAGCCAAACTTCATCTAACGCCATCAATCTTTTAAGTGGAAGGATGCATAGGTTAATCTACTCTGTAGAAACTTTCTAAGTTTTTACTTGTGAGAAACATTTTTTTATAGAACTAGATTGAAGTAGCTTATTTCATCAAACTTTGCAAAAAGCTTGACAATATAAGTATATAACAAAGAACCGATTTGGCCAACACGTGGAACACATTAGAGCTCACCAGTACCATCACCTTCTCTTTAACGACAACAAGTTCAACCCAAGGAGTTACTGAGGATACAATTAAGAACTAAGGTAGCAAAAAACAAAGGCAACATAGAAACTAAATAGAAAAAAAAAAAAACTATCAAGAGAACAACAACTAATCTACACTAAACTTAGAAACTAAAAAAAAAACAACTAATCTACACTGAAAAAAAAGCAACACTTAGACCAAAGAAAACAAAGGAAAAGAAGTCATCCACCTCTCGACTAAACATAAGAAAATAAAAATCCAACCAAAATCATCAACAGAGACCATAGATTTATCACCTATCACAAGCGCAATTTTCAAATGCAACTTGACATTTGAGCAACTGAGATCTACAAAAGAATGAGTTGTTTCCATATCATCTCAAATGACTCTGAAACCTTGCTATCCTGGAAGATATACTAGATGGAAAATCTCATACTCTCATGAAATGTAGAAAGTGGGAAAACAGTAAAAGGATAGAAAAAAAGGACTATCTACATGAAAAGGGCTGAAACTATGGTGAAGCGCTGAACCACCTCCAGAAGGCTACCTCCCTTCTTTAAAGAGAAGAGAAAGGAAGGGAGGTCGCTGGCTTATTTTGGGGTAGGGGATGAGTGTGAGGGAGTCGCAACTACTAGTGCGCTAGAGTTTTCCTTTACCAAAGGGCTCTATGATTGTAATATTCAAATTCTCCTTTTGGGTTTTAAGCCCCATTGTATATCTAGTAAAGAAAAGAAGGAGCGGGCCAACTGGCAACCAGAAGATACAACAATATGGGTCAAGTCCGCAAGTTGGGTTATATACCGTATACATTGTACTTTTGTTTTTGTTCCAAAGTGTACACTATTCAAATCAACATTGGGACATCTGACGGAGCCCACATCTGAATAAATGAACGTGAAGACTGTGGCAACAACCCACAGACAACATAAGATTGATGATATGCTTCTAAGTAAGGGTGGAAATAGGTCAGACGATTTAATTCTCAGGGACTTTCAACCTAGCTTATTTAACAAACAAGCTAAACTTAGACTTTAAAAGGCCTTTTTAGCTAAATAGTCAAACTTCAGGCAATGAAAATAGCTTATTCAGCCTAATACGCTGACCTATTTATATTATCATTTAAAAAGTTTTAATGATAATAAAAATATTTTAATCTATTTAAAAATATTATTTTTAACTCATGTAAGAAGCCTTTTAGCAAATTTAAAAAATATATATATACATGTTTTGAAGTTATTTGACTTATTTGAAATAGGATTTTGTTTTTTTTTTAAATTATAATCAACTAAGCTCTTAAATAGGCTTTCAAGCTAGGCCATACTTTCCAAAAGGCCAGGCTAAGGGCATAGAAAAAGTCTATGATATATGATAGGCAAGGCTTAGGTCACTTTTTGGAAATGTAGATCAAACCTATTTAAGGTAAAGCCCATCCTACTTCTAAGCCACAAGAGAAGGATCGGACATACATCTTAAACTTGTGTTGGGGAGTTGAACTGGGTTCAGAATAAGGGCCAAAACTCATATTTTAAACTTTGATTTTTCTTAATGTTGGTAGTTTTTAAAAGGTTTTTTCATTGCCCCAGCAGATTTTTAATTTTTTTTATAGAATTAAATTTTTAAAATTTTTGTCTGGAAAATTTAATTTTTTTAGGTGAGAAACTTTTCTTTATCTGATAATAATCCATTTCTGCTAAAATGTAAATGCCCTCGTGCTTTTTTCTCTTTTACCATTGCTCCTCATTAAACACGTGTATAAAAATCTCAAACAGAAATAATTTAGTTTTACTCCACAAACGAAAGTAAGAGCCTCTTAATAAATCACTATGTAATTAGTAGGATTTTATTTGAACTTTTATTTACGTAAATGAGATTATCTGTCTATTACAGTTATAAAGGAAACTTTTAAAATTTGTATCTAATTTTAATTTTCTCAAATTATTATAAATGACTCATTTATAAACTCATTATAAATTTAAAGAAAAAAAATGATAAAATAGTAAATACCTTTTGTTAATTCTTTGAATATTTAAATAATAAAATAATTTTTTTAATTGTTGAATTTAATATTTAAAAATAATTTTTATTGTGTAAAAAATTATTATTATAAATAATTATCAAATTTTTGTTTCATAATTATAAGTTGTTTTTATCTTTGTTAAGATTTATGATTAATTATGTTGAGATTTATTTAGATATTTTATCCTTTATATTCATGATGTAAATATCAATTAAGATTTGTGAATACTAGTTGGGATAAACTTTCATTTTATTTGACATCGTAATTATTTTGTAAAATTTGACTATTAGTATATATATTTAGAGCGATGAGGTATTTTCCTCAAGCAAATTCACCAAATCATTAGATAGCGGTTAGGGCTTTAATATTTTCATCATACGCAGCGCTACAATAGCTCGCAGAGCCTCCATCATCGTCGCCATCTTCGATTGCAAAACCAACACCATATCCAAACTTAGTAGGTCTATATTAGCCAAACCCCTTGCGTAATCGTCGAAAACCACCTCACGCGCAATACCATAGCTTGACGGTCGCTGGCAAATGAGCTCACGCGCTACCTTCCCAAGTCCGTTTCGCATGCCACCAGTGCCGTTTGACTTGTCTTTTCCTCCCAGTTCTATTCTCGTGGGTGGTGACTAGGTTTGAGCGTTGTTCCATGCTCATCTAACCACATTATCTCTCTTCTCAATTTGTTCCATGCTCATCTAACCACATTATCTCTCTTCGATATCGTGTTAAGTGTTCTTTTTCATCACCGTCTTTTAAATTATGGTTGCGGTCACAGATGGGTGCGACTGCAAATAATGCGGTTTGCGATATGCATTGCGGCTAATGCGGCGTGAAATTTTTTGTGCGCTGTAACTTGAAAAGTAAACTGTTGCCTGTTGCGGCCTAATGCGGTCCGATTTTGTCCTGCGGTCCCATTGCGATTATGTTGTGGTCAATTTATATGAAAATGCATCACACCGCAATTGTGATCTGATACGTTCACTGTGGACCACAACCACGATATTGGAGACGCATCATGTGATGTGGTTCACAATTTAAAACAATGTTCATCACTATTTCACACTATTCCATGTTGGTGTTAGATGCTCTTCTCAAATTTGTGTTCAACCAAGTCTTTTCTTTTTTTTTTTTCAACTTGTGTGTGTTGCTTGTTAGTTGGAACTATCACACCATGTCAGACACGATATCTCAAACTTCTTCTCCCCACCTCCCGGACCGCGCCCAATCGTAACACATCATTGAGCAAGTAATTGGTTACTAATGCTCCTATCACTTATACTTTCTCTGGTTATCCCACTATCACATCCGAGAAATTGTTTGGTAAGAATCTTCTAGCACGGTGGCTTCAATGTAACTATAGTTCTTAGGTCAGGGTTCTTAGATCATCTCACAAAATCTACCTCTGATATTTCCCAAGAAGTTGGAGTTAGTTAGAAAGGTTTGACTATCAATTGTCTCCCTTCCAGAAGTTATCGAACTTGCAATTTTTGTTAACCTATGGTCTTTTAAAACATGGTTTTCTTTTTGGAAGAAAACTCAATCTATTTCCAAATGATATTCAACGTTTGTATAACACAGCCCAAAAGTTGGCATCTCTTAAGCAAGTTGATCATGATATGACTTGTTTATTACTCGAGCACAAGTAGTTGTGGAAGAATTACATATGTTTTTGCAACTGACACTTATATGAGGCTTTGAAAATTAGGCTAGATAATTTGTATACCGTGCTACTACGAGCAATGCACCCGAACTTTGAGAACATTCATGACCAAATCCTAATAGGTAAACGTTTCTACTATGGAATATTTGATCACTTGATTTCTGAGTTCCTCCACCCAAAGTCTCCAACTTGGCTTCATATCCGATAGAAGCATCTTGTCAGGACTCAACTAGGGAATGTGACCAGTATGTGAGGGGCTTGATTCCCATATTAGTCTCCTAGGTAACATCACTCACTATATACATAGATTAACATTATTTTCATTCTCAAAACTTATTTTAACCCAAATCATCATCAACTTTTCTAACTAAAATCATAATATCTAAATTTGCAAAACTGAAATATTTCAACAGACATAGTTTTAAAATCAACTTAGTCAAATCCAACTCGTGCTTTAACAAGAACGTAGTAACGTAAACTAGTTCATACCAAACGTAGCCATAATCTATAAAGCGGTTCAATACTTGTAAATTGAAAATTGGCTTGTTACATAAATCTAATCACACTCTACCTTCCCGATCAATACTTGAAATCTGAAAGTGATAAGGGGCATTCATGACACTTTTTTTGCTTCTAAAACTTAGTTTTTTGCATAAGTTTGACTATGTTATTGATGTGAATAACACTACTAGAAACAAGCAAGTTACCAATAAAAAATTTCGTCAGTATTTCCGATGGATTTACTGCGAAAATGAGAAAATAGAAACGAAAAAAAAATTCACACAGTTATCGACGAAAAATCCGTCAGAAAATTTCTGCACACCAATTACCGATAGATTTTTCGTCGGTAATTAATTATGAAAATAAATATGTTTGAAAAATAATATTAACGGAAAAAATCCATCAGAAATATTTTAGTAAAATAAATTTATTTAAAAATAACATTATCAGTGGAATTTTCAGTGAAAATATTAAAAAATAAAATTTTTTGTTACCGACGAAATTTTGTCGAAAATAAAGGAGATTGTTGGCACATTTTCCCAAATTTTTCCAATGTTTGAAAAATAATATTAACCCCTTCGACCCCACCGCCCTTCTCACTGGCCAGTCATGCCGAGAAGAAGGTAAGCTCCCATCTCCTCCAACAGTTGTCTTTCTTATTGATATTACATTGTTTGTATTAGTTTTTTTTTTTCAAGTGTAATTGGGTTCTCTTACTTATTGATATTTGGTTTATTTTGGTTTTTGTTTGTTAATTTTGATTACAAGAAATTTGGATTGTTTTTTGTTGATATGGTTTGATTTGATATTTTCTTGTTAATCTGGGTTGCGAAGTTTAGATCTGTTTAGTTGTAGGGTTTAGTTAAACCAAGTTTGGATTTGTGTAATTTCAAGGCTTTTGAATTGGAATTATTTTTAGAACAATGAGCTTGGCCTAGTGTATTTGGTATTAAATCCGAATGTGAATCATGAAACTATTGATTAGTTTTAAGTAGTTTGGCTCATATTCTTATTATTATTTTCCATCTTTAGCATGATCTGATTTTGTTCAAGAGCATTGAGTCCGCTGAACATTCTATGGTGGAGCATATAATTCTCTTGTTCTTTTTAAAGTAATATAAGTAACGTTGCTCCTTATTTAATTAAATTTGTTGTTAGGATAGAGACTTATGATTTCCAATATAGAGTTGTAGGAAAATAGGATTGCATGACTAGGGGGAAGGGCATAGAGGTCCTTCCCGACTTGTTTGCATTGTTTGCTATGGAGATTGATTGTGTATGCGGAGATTACAAGATATACATGTTGTGATGTCATAAGAGAGTGTGCTCTAGAATGGTTTTAAGATTTTTAAATGTTTGTTTGATTGTATTGTGAATTTTATTTGACTTGGATTGATATATGTATATATTGAAATTAATTTTTTTGGGATGTTTTAGTTTCAGGGAAGGTTCTGTCAATTTTTTTTAATTTAAAGAGGAATGTTAATTTAAGGGGAGGTGCTGTTGAAACTTTGTTAAGTTAAAGAGCACAAACTATTTACTTAAAAGAGTTTTACTTTTAGAAGATGGGTCATTGAGATATTTATAATTAAATAAAATTTTAATTTGGGAAACTTTAAATGAATTTATTAGGATCTTTAAATATTTGTTTGATTGTATTGTGAATTTTAATTTGACTGGGTTGATATATGTATGTCATGAAATCAATTTCTCGGGATGTCTTTATTTTAGGGGAGGTGCTGATTTTTTTTTTTTAAATTTAAGGTTGAATCTTTATTTAAGAGGAGGTTTTCTCGAAATTTTATTAAGTTAAATAGTACAATCTATTTACTTAAAAGACTTTTACTTTCAGAAGATGGTCTATTGGAAGATATTTATAATTAAATAAGATTTTGATTTCTGAATCTTTAAATGAATTTGTTAGGTTAAATTACACATTCAAGAAGCATGATTCCGCAACGGACTCTGGATGTATGACAGGGTGCACCCAGTTTAGGGGGAATCAAACCTGAATTTTATGCAAAAGTTGAATAATTTATAAGGGTGGCTTATCAACAGTACAATTTATGAATAAGAAAAAAGTTAGGTGTCCCTGTGCTAGGTGTAAATGTCGGAAATATTTTGATATGGATCCCATTAGGTATCACCTGTATAAGGATGGTTTTATGGCAGATTATTTGGTTTAGACTATGCATGGGGAAGATGCCATACAAAATTTTGAACATGCTAGTGTTGAGAATACATATGTTAGAGATAATTCAAGTAGAGTTAATATTGGTGAGCATGTCACGGGAAATGTTAATTGGGAGGATAACTTTAAACGATATGAGGAAATGATTTATGACAAGTTATCCTCAAGTTCATGCAGATTATGAACCTTCTATCGAGGCTCCTAATGCCGAGGCTAAGAAATTTTTCTCTATATTGGAAGTTGTAAAGGCTATAAAGGTCCCACTATGGGAAGGGTGTGTACACTTGGAGTTGTCTCTAGCGGTTAGGATGCTAGCTATAAAGTTAGAAGCTAACCAAAGTCAAAATTCCTTTGACCAGTGGGCAACATTGATGAGTGAGACTAGTCTACAGTTCCAAAGGATTTCTATCAGGCCAAGAAATTAGTTTCAAAACTGAGGTTGAAATCAGGAAAAATAGATTATTTTTTGAAGGGATGCATGTTGTACTACAAAGATGATACATACCTAACCCAATGCAAATTTTGTGAAAGCCCTAGGTTCAAACCAAAAGATCTGGAAATGGAAGATATAAAATGTTTCCTATTAAAGAATGCACTATTTGCCCCTAATTCAAAGGTTAAAGAAGTTGTATGTTTCAATGAGTTTAGCACCTCACATAAGATGACAATTTGAGAATAAGATAGATGATGGTTGTAACACCCTAATAATTAACCGAATACACCTAGGTTGTATCTGATTAATTACTAGACTTTACTCTTTGCTTTAGTTCTTTCATCATACTTTGAAAATACTTAGTGAAATTACGAGCCATTTTTTTTTAAACATAATTGAAAACGTGAGCCGCACATAACGTGAACAATAATCGAAATAAAGCGAACAACGTGCAGATATAGCATGAAAAACACATCATATTGGCTCCATCATATAACATCCATAATTACAAAACACATAGATAGTTTGCCTACCAACAGAATAAGACTAGGTGCAGGCAATCTAACAAAACATAAATAATATATGGATGAAAGGACATCAATTAATGGCACCTAGTAATAACACTCCAAGGATAGGGATAGATATTTGAAATATACGAGTGAAACTAAGGATCAAGTTCAGCTACCGGTGAAAGCCTCAATGTGATTCATGAACGCTTCCTTCGTTTCTGAAGACGAGATGGAAAGAAAAAATAGAGGGAGTGAGAAACTTATAAAAAGAATCTCAGTAGGGTACTCACCTCATGATGCATTGTGTCATCATCATCATCCCTAGGAACCTCGGGGTTATTATGAAATAGTGAGCATGCTAAGATTGATTTATTAAGTTCGAAAATATACTTTCCGAGGTTCGTCGGTTTTAATCATACGTCTTATAATGCATCATAAACTTAGCATGTCATGTTTATAATGAACTTTTTCTTTCATCAACACATCATATTCCTCATCTTCATATCATAATAACATGCATAGAAGAACATCATATTTCTCATCATCATCTCATAAAATGCTATGCACAGAAGAACATCATACCATAATAGCTATGCACAAGACATGGTGCACATATTTCATTCCTTTAGTGTCCTAGGTGACTTAAAATCTTGTCATCATCATCATTATTTTCCTTGGGGCCACCCTATACTCCACCCTTTTGGGAGTAATCTAGGTTATGAGCTTATACCTTGCTAGTCGTCACCAGCACATACTTATCCCTTTTGATAAGTAAAAATTCCGTCTCTACCCTTTTGAGAGAACGGACTAGGGGGCAAGAATCACCTTTTCACCGCCTATAGTTTGACGGGTCCAAAGGATCATTTTCTCAAAATCACCTTTTCACCACCTATAGTCTGATGGGTCCAAAGGGTCATTTCCTCATATATTTAAGTAACATTTAAGTCTTTGCATGTTATATCATAATACAATTCTCAATTCATAATCATTTATAACATTTTCTCGTTTATAGTCTTATTCTGGAATAATATATATACCAACTGTAATCATGCATCCGGGAGATTCCTAGGAAAGAGAGGTGGGTCACAAATGGACACGCTTAAATACCAAGTCTTTCCTAGCCAGAACCTTTCCAAATTACACTTTTACAGGTAATATACTTTCTTCCAGCAACAAGGGTAAATTTTTAAATAACAAAGAATATTTCTTTATTTCATGCATAAGCATTTTCATTGTTTGCAACAGCAACTATAACATGCAAGCTATGGAATCATTCAATGGCATCAAATACTTAATAAGCATCAAATCACTTTATAGACTTATCACTTAAAACATCAAAGAAGCATCATCATAAATCCTTATCGAAAAATTTCTTAAACCGAAACTCTAGAATCGGGTAACCTCAATTGCCAAACTAATTAGTTATGCATCTAAGGGATTCATTACCATTATTACAATTAATTATAAGGCTTAGGAACATTATTCAACTCTATGGGGCAGCATAGGCAGTAAGTTATTCTTAAGGTTTTACGATGTGTTAGAAGTTGCGTTTTTAACCCTTTCTTGCTACCAGCTTTCCCTACGATGCTAACATTAATTACTAAACCGATTATGAATTATTCTCTCTTATCTAAACATAATAAAATCTGGTTCTTATTGTTGCTAATAATTCTGGACAGAATGCATAAATTTCATTCTTTAGAGTTCTAAAAAAATCTTGCTTTTACGGTTTTCTAGTTACTAGTTTCATTTTTAGTGTTCGGATCAATCTTACACTAATTGATACCAAGTTTTTCATGGCTAACTAATCTTAGTAGACAAAATCATACTAAAACAGATTTGGCATTGGATAAACTTAAAGGGGTCAAAGACTAGGTAAATTCTAGATTTACGTTGTTCTAGGAAGCTAGTTTTGTCACTAACATGCATAGAATCGTTCTCTTAACAATAAACCATAATTATCACAACTCCAAACATATTAAATCATCATCATTTATTGGTACTAATCTCATATCAGAAGTTGAATCATGAACCTCAAATAATTGTATAAAATCACATTTTAAGTGAACATAAAATATTAGTTTCCCGTAGAATCCTTGCAAAGCTTTAAAACTCTTTTAGAAACTAATTCTTTTTGCTAAACTTGAAAGAATCTTCATAATTAAAATTCTCACTTAAGATAAAAGGAGCAAGTCTTGAGCTTAAGAGATTTATGTGATATCTTAGAATCATAAACATGCTATGCAACCTCATTTTAATCTTGTCATTATAAGGTGATAACTTGGAATTATAAACATGATATGCAAATCTATTTCTTTATCTTTAAGATTTAAGGTGATGACTTGAAAATTAAACATGATGCAAGAACTTGAAATATAAACATGATGCAAGAAACTGGAGCGGCGTAGTCCGCTGGACCAAGTGAGGGAGAGAGAATCTTAAGAAACTGGAGCGGCGGTAATCCGCAGAACAGGTAGAGGGAGAGGAGAATTATTATTACATCTTTTTAAGCTCAAATCTCAAGACTTCTTAAAGAATAAATTCTTTAACTCCAATAATCTTAAGAAAATTGAAATGGGCTTTAAAGTTCTTATTTCTTTGCTTGTAATATTTTGACAAGTCTTTGAGCTCTAGGATCTTTAAGTGATGACATAGAAATAAACATGTCATGCGTTGATTCTTTTAACCATTATAAAATAAAGTGAGAGCATAAAATAAATATGAGATACATCCTCTTTATTATCTTTGAAAATTAAGTGACAACTTGAAACATAAACATGAAATGCAACTTGGAAATTTAAACATGAGTATGCAAGTTCATTTATTCATTCTTAAAATTTTAGTGATGACATAGAAAATAAACATGATTATGCAAGGCATAAACTTAAACATGGATGCAAGTTCATTTGATTTCTTTACTAGAGCTCCTTCAAGACTTTATAGAAATACAAATATAATATATATATATATATATATCTTAACAAGACAAAGTGAGAAATACATCTTTCAAACTCTAAACTCAAGATCATAAAATCATCATAAAAACATCATTCTTTAAAGTTTTGCATCAAGTGGAACTTTCAAGCTTTAGAGGCCTAACTTGTGATGGATTCACAACCCACCTTCAAGGTCCTCATCATCAAGCCATCATCTTAGTCCCACCTAGGCCATATGGCCGAATTGGTTAAAGAAAAATGAAGAAGAAAACCGAAATGAAAAGCTAAGGTAAGTTCATAATTTTAACATTTTGAGCTAAAAACACAACTTCTCAAAGCATAGAAATAAATTTAGAAACTACTCCCTACCTAATCTGATTTGAAGGAAAGGAAGAGAACTTGGTTTCTTGGAGTGAAATGAAAGAAAATATTCTTGAAAACTTGAAGAAAGAATTCAGCCAAGAGGAGGAGGAAATGAGAGCTTTTGGTGCTTTGGAAAAACTAGAAATGTGTACAATTTTGAGCAAGCATCTAAGACTCCTTAAGCATGCCTATTTATAGAGGATTTAAGTTCATGTATGGACAAGAGGAGGAGGCATAATTTTCAGATTTTTCATGGGGAACAAAGGGAGGAAAATCATTTCTTGTTTAAGGCATGTTTTATGCCATGTTTTAGGGAATTTTTTGGCATTTTGTTTTAGTGCATTATTTTGCAATAATTTTGATGATTATGGCTGAATTATTTCGTGCATTACAGCCTCATGGAAGAGGGTTTTGTGTGTTCCATGTATTATTTAGGTGTAGGTAAGGTATTCATGCAATTTAGAGAATTTACGGTTAAGGGCTTAGGTGAATTAGTAAGCAATTTGAGTGTTTTTAAACAATTTTAGGTTCTAATTGATCTAAATAAATAATTTTGACTCTAGATTAGTAATTAGAATTTAATAAGCTTTAATTTGAGCCTAATATTGCTTAGGTTTCGCTAGACGAATCGAAAATCTCAAAAATTGCAAAACTGCAAAAGACAGGGGCAAAATGGTCATTTTACTTAAAAATTGCCCGAGACCACCCGAGCTTAACTAATGGTTAATCATCGCTTAAAAATATGTTTTAAAATATTTTAGTGAGGTTCGGGCTAGTTGGAACGCAAATCGGAGTTAAAACGCCAAGGGCGTTTTGGTCATTTCGCGTCGGAGCTCAAAATTAGGATTCTTCTCCTCTATTAACACACATAACACAAACAATCTCTTATTATCATCAAAACATCCGCTTGAGGATGGGTGGGGCCCACGATTCTCATTTTCAGTAAAATAACCTTAGGGGCATTTTGGTCATTTTACACGTATAGAAAATCGGGTTTGCAACTTTCACACGAATTGCTCCTAACCTTTCTTCTAATGTTATATTCCTTTATTGAGGATTGTTTGGTCTCAAATTTTATGTAAGAATTACCTAGAGTAATTCGATAATTTCTAACGATAGTAAAAATCGGGGCGTTACAATGGTGTCATGACACACCTTCCCATGGTGAAGCCTGGAAACATTTTGACCAAAATTATCCTGATTTCCTGCGGATCCTAGGAATGTTAGGTTGGAGCTTTGTGTAGACGAATTTACTCCAAATAATCAATTTAGCAAACCCTATTTCTACTCGCATGTGGTTGTTACACCTTACAATCTCCTTCCTGAAATGTGCATGAACGATCCTTACATGTTCCTAACTTGTATAATCCCTGGTCCCAATAATCCCAAAGCCAAGGTCGATGTTTACCTCTAACCATTGATTGATAAGCTTAAAGAGTTGTGGTATTTAGGCGTAAAAACTTATGATATTTCCACGAAACAAAATTTCTTGCTAAGGGCATCATTGATGTTGACTATCAATGATTTTTTGGCCTGTGGAATGTTGTCAGGTTGGATGACGCAAGGAAAATTGACATGTCCAATTTATATGGAGGATACAAAGACGTTCACATTGAAATATGGTAAAAAAAACTCTTGGTTTGACTCATTGGATGTTTTTGGACCTTGATCATGAATTTAGGGGTAAGACGTTTAAAAAGAAGACGGTTAAACGTGATAAGCCTCCTGTGAGGCTAAGCGTAACCAGGTTTGGCATAGAGTTAGAGACTTTCCAAAGATAACTGAACTAGGTAAATCCATATGATTTACAGGATATGGGATAGATCATAATTGGACCAAACAAAGTATATTTTGGGAGCTGCCTTATTGGGGGAATAATTTGGTTCGTCATGTATTGATGTAATGAATGTAGAAAAAAATGTGTGTGATAACATTATAAACACTATGATGGACACCGATAAGACTAAGGACAATGTGAAAGCAACGAAAGGTTTGACATATTATTGTAAGAGACCTGAGTTAAGTTTACAAAAGTTACCAGATGGCCTTGTGTGTAAGCCGAAGGTGAGTTACACACTAACCTTATCAGAAACAATCTGTGTGTAGGTGGATGCAAGAGTTGAGGATGCCCGACAATTATGCCTCAAACTTGGGTAAATGCGCTAATGTTGCATAAGGACAATTTTTTGGCATGAAGATTCATGATTGTCATGTATTTATGGAGTGTTTAATTCTTATTTCATTTAGAGAATTACCTCTCCCTGTTTGAAAGTCATTGACTGAGTTGAGTCAATATTTTAGAGACCTATGCTTGTCTACTCTGAGGGTTGAAGATCTTCTAATTATGGAGAGAAACATCCCTATAATAATGTGCAAATTAGAGAGAATATTCCTCCTGGTTTCTTTGATTCTATGGAACACTTGCCCATACACTTGGCATACGAAGCATAGGTGTGTAGGCTGGTTCAATATAGATGGATGTATCCCTTTGAAAGAAATATTGGAAGTTTCAAGAAACTTGAAAAATAGGTCTTAAGTAGAAGGTTCCATATATGAGGCATATATCTCCAAGGAGACATCTTTCTTTTGTTCCTATTACTTTGAGCCACATGTTCAATCTAGATGAACAAAGGTTGGTCAAAATGAAGATAGGGGTGAAGTTTAGTTCAACATACTTTGTCTATATTCAATAAGCAGATGCAACTGGAAAATCCAAACCCCATTGGCTATCAAAGAGAGAAACATGTTGTGCATTTGCATATCTTAATCAACTGTGATGAAGTCCAACCATTTAAAATGTAAGTGATATCAATGTATCACTTTCAATTGTTAATGCCCTGACATAAATCAAATCTTATTTTACCTGCAATGTTTAATTTATAGGTATTTTGAGCAAGTTGATAAGCGACACGCCCTTGAACAATTTCCAGCATGGTTCAGATCATTTGTATGTGACCTAACTATCTAGTAACCATTTGATTTTAAACCATACACATGTTCTAGTTGTCATCTTTTGTGTTGATGTTGAATTTCAATTATTAATGTAGGTGTTTGATAAAAACAATAATGTTTCATGTCCTTATTTTCAAAGTTTGGCTTGGGGTCTTGCTAACAAAGCAAAGTTGGTCAATGTATTATGTGAATAGATATAAGTTTCATACATTTGAATGGGGCCGAGGGAAAGCAACAAACAATAGTGGGGTTTATGTTAGAGGGATGAGGTAGTAGGGAGGGTGATTGGTATTGAGTAATCAAACAACTACTAGAGATTGAATATGTGGGTGATGGACCTAAAAAATTGGTAGTGTTATTCAGTTGTGATTGGTACGACCTAAGACGTCCTGATGGAATACGCATACACAACCAATATAAAATTACCGAGGTGAATCATACAAAGAGATATGGTGCATACGATCCTTTCATTATTGCTCAGAATGCAAGACAGGTATATTATGTATCATACCCTAGTAAGTGCAGAAAGGATTGGAAGATGGTCATGAAAACTAAACCTAGGGGTTAAGTTAAGGTCGAAGAACTTCCTGACGATGTTTTCAAGTGAATGATCCAGTCCCTCTCAGGTAGTCATTAATACAAGAACATTGCCAAGTTTACGTTCCGATTCGGGTGAGGTTGAGATAATTCACTCTTCCAGTGATCAATTAATGAGTGAACATAATGAAAGCGATGGTAGTGATGAGGAGGAAGAAGAAGATGAGTTTGAGGATGATGTTGAGACTGAGGATGATAAAGGTAGTCCTCAACTTTCAAATTAAATGTGATGTGTTTAGTCTTATACTTATTAAATCTTCTTTTAAATTATCATATTATTTGGTTTTTCATACATTGCCATTTCTTTTCAGATATGGCACCTAAATTGAAAAACAAGAGCAAGGGGAAGCGTGTCCCAAATAATCAGACATTCACCCCTCCCACTGAGGCATCTACAGCCGCTCAAACCTCCACTTCTAGCGCTTGCATGCCACCACCCTGCCCATCAGGAGAAACTTATGATACCACTCCTGGCCTACAATAGGAGTAGTGCCTTCACCTCCACCACCACCAACAGATCCTATCCCCACCCCCACACATGACTCACAAGGGGGTGATGAAAGCGCAGTTGGTGGCTCCTGACAGTGCAATCAGGACATGGGTCCACAATGACAGGTAAAACTTATAAGTCTCGGTAAAAAAAGGTTAGTAATTTAATTCTTCAATTCATGAATCTTGTTGTAATAATTTGAACAATTTCTTGATATATAATAACATTGTTTTACACTATTTGCTATGCAGTTGGGATCCAAACATACAGGCCATGCACGAGGTGACACACACCATCCAGAAATTGTATGAATGGCCATTGAGTCCTTCGGCAAGCTGGCGAAGGAGGAGCCTGGTTTCTTGACTAGAAGATAAAATAAAATAATTAAAATAAAATGTGTGATTTACTTTAGAAGCTATGCTGGTTTCAATTACCTTTCTTTTTTAACTTCCATGTGTAGAGCCATTTCATCATCCATCCCAAAGATGAAGATTTCATGTTTAAACTCTTCAAATCCAAGGCGCTCATCCAGCTCAAGACATATACATCAAAATCCGGAATGGAGGACAACCTCCAGGTGGATGACTTAAGCCAGCCTAGACTATTTGTGGCAATATTAGAGAATTGAGAAATTTAAAGACAAGTCTTTGAAGGCTAAGGTGAGCAAAGCATCGCAAAAGGATGGATCCGTTCATTGTGGTGGTTCTGCTACTATAGATCTACGCGTCACCAACTAGTTTAGTCATTATTTTAAACATTTTTGAAATTCCTTTTGTTAAATTTATATTTTCACTTACTAATATTTTACGTGTTTCACTCAAATCACAGACTCCTGAGCTAAGAGGCCATCCACATAGAGTGAGTTGTTCAGAAAAACTCACACGCGCAAGAAAGATAAGACATGGGTCGATCATCGCTAGAGAATGCTTGGGTATATATGTTCTGAGCACTTATTGTTTGTATATATATTTAATTTATTATTTCAAATATTTGATAGAGGTTTAATTAATTTTATTTTGTTATAACATGCCTATGAGCAGCGCTATCAAGAGGCTATGACCCAGCGGGAGGAGAGGATCGCAGCTGGTGAGAGTGCCCACTAATTGATGAGGACCGGTTATGGTAAGAGGTAGTCGTGGTCCTTACAAGAACCATGTCTATGGCATGGGGTCATTTTTATGCGAGTAGTTTGTCCACTGCCTCTATCACTAGGGCATCTCAGGCACTGGGTCCATTGCCGAAGATGATGAGGTTCGCGAGCAAGTTCACCTGCTCAATGCGAAACTTCATCGTATGCAAAAGAAGGTCAGAGAGAAGTTCAGGAAATACAAAAGAAGGTGGAGGACAAGGAAAAGGCCATAGACACGAAAATGAACAAGATGAAGAAGCAGATGGTATCTTTGTGGAAGAAGATGCAGCAGGCTCATCCACACTGTCAAGCTGATAATGATGATGAAGGTAGTGGTGATAGTGATGCTGATGATGATGCTTTTGACTTCTCCTAATTTTAGTTATTGTTTTTTCTTTCGTTGTTATATGTTGAATTTCTATATTTGTGTTTATACACTTTGTGACACTTATCTATTTTGCATTTCGAAGTAAAATTTGTTATGTTTATTATTTATTGGGAATTTTTTATAATTTTTTATTATTAAATATATTTATAATTAGCTTTAAATAAACAATAAATTCCTAAATGATCAGGTAACACACAAATTACTACATATTTATTAAAAATAAATTTTAATTACCGATGGATTTTTTCATAGGTAAATTAAAGAAAAAATATAAAAATAAATTTTACCGACAAATTTTTCTATCGGTAACATCAATAAATAAAAAATAAAAATTTATAATTCCTGACGAAAATTTTGTTGGTAAACTAAAAATATAAAAAATAAATAAAATTTATGAAATTCATTAATTATTGACGAAAAATTCCATCGATAACGCGAAAATTTTGATGAATTTCCTGGTGAATTGATCATCACATTACCAACGGAATCTTTTTTTACAAAATCCATCAATAATTCCATCGAAAACTATTACCGACTACGTTATTTCCGATTGTCAAAATCTATCGAAAAATCCATTGGAAATGAAATTTTTCATCGATAATAGAAAAAAGCCGTCGATAAAATCCATCGGTAACAGCATTTTTTCTAGTAGTGTAATTAGGATTTTGACTAGGTCCTCATTGTGCATTTTTAATAGAATCATTTACTATTGTACTAATTTTGGAATGATCTTTGAGTATGGTTTGGTACACAGGAGCTTTGGATTGAATGCAAAATGTCAAGAACAAGGTTGAGAACTCTTTGGAAGGAGCTTGGAGCAAAGGGATTGCAAAAAAGGAACAAAAGCAGAAGGAAACTTAAGGCTTAGACACCACAGCCCTCATATAGCCCTGCAACGCTCGTGCAACTACGTGGATTACAGATAAGTGACTCTATTTTGGGCCCCACTTTGGCCATATTAGAGAGTAGTATTTAAGGGAATTTGTCCTACTTTTGGATTTGAAGTTTTGGCAGCTAGGATTCTCTCTCTATATCTATCTACCTCTTCTTCTCTATTATTTTCTCTCTAGGGATTCCTTTAGTGACTTTGATTTGTTCTTGGAGAATTTACAAAGATCATTGCTGTTACCTTTGGGTACTCTTTTAATTTCATTGTTGTAATCATCTAGAGATGAAAGAATAGATTTTCTTACTAGTGTAAGGGTTTCCGAATGGATTAGGATGATGTTTGAGACCTCCTTTTTATAATGAATGTATTAGTTTTCTCAATGTTCTTGAGCTTCTATTCTTATATTTATTGTTGTGATTATTAGAATTTTTATTGGAATAACTAAATTGGCTATTATCGTTTAGGGAAACCTTTTGGTCATAAATTGATTAATCAACTAGTTTATGTTTGAAGGAGAACATTAGAACTAATGTTCAAATTGGCGGTTAGGCCATAGTAATTGTTACATTAAATCAATGAAATTTCTATTAAATTGGGATCCCATTTACTAGTTATTTGCATTGGTCAAATTCTAAAGGTCGATCGATTACTATTATAATTGCTAGTAAGTGATTACTAATAGCCACTAATATGTTCAATATTTGGTTTGTCATAATTAATTCCAATACTAGGAATACATTGCACTAGTTCAATCAATTCTTGATTCATTATCAATTATTTTCAATTGCCTTAATTTAATTCTAAAAAACTCCCAATTTCCAACTAAGTGACGTAGCCTCCTTGAGAGACGACCCAAGTTGCATCCTAACTCCAGTTTTGGTGCATTCGGTACTTGAACTTAATTTTACTCATTTAATTGTAATTTGTGGATTTAACACCCTGAAAATTATTTAAAAATTAATTTGAGCTTTATTAGTCGTAATTTCAAAAGTCTCAGTTTAGCAATGATGAGGGTGGCTCAACGACCTCTCAAAAAAAAAAATTTGGGCCAAGGTGAATAGTAACTTGCGGGCCCCACAAGCCCGTCAGACGCCGAAACTCTATATTCGGATCGGAAAATGCCCATGATTGAGAAAAGAGAGGGTTAAGGTTAGAAATGGTAAGGAATGGGAAGTTATACCTAGAATTAATTTTTGGGTAATGTTTAACTACCCGGGTACAGTGCTTACCCGTTCAGTAGAGTTTTGATGTGTGGTTTTTAACACGTACAAGTTACTTGGTGGCCAAATAACTTTTACCAATCACTTTATGCCAAGTGGATGGCAAGGATTAAAATTTGAAAAACAAGTTTTAATCTTGACCTATCATTTATTATATTTTACTCGGGAGCTAATATCTCATCCGTTCGGTGGAATTTCAATGTGCGATTTTAATACCGAAAAAGCTACTTGCTCTCTAAGTTAAAGTGAGCCACTTATCTTGAGCCAAGTGGATAGACAAGATTCATTCTTTGACTATCAAACCAAACCCTAGCCATCCATTTCATTATTTCTTTTTAAATAAGAAATAAATACACATTTTGACTACTTAATTACTATATCTAACCAAGATAAGGAAAAATCACCAACCTTATCACTCCATCATCATCAATTTCGGCCAGCATACTCCAAAAACCTCTCCTCCATTGTTCTTGCTCCTAAACCCTCATTCTTGCTTCCAAATCCCCAAAACACTAGCTCAAAATCACTAAAACACCAAGATTCCTTTATAAAACTTATTCTACTCATCAAGATCTATCAATCCAACTGATTGGAATTTGAAATCCTCACCACTTCTCACTTTGATACCTCATCTATTGCTGCATAAGGAAGGGTTTGGTGTTGGTTTGGTGGCCTTGAAGTGAGCAAGATCACTCTTGGAACATCCTTGAAGCCAAGATCCTTAAAGCCACCAAAGTAGGGCATTTTAAACCTCTGTTACTTCAAATTTTTTTTTCTGATTTTCTTACTGATTTGGCTGAATATTTTTGGTTTTATTGGTTGATAATATGTTGATATTGATGTGTTAATTTTGGTGGAGTGTTTAGATGATGTTAGAAATCATTTTTGTGAAAAGAGATTTTGAGCCATGCTGCTAGATTTTCAATTTTTACATAGGCAGCCACTTAACTCGAATTTTCTGATACTAATGTGGGCATTTTCATGAGCTAAAAAATATATATATATTGAAGCTAACATCCTAATCTAGACCCACGAATTTTCTTGGGCTCTGATTTTGACTCCCAATGCTTGAAAAAAATCAGAAACCGAAGTAATGTGCTGCCTAGATTATTGGAACGAAGCTGCAAATTTGTCTAATTTTCTTAACATAGTGAATGACAACATCTTGAAATGTAACTGCAATTTTTCTTTTGAATTTATTCAATCATTTGCTATGGTTAAAAATTATGAGATTTTGGTTCTAACCTGAGGTTAAGTGGTTCTGGGCACCAAATTTGTCTAATTTTTTTCACATAGTTAGAGAATCTTTTTGCTCTCAAATTTTTGTGGGACCTTGTGGACACATTGGAGTGTCTTGGATAATTTTTATAACTTCTGAACTAATTGTTTGATAGGCAACTTAATTTGTGCTACAAAGGTGTGAAATCTACCATTGTGCTGGAAATGAAACAATGCCTTGAATTGATAATGTAATGGCATTTTGGTTCTAGTATGACATGAATATTTGATATTAAATGTTTGGCCATGTGACTTGTGACACATAAATGCATGCTAGAGGAAATAAAGAGTAGTTTATGAGACATGATTAAAATTTTATTGTGAATGAAATACCTACATGTGGCTTATACATGCATTTGGGAAAGAGAAAAGTACTTGATGTAATTATATGAGAAAGAGAATATATAAATTTCAATCGTGCATGTTCTGACATATGGACAAAACAGAAACAAGACTTAGATTGAATTAGGGAAAGAGAAAAGAGAAACTTTCCCAAATTTATTTTGAGTCGGTAGACGTATCGACTATAATAGATCTATGTATGATTCAGAAATGGAAAAAAAGAAGTTCGATGATCACGTATAGGAATGAGCTCATTCCTAATAAGTAGTCTATTTCCCTTAAGTGGTGTGATCCACTATAAATATCATTTGGTATAAACTATCTATTGTGAAATTGTCCATAGCAAATACCGTTGGGTATAAACTAAGTCTTTCCTATGTCAATGAAAAGAGAAAATGCATTGATTTGATTTTTGTGGCCACAAGTGAAACCAGATTACTTGGGATAATTTCACTACACTTAGCATATGCATAATCATATCATATGTAATCTCTTGATTAGAATTGCTTACTATGTGTTTGAGCTTCATGACATATGTGCACTAAGTGATTGATTGTAAAAGCTACCCACTTCAGAGGGATGATTTTGCAACTTTAAAAATGAATCTTTAATGTGTATTGCATGATCACATTTTCTTGATAAACCGAAGTGGCTGGGGCGATGACGATGACATTATGAGTGTGTAGTTAGGGAGTTGCCCTACTGAGAATGGTATAATTCTCAACCCTATGTGTTTTTGTGTTCCCATGTCACCTCCAGGTTGATCTAGAGAATAATGGGGCCGCCACATGAAGACTCTGGGACTACAGTAGTTTAGTAGTTAATATTTCTACTTTATTGTACTTAGTTGGAGTTATATGTATGTAAATGAAATAGAGAACACATTGTACTAAAGCTCTTAGAATAGCTCCCCTCTTGTACTTAGTTATGTATTCAATAAATTTTGTGTTTCTTTGTTATACATTTTAATAGAAGCAGTATTAGTTACTTCACGATTCAATCGATCTTGCTATAGATAACTAAGAAAGGTCCGTTAATTTATAGGTAACAACTACTAAGCATAATGTCATGACTTAAAGATGACGTTGAACTTGGGAGGATGTTGCAGTGGAGGTAGCTGTAGCCTTGGTCAAATTTTGGTGCCATTACCGGGGAGCCATTGATACTTAGTTGTGTAATGACTTCTTTTTATTTTACTTTTATCTTTCTTTCTTTTTTAATTTTTTTGTTGTCCTTAATTTAAGTTTTTTTTTTTAATTTTTGATTGTTCTCTTGTATGAGTCATTCTCTATCTCCGGCAATTTACTACCTCTTGATTCTGAAATTGAGAAAACTTCGAGGCAAATTAGACAGGCAAGATGTCAATAAAAGGAACAATCTCGATGATCTAACCTTTTATTTGTTGTTTTAGGAGGCACAGGTGATATAGGAGATCGCAATAGGACACTTAGGAGTTCACTGCTTTTCACTTAGGAGCCCAATCTTGGCTTACCCAAGCTTGAGAATGATTTTGAGCTTAAAAGGTATATGATTCATGCTTTACCCAAGTTCCATAGGCTATCTGGAGAGGACTCACACCAATAATTGAAGAAGTTGCACATGGTGTGCTCTAAAATGAGACCTAATAGGGTGGAGATGGATGATGTCAAACTTAGAGCATTCCCGTTTTCCCTAGAGGGTTCTGCAAAAAATTAGTTCTTTAACCTCCGGATGGCACAATGAACAATTAGATGGGGATGAAGAAAGTCTTCCTGGAGCGATACTTCCTTGCTTTTCGAGTTTAGGCCATCTAGAAGGACATCAGGAGGATCCACTAATCTAATGAGACCTTGCATGAGTCCTGGGAGGGTTTCAAGCTTCTATACGCCAGCTGCCCCAACCATCAGATCCCAAAGCAACTTCTCCTCCAGTATTTCTATGAAGGTCTTGTACCAGCTCGAGGTGCATGATTGATGCTACTAGTGGAAGGGCACTCATGGATAAGAAATTAGCAAGGCCTATGCTTTGATTGAGAATATGGCTACAAATTTCTAGCAGTTTGGTTCCAGGACAACCACTAATACCAAAGGCCTTCATGAGGTGAGCCAGAGAATCCGTGTTAAGCTAGACATTCAGGTGCTTTATGGGCTCATGAAGTAGTTGATGGTCAACTAGGTAGCAACACCAGGGGTTCCTATGGTCTATGGCATTTGTACCTCCAACGACCATTATATGGATATGTGCCCAATACTACAAGATGACTCTAATCGTGTCTTACTTCCTTATTTTTTTGGTATTTTGTCATATTTATTGATGACTTTTCTCATTGTAATTGGTTATTTTAAATGAAAGATTGTTCTAAACTTTTCTCAATACTTACTATTAGACACCCAAAATTTTTAGGCCAACTCGTATGATCCCTAATAGAAAAGATGAAGATTATTGCGACTATGGTTGTGGGCTTAATGGAAAGAAATGCAAGTCCAAGTGGAAAAAGGCAATAGATAGAAAAATACGCTCGTGTGATTTGAAGAAGCATTAGCCCAAGCAAAATGAAGTAGTGTTACAGCTAAAGAAACATGTGTGAAGGCATGAGTAGTGGGCCTAAAAACTAGGAACGACTATGATAATGTATATAGCATAGCTAATGAATTATAAATAAGGGATCTTATTTGTAAATGAGACATGTGACAATCTCCAAGAAACTAGTTATTTATTTTACAATTGCTACTTGTATTTTTCCATTTTCAACCAATGCAAGCGACTTTTATTACCTATTTTTATTTCTCTTAGTCTGATCTTTCCCAAAGCCTTTTTATGGTGATTTAGAGAACCCATAGGCTAAAGTCTCAATCTCTACTTTAGCGCAAATTGCCTTATTTCACAAGATTTCTTATATGTTTGAGTTAATTGGATCAAACCAACCCATACCCTGGTTCAGATCATACTTGGCATATGACTTTGCGGTCAGGAAGAAAGGCTAATATGATTTCTATGCCACAACCTCGGCCACGTGCTATATCCCAAACGGCATGAGTCAGCCTGCGATGTATGTGATAGTACTAACTTCCCTTCCAAGAGTGACTCCAGGCCTACCATCTCTCCGCCGCTATAACTCAGCCTATCCCTATCTCATTGATGCCGGTGATGGCATCGATACGCCAAGTAACACTTTGGGACCATAAAACATTATGCCATTGTAACTCAGACTATTTGTGCCCCATCAACGCCATTAACAGCTTCGGTGTAGTTGAGTAACACTATAGGATCTCAACACACTACCCTAGCACAGGATAGCCAGGTTGTCACTCCAAATAGGTCACTCATGACTACCCAATTTCCACCAACTTCTCTTGTGGAAGAGGTAGGTGAAGGCAAGGCCATAATGAAAACAACATCTCTCATTAAAAAGCAAATCAATAAAGGGATACATGATTAGATGTATCAATTACCAGCTCAGCTAGGGGACATTATAAGGCCAATGGTTCTCAACATCCTACAAACTACCCCTACATTAAGTCAAGGTACTTGGATTCGTAATCCTCATCCAGGTCCAGCACTATGGCTAGACTCCTACCATAGGAGGAATGCCATATAATAGCAAGCAAAATATTTAACATCAAGTGTTCATGTCATACTAGAACTAAAATGCCATTGCATTATCAATTCAAATCTTGGGTTCATTTCCAGCAATTGGCAGATTTCACACCATTGTAGCACGAATTTACTTGCTAATCAAACAATCTATTCAGAGGCTATAAAAATTACCTACGGCACTTTAATGTGTTAGGTTATAAAAATTATCCAAGGCACTTCAATGTGTCCACAACGTTCCATAAAAATTTCAGAGCAAAAAGAGTTCTCTAACTATGTTAACAAAATTAGACAAATTTGGTGCTCAGAAACCACTTAACCCAAGCTTAGAACCCAAAATTCATAATTTTTAACCCTAGAAAATGATTGAATCAATGAAAAAGAAAAATTATAGTTACATTTCAAGATGTTTTGAATGCTCTTTAAAAACTTCAAAGGAAAATTCAATCATTTGCTATGGTAAAAAATTAGAGAAATTCACAACTTCATTCCAATAATCCAGGCAGCATGGATACCATTTTGGTTCTTAATTTTTTTAAAGCATTAGGAGTCAAAAATAGAGCTCAAGAAAATTTTGGAACTAGCCTAGGATATTAGCTTCAATATATATTTTTCTCTAGCTCATGAAAATATCCACAATTCGTGATCAATGACTGCATATACAAAAATCGAAAATCCAACAGCATAGACCAAAATTCCTTTTGACAAAAATGATTTCTAACATCATCCAAACACACCACCAAAATTAATACATCAATATCCATATATTATCAACCAATACAATAAAAAATTTTAGACCAATACCAATTAGAAATGTTTAGAATAGATTTGGAAAGGAAAGGCCAAAGAAAACCCTACTTTGGTGGCTTTAGGGATCTTGGCTCCAAGGGTGATCCAAGAATGATTTCCTTCACTTCAAAGCCTCTAAACCAACAATAAACCCTTCCCTAATTAGTAAGGTATGAGGTAGCAAGATGAGGATTGGTGAGGAATTGAAATTTTAATTGGTTAGATTTGAAGGTGGTGATGAGTAGAGAAAGTTTTGTGAAGAGGTCTTAAGATTTTAACAAGATTAGGCTATGATTTTGGGAGATTCAAATCAAGTTTGAAGCTCTTTGATGAAGCAACAATGGTGGCTGTATTGTGTCCCTTGCTGGCCGAGGATGTGATTCATGGAGTGATAAGGTTGGTTGACTTATTTCTATCTTGATATAAATGTAATCTTTATATGAATAAAGTGTAGTTTCTTTCTAATGATAAAAAGAGATGAATGACTAGGATTTAATCTTGTAATTCATGATTAAATCTTAGCCTTACACTTAGCTAGAAAGGAAAAACATTATCCTATTGTAAGAATTAAATTATCTTTTGGTGTTAAAAATCGCATACCAAAATTTTACCGAACGGATGAAACACTGTACCTGGGTAATCAAACATCACCCGAAAATTAATTCCAGGTATAAAATCCTTATTCCTAACTATTTCTAACCTCAACCCTCTCTTTTCTCAATTTCGGGCATCTTCAAGTCCCAATTATATGATGGGCCCATGGGCCCGTAAGGTTACTATTCATCCCGATCCAAAAATTTTTTTTTACCACGTCCGTTGGGTCATCCTCATCATTGCTAAAACTTCAAATTTTTGAAATTACGACTAACAAAGCATAAATTAACTTTTAAATAATTTTTTAGGGTGTTACATTACCCACGTATGCAGGTGACAAGGGCAGGAGTGATTGCCGTGTAAGAAGGCACGGACAAGGAGCGGCTCCTGCAAGGCCTCTAAGCGGAGGGTTACATGAATGAACCGATTACACATTAGAATGAAAGGATCCTGATTGTGTAGGTATGGGATTATACAATTAAGGATGACTTATATGAATTGATTGGTACTACCTATACCAACAAGATGCATCTTCTTTTTAGTAGCTCATCACAAAAGAACTCCACGGTTAAGTGTACTTGACTTGGAGCAATTTTGGGATGGGTGACCTTGGAAAGTTTTCTAGGAAGCGTGTGAGTGAGGACAAAGTACTCTGAAAAGACCCGTGTTAGTTTGTAGAGACGGTCGTCAATCTACAAAGTAGTAGAGGATGTTACAAATGGTATCAGAGCCTCCACCTCTCCTAGTATGGTGTGGTTAAGGACAAACTAAGCGGAAGCTGGTGGGCATGTAACACCCGAGTGACGAGGGTAGGAGTGATCGCGATGCAAGAAGGCACGGACAAGAAGCGGCTCCTAGTAAGGGCTCTAAACGAAGGGTTACATGAATTAACCGATTACAAACCAGGAATGAGAGAGATCCTAAGACTGTGTAGGTATGGGACTACAGGTTAAGGGTGGCTTATATGAATTGATTAGTACTACTTACACCAACAAGATGTATTTTTTTCGGTAGCCCATCACAAAATAACTCCACGGTTAAGCGTGCTTGTCTTGGAGCAATTTTGGGATGGGTAACCTCCTAGGAATTTTTCCAGGAAGCATGTAAGTGAGGACAAAGCACGCTGAAAAAACTCGTGTTGGTTTATGGGGATAGTCATCAATCTATAAAGCGCAAGGAGGATGTTACATAGCTGATGGTAGAAACTCCTTGGCAAGCACCACCACCTCCCCCACATGCATGTCTATGGGTACCTTTTACCAGCACAATAGCCTTATCGGGTTACAAGGCCAAACCCCCATCCTCCAATATATTACCTCGGCAAAAACTTGGGACCTAATCCTTAAACAATATAGCCACAGAATAGGGGTTTCCCTAGACAAGGGCAAGGTGATCATCTTTATGGGATATGTGACCCTTTGGCCCTGGCAGTGGATCCTCATACTTCGCAGAGACCATGAGATGCTACTTTGGTGTGCACTGAGATTCGTAGAATGGCCAGTGTATAGGAATCCTTATCCTAACTATGTAGAACGAGTACCATTCCCTTGAAGGAGTTAGAACACTAGATTTCACAACATTTTTTAAGGAAGATGGAAAGTCTACTATGGAACATGTGAGCCGCATCATAATGCAATGTGCAAAGGCTAGCTAGTGTAACACCAAAAAAAAAATCATTGTAAAATTAATTTGAAGTTTATTGGTAAGAATTTCAAAAATCGCAAGACAAGCAATAATGAGGATGACCCAATAGATAAGTTGAAAAAAAAATTTCAAGCTGGCGTGGATAGTGATTTTTAGGCCCGTAGATGAATAGCAACCATAGACTAGGGCCAAACGTGTTTGAGGCTATGAGAACTAGACCCAACGACCAAGATAGACTATTAGGTATGGGGGCCATATAGAGTATTATGCATGGGGCCCACGTAGAGATATTTTAAGTTTATCGGGCACGGTGTTTACCCGTTCGATAGAATTTTAATGTGCGATTTTTAACACCATAAAAGTTACTTTGTGGACAAGTAACCTCTACCAATCACATCTGGCCAAGTGGATGGCAAGGATTGAAACTTGGAAAGCAAGTTTTAATCATAGCCTTTTATTTATTATTATTTTACCCGGGCCAATATCTAATTCTGTTCAGTGGAATTTTGGTGTGGGATTTTAACATGAAAAGCTACTTGATCACCAAGTTAAAGTGACCCACTTATATTCAGCCAAGTGGATGGCCAAGATCCATTCTTTGACCAAGAAAGCAATCCTATCCATTCATTTCATTTCTTTTTCAAAAAGACAAAAAGAAATTCAAACCATACCTACATAATTACTACATATAGACTAGGATAAACACAAAACCACCAACCTTATCACTCCACCATCATCATTTTTTGCCAAGAGGCTTAGAAACACTTCCCTCCATTGTTCTTTCTCTCCAACCTTCATTCTTACTTTCAAATCCCCAAAACCTAGGCTCCAAGTCACTAAAACACCAAGAATGCCTCACAAAACTTGTTCTACTCTCCATAATCTACAAAACCAACCGATTAGAATTTTGAATCATCTCCATTCTCCACCTTGAGATATCATACTCCACTATTAATGAAGGGATCAGGTGCTGTTTGAAAGGCTTGAAGTGAGGAAAAATCATTTTGGAAGAACCTTTGGAGTTAGAAGCCCTAAAGCTCCAAAAAGTAGGGATTTTGAACCTATTTTGCTTTAAATCTATTTTTATGTTTTGGTTACTGATTTAATTTGATATTTTTTATTGTATTGGTTGATAATATATAGATATTGATGTGTCTAAATTGGTGGAGTGGTTTGGTGTTGTTCGAAAATCATTTTTGTCAAAAGAAGTTTTGAACTAGGTTGCTGAATTTTCGGTTTGTAGGCAAGGGATATGTCAGAATTTTTTGAAGTATTTGCAGATGGGCTCTTGCTCTGAAATTTTTATATGATGAAGCTAACATGTTAAAGTGTTTTCAGTATTTTTCTTGGGTCTTAAAAATTACTTTTGCTATTTTGTAAAGATAAAAAACGAGACAGTTAGGTTCTGCCTACACAACCAAATCTAAAGCTATAAATTTGTCTAATTTTGTTACCATAGCAAATGATTGATTTTTCCTTTGAAATGTTTAGAGGATGTTGAGGACATATTGAAGTCCACTACTAGAATTTTACAAGACTTTGTATGATCATTTGATAAGGTAATAAAATTGTGACATTTGGTGTTCCTGAAAATAAATAGTTTCTGACCTTTGAATTTTTTACAATTTTGTTAACCTAGTTAGAGAATGACTTGTGTTCTTAAATTTTTGCAAGACCTTCTGGACACATTTAAGTATCTTGTATAATTTTTATAGCTTTGGAATTGGTGGTTTGATATGCAAATTAATTTTTGCCATATAAGGGTGAAATTTGTCAATGTGCTGAAATTGTATCAAAGCCTTGAATTAATGAGATAATGACATTTTGGTTCTAGTATAATATGAAATACTTGAATGTGAATATTTGAGTATGTGACTTGTGATATATAAATATATGCTAGAGGAAGCAGAGATTGATTTATGAGTCATGATTGAAATCACATTGTGAATGGATGCCTATATGCGCTTTATGCATGCATTTAGAATAAGGAAAGTAAATTATGCATTTATGTGGTAAAAGAGAATGTATGAATGTCAATCGTGCATGTTCTAACATATGGCCAAAATAGAAACAAGACTTATGTTGATTGAGGGGAAGGCAAAAAGAGGAACTTCCCTAAAGATAATATAGTCGCAGATGTATCAACTAGGAATGATCTATGTGTGATTTGGAGAGAAAATGAATTCTGATGATCACATATGGGAATGAGCTCAGTAAATAGTCTATTTCCCTTGTATGGTGTGATCCATTATAAATACCACGTTATATAAACTAAGTCTTTTCTATGTCAATGAAACGAGAAAATGCACCGAGTTGAATCCTATGGCCATAAGTGAAACCATGTCACTTTGAGATAATTTCACTGAATTTATCATATGCATACTTATTCTGAATTGTTTGCCTAAGATGATTTACTATGTGTTGGAACATTTTGATATATGTGCATTAAGTGATTGAATATGAAAGAAACTCACTTTGAAAGGATGGTTTTGAATGCTAAAATGAATCTTTAATATGAGTTGCATGATCACATTTTCCTTAATAAATCAATGTGGCTGGGATGATGATGATGACATGGATTTTTTTTTACTATAAATTTTGGGGATACCTCCTGAGAATTTTAGAATTCTCACCCCTATGCGTTCGTATTCAATGTCGCCTCTAGGCTAATCTAGAATGTAACATCGCTCGTGGCTTTATGGATTGACGACTATTCCACAATCCAACACGGGTCTTTTCAGTGTGCTTTGTCCTCACTCATACGCTTCTTGAGAAAATTTCCTAGGAGGTTACCCATCCTAAAATTGCTCTAAGTCAAGCACGCTTAACCATGAAATTCTTTCGTGATAGGCTACCAAAAAGAAGATGCATCTTGTTAGCATAGGTAGTACCAATCAATTCATATAAGTCATCCTCAACTGTATAGTCCTATACCTACACGGCCTAAGATCCCTCTAATTCTAGTGTGTAATTGGCTCATTCATGTACCCCTCCGCTTAGAGGTCTTGCTCAAGCCGCTCCTTGTCGTGCCTTTTTGTCCGTGATCACTGCCTCATCACCAGGCATTACATGCCCAAGCTTCCGCCTAGTTCGTACTCAAACCACCGTCCTGGGAAAGGTGTAGGCTCTGATACTATTTGTAACATCATCTACTACTTTATGGATTGACGCTGTCCCTACAAACCAACACGGGTCTTTCGTGTTTTGTCCTCACTTATATGCTTCCTGAGAAAACTTCCAGGAGGTCACCCATCCCAAAATTGCTCAAAGTCAAGCACACTTAACCTTGGAGTTCTTTCATGATGGGCTCCGAAAGAAGATGCATCTTGTTGGCATAGGTAGTACCAATCAATTCATATAAGCCATTCTCAACTGTATAGTCCCATACCTATACAACCTCAAGATCCCTCTCATTCTGGTCTGTAATCGGTTCATTCATGTACCCCTCCACTTAGAGGTCTTGCCAGGAGCCGCTCCTTGTCCGTGCCTTCTTGCACTAGCAATCACTCCTGCCTGATACGGGCATTACATGCAACACTTGTTTGCTAGAGTGGTGAATTCACGAATTTCCAAATATGCTACTACATCATTAATCTCTGGCTTCAAACCATCTTCAAACTTGGGACACTTCCACTCCTCATCCGGATTTCCCTTATAAAGCTTGGAAAATTTGATTCAGTTCTTCAAACTTGGCTGTATATTCTGAGACGGACATATCACCCTGCTTAAGTGCCAGGAACTCCATTTCCTTTGCATTTCTTCCTGAGACTAGAAAATAGTTCCCATAAAACTATTCCTTGAACATGTCCTAAGTAATGTGGTCAGTGTCTACAAAATTTCTCCTAGCACCAACCACCATGCCTCTACTCGCCCTCCAAGCATGAAGATAGTGAAACTTGCTTTTTGTTCCTCTGAACATGGAACAATTGAGAAAATCTTTTCAATGCTCTTGACCCAAGCATCAGTCACACTAGGGTCACATGTCCCTTGGAATGCTGGAGGTCTTGCTCTCCTAAACCAGAGAATACCATATCCTCTACACCTCCTGCCACGTGTTGTCCATTTCCTTAACGATCCAACGATCAACCATAAGCTGAATTGATCTAGCCATCTGTCTGAAAGTCTCCATCATGTCCCCCTGGTTAGTAGGGGCACCTTCTGGTTGATTCCTAAGACGTCACAGGTGTCATGAGTCCCTAAGCACACAAAACAGTAAACATTAAGGTGATCAGTCTCAATACTCAATGCTAAATGAACTAGTTACTATGATACACAAGTTAAACGTCATGCATTTCTAGTTCCTAAAGTCTATCATACAAACAAACTACAAGCACGACATAACTGTCATTCTACGCTTAAGAAGCATAGTTAGTCCAATCCTAAGGCTCCAGAGAATTGAAACTCTCTATACCAAAATGTAACATCCTAATAATATTCCCATATGCTTAAGTCATAGCGGAGTTTATTATTAAATTGTTACGCTTTGACATCATGATTTTGCAGTTTCAAAATATAATATCAGAAAAATAACAATAATAATTTTATTTTTATTTTAAAATCAAAATTGAAGCCTGACGCATACATAATTATATGTAATGCTAATTTATAGCGGAACTAGCTAAGTGATAATAAACACATTCATCCAATCAAAAGTTTAAGATAGCATATTGCAATAACAGGTAATTAACTTCAACAAGTATGTAGTCGCTATAATATAAATAGCATGAGCAATAATAAATCTCCGACTAACAATAGTCAAGTCACTAATAAACCAAAACGTTGAATAATCAAATAGGTCTAATCAACTAAAGTATCATAAGTGAAACTAAATCCTATCTACTCTTCAGGTATGTACTCCTCCTCAAGGACCTCATTAGCCTGCTCCACATCTGAGATGACACAGAAAAGGAAAAGGGTGAGAACTTGAAAGTTCTCAGTAAGGATAAATGCACACGTCAATTAGTGTTATCGAAATCATCTCTAGCCACCTCGGTTATTCTTGGAAAACATGAACATACTTTAAAATCCAATTAATAAGTTCTAAAACTCTTTACCCAAGGTAGACCTATCTTTTAATATGATCTTTTCATCATGGATGCAGTCATAACATTTACATGCTTGCATGATAATCCAGTTAGTATCTACATACATGAAATTCATATACAATCATATAAGACAATTATTCCAATCTTTTTTAGTCTTTTTCTTAATACATCTCTTTCTTTATACATCCAATTTATCCAATAGTGGGGTAATAAGCTCATACCAATAACTAGTCGTCACCAGCAAACATTAGTGGGAATAAAATGGATGATCAGTGGGAATTGCCTCTTTTTGACAAAAGATCCAAATTATTACTATGGGATATTATATCTATTAACCTTTTCATATAGATGCAAGTAGGTAAACATATCTTAACATATTAGACTATCAAAACTATTACTCGAATTTCAGCAACTTCACATATAGTTAAAACTGATTCATGCATCACACGAAATAAAAGTTTATGCACATATAATTACGAATCACACAAGAACAGTGTCACAAAAGAATAGCTATTAAATATGTGTCACAACATACATGCATTTCAATTTGAGAAAGTTTTCAAAACGAAGCTAAAATATAAAATTTGAATAAATAAATAAATGGGAAAGCAAAATTGACCTCATAGAACTTGTTAGAGGTTTCAAATAAATATATAAAAACATGCATTGAAATATGATCAATTGGAAAGCATTAAGAACTAACAATGTTAACATTTTAACGACGAACTATTCTGGAACTTGTTATAAGCTTCAAGAAAAATTAAGCCAACAATTGAATATAATCAAACATGTAAAAGTCTCGCATAAGTAGATAAAACAACGAACCATAAGAGTTAAGTCACAAGAGTAAACATACAAATTGAAGATCGTAACTAAAACGTGGGTAAAATATATATTAGCTCCCCTTTTTATAGGCAATCGAACTTAAAGATGAACGTAATAGGAATCTCGAATTCACGATAGCATATTCAACGATTGAAGAAGATAGCATATCAATGGATATAAGATCAGATCATTGGATATATTAAAGTTGCACAAAAACCCTTACTTGATTTGAAGGTTAACTGAGATTAGAACTCCTAAGGCTTGTTGAAGTGGAAAAGGGCAAAATCCTCCTCCTCTACACTTGGGTGTGCCACGGCTTCAAAAGGGAGAATTGGGGATGAATCTTGTTCCTCCAAAAGTGATGATGATTTGTGATGAGAGATTTTGAAAAAGATCAAAGAGATGAAGTGAAGAGAGTTTTTATGGAGGTGAAAGGGTATGTGACCATATGCTCTGTTAGGGCTTAGTAGTGGGAGTTAACAATAGAAATGAAAAAATGTGGGTAGTGGGCACTACTTTTACTCTTAGGGATAGAGATAGTGGGGTCCTTCCTTCTCTACTAATTATAGATAGACTCTCTTTTAAATATATCAATAAATAAATAAAAAGATCTCATCATATCTTATCTAAAAATAATAATATAATATTCCCTTAATACATGTTAGATATTTTATATTGGTTAACTTCCATTACTCCTATACTATCCATATTGGACATCAATTAATTCCACATACACAAATCAAAGGAACCAATAATAAAATAAATTGGGGTCTTACACAGAGAGTGAAGCCGCTACACAAAAGAAATTGGAATTGCAGTAGTTTAGTAATTGAGACTTGTATCTTTTGTACTTAGTTATATATATATGTCTATAATTATAAGAGATAACAGATGTGTATTAAAGCTCATAAAGAGCTTCCTTTTGTACTTGACTTTGTATTCAATAAATATTTTGTTTATTTATTATATATTTTAATGGAATCACGAATTAGTTACTTCACAATTTGATCAATCTTGCTATAGATAATTAAGAAGGTCGCTAACTTATAAGTAACAACTTCTAAATTCAATATCATGACTTAAGGGTGATGTTGTACTTGGGAGGATGTTACAGCTAGAATGATTGTTGAAGGTTGTAGTTGTTCCGTGTATCTCTCACAAGCATGGCCCTCTCATGGTATTCTTCCTTGCTACCCAACTTAGCGCAAAACTAAGCTAAGATGGAAAGAATTTTTCATGATAGGTTCTATAGCCCCCAACTTGAGACATCTCCTCTGATCTCATGCGAATAAAGCAACCGGTAATTGAGTTTTTAGAACATTTTTGCGAAACTAGGGACTACTATAACTTCCACATACCTAAGGCTAAATGCACCTCTATAGCTATAAATAACATGAGCATGAGAAATTAATCATTATATAATACTCTGATATGGCCCAGGTTTCTTGGAAGGTTGCTATAATGAGCAGTTCAACATTGAGAAAAAACGGAGGCATTCACAAAGGACAGGCCTAAGACAATATGAGATTGTGGCCATTGTAGAATATGACTCACCCGATAATGCTAAAGGATAAGAAGAAGAGGCTACTCCATCGGCTAAGGGTATAGCAACCAAGTTGCTAGGGGGAAGCCCAACAAATGTCCAGCTCTTACACCGACTTGGAAAAGAAAAAGCTAAAGCTGAAAAGCAGAGCCGTATTTGTTTGATATTACAAAGGCAGATCAAATCTTTGGCTATCTAGTCAAAGACATGCAGATCAAATTCCCTAACGTATAGAACCACCTCCTCTAAAAAAATACAAAATATCAAATATTGTAAATGTCATAATGCTTATACCTATTTCACCAATAGTTGCAATACATTAGAAGCGTGATCTCAAAGGCAATTAAGGAGAGGGATTTAAACTAATTGAGAAAAAACCGAGGAACATGACCATTGATACATATCTTTTTCCCCAAGCTTGGTTAATATGTTCTCCATAATGTTTGAAGAAGAGGAACAAGAGGTTGAGGTGAGAAAACCACGAACAGGAAAAAAAAAAAGGAGTCACAAAACATGAGAAAAAAATAACCAAGCAAGTGGAGAAGAAAGCCTCTGAGTTAAGCTGGAGACCAAAATCCAAAGTCAGGATGGACCATAAACCAAGGTCGTGGCTATCAAACTCCAATGTGTTTAATATGCTGAGTTTTCTCGAAATCCCTAGAGGAAAGGAAAGCCCTCAGTACCCCACAAGCTGAAATATCCAAATAAGACACCTAAATCAAGGCCTTATGTTAGCCAATGGCTACGAAGTCCATAGAAACAACAATAGAAGAAAGTCCCAAGGGAAGTAATGTAACACCCTAAAAATTATTTAAAAATTAATTTGAGCTTTATTAATCCTAATTTCAAAAATCTAATAGCTTAGCAATGATGAAGATGGCCCAACAAACGTATTAAAAAGAAATTTTGGGTCGGGTGAATAATAATTAATAACCTTGCGGGCGCAAGGACGCAAAACCCTAGATTTGGACAGGAAAATGCCAGGGACTGAAAAAAGTAAGGGTGAAGGTTAGAAATGATAAAGAATGAGAAGTTATACCTAGAATTAATTTTCGGGTAATGTTTGATTACGGGTATGGTATTTCACCCATTCAATAGAGTTTTGATGTGCGGTTTTTAACGTCACCATCCACTTTATGCCAAGTGGATGGCAAGGATTGAAACTTGAAAAGTAAGTTTCAATCATGGCCTTTCATTTATTATATTTTACTCAGGAGACAATATCTCCTCCATTCGGTAAAAAATAAATTGATTCTAACACGAAAGATAATTTAATCACTACAAATGGATGATGTATATCTATCCAAGACAAGTGGAAGGATAAGATTTAATCTTGAATTACAAGATTAAATCATAGCCATCCAATCTATTTTCTTTCTTTTGAAAAAGATATGCATTTATGTAACATAAATGCTAAAGCTAAGTTAGGATAAGTAAAAAGCAACCAACCTAACTTTACCATCATCATAATTTTGTGCATCATGCTAAGAGGGCAGCCACCATTGTTGACTTCTCCAAGAGCTCAAGTTTCAACTTCAATTCAGCAAAACACTTGCCCAAAATTGCTAAAACCACAAAATTCCTTCACAAAACTTGTTCTACACCTCAATACCTACAAATCTAACCGATTAAAATCTCAAATCTCCATCAATCCTCACCTTGATTCCTTACTTTATCACTGATTTAGGAAGGATTTGAGGTTGATTTGGGATCTTTGAAGTGGAGGGATCAATCTTAGAGCAACTTGGAGCTAAGGAGCCATTAGACACCAAAAGTAGGGCATTTTAAACCTCTTTTACTTCAAATTTATTTTTCTGATTTGCTTACTGATTTGGCTAAATATTTTTTATTTTATTGGTTAAAAATACATTGATATTAATGTGTTAATTTTTTTGGAGTGTTTGGATGAGGTTAGAAATCATTTTTGTAAAAAGAGATTTGAACCTTGCGTGCTAAATTTTCGATTTTTACACAAGCAACCACTGATCACGAATTTTCTGAGAGAATTGTGGATATTTTCATGAGTTATAAAAAATATATGTTGAAGCTACATCCTAGGTTAGTTCCAAAAAAATTTTGGGCTTGATTTCAACTCCTAATGCTTTAAAAAATTCAGAAACCGAAGTGAACTATGTGCTGCCTGGATTATTGGAACTGAAGCTATAAACTTTACTAATTTTATTACCATATCAAATGATTGAATAATCACTTGAAATTTTTACAAAGTGTTGATAACATCTTGAAGTGTAACTGTGATTTTTCTTTTGAATTGATTCAATCATTTTCTGGGGTTAAAAATTATGAGATTTCCTTCTAAGCTGAGTTTAAGGGTTCCTGAGCACTGAATTTGTCTAATTTTGTTAACATAGTTAGAGAACTCTTTTTGCTCTGAAATTTTTATGGGACCTTGTGCACACATTTAAGTGTCTTAGAGAATTTTGATAGCCTTTGAATTGATTGTTTGATGTGCAAATAAATTGTGCTACGAATATGTGAAATCTGTCATTGTGCTGAAAATGAATTGATACTTTGAATTGGTAATGTAATGACATTTGGTTTAAGTATAATATATGTGAATGCATGCTACCAACTTAAAAGATTGGTTTATGAGACTTGATTGAAAATTTTATTGTGAATGGATACTCATAAGCTTGATGATGATGTATATGTTATGTAACACCCTAATATTTAACCCAATACGCCTAGGACGTATTAAGATTAATTATTAGTCATTACTTCCTTTAAAACCTCTTTTATAAATAACTTAGCGGAAAATCAGGTAAATTTTTTTTTTTTTGAAATGAGGTGCGTAAAACAAAGTGCAAGCCATCGCGTACAACATAAATGAAGCGTAAAGTGGAAGAATAAATAAATCACATCAAAACAAAAACATTAAAGGACACCTCAATCATGGAGACAAACATCATAATATTAAATCTTATAGTTTAGTACAACAACAGAAATATAATATAAAGTCTTACCCATACGGTGGGCAGAGCTTCCATCAGGAAAAATATAAAGTCAGGAAAACATAAAGAGGAGACATGAATGACGGATGCACGAGAAGCCCTCAAAAAGTCGTCCCAAGCTATGACTACCCCGCCTCGATCTCGGATGACGCTCCTCCTCGTCCCTCGATGGTACATACCCAATGACTGAGCAAGCTCCTCGAGTGCATGTAGGCGGAAAGGTGGACGAGCATGGCCTCCTTGACGTGGACGCATCTCGGGCGATGAGCTAACCTCAGCTGCGTCAGGTATCCTCGCTACCCATCCGGTGTCCATGGGTAGGCGGGAACCCTGAAAAAGGATGAGAAGGGGAATCCTCTGACGGTCGGTCTCCGAACGTCTCAGGCGAGGTGCGTACTCGGGGTAGCCTGATCCTGCCAAAGATGTAGGATGGGCACGACGTTCTGCTCATCACGGGGCCACGTCCTCTCAAAAATCAGATCATCTCCTTAGGGAGAGGTGGAGGTGAAGCGGAAGGAACTGGAAAAGCAAATGGGCGTCCCATGTATGCAAAAATGCGTACGCAAGCGACCCTCAAAATGGTAGGACTAATGGTCGGGTCGGAATGCACCTCCCACACTGGGGTGTCAATGAAGATCACAAACGCCATCGTTCTGGAGACGTAACGGAAAGAAACAAAGAGAGGGATGAGAATCTTACTAAAGAATCTCATAGGAAACCTCCTATCCTAATATCATCGTTTACGTCCCTAGAAACCTTGGGTTTTATTATAAAAGGTTACACATGCAAAGGTTCATTATGAGGTTTTCATAAAAGATAATTATCCAAGGTCCGTGTTTTTTTATAATGAATCTTTAATGCATGTATGCATCATAGTAGAACATGTATGCATGGCAATACTTAACATTAATAAAACATATCATCAACAATTAAAATCACACATAAGTGGCATGTAACTTTCCATGATCAACCTTTTGCTCTCATGAGCATGATATTTCTCATCTTTCCTCATTTCTCAACTTGTGACATCATGATTTTCAAAACAATAGTCACCGACCCCTGATACTAGGCTATGAGCTCATACCTTAACTAGCCATCACTAGTTCTTACTTATCCTCTTGATAAGCGAATCATAATCATAATCATATTAATAACAACCCCGACTCCTAGAGTACGGGGGGACCTAAGGAATCACCCATCATGGGACTTTCTTCTCTGAAACGCATCAACTGGTTAAGACTAATGACTTTGTCCGCTTTGACAGGCTAATGTCGATACCCTCACGATTTTACCTTCTCCTCCGTAGCAGAGAAGTATGTCTAAATCTGCGAAACGCATCGTCTGGTTAAGACTAGTGACATTGTCGCTTCGGTATGATCACCACAATCATACCCTCCCAGGTTTCCTTTCTCCTCAGGGTAAGGAGAAATGCATCTCGGCATGTCACATATAAAATCTTTCTTTTCAAAACTTTCTCAAGTCCCTCAAATTTGACGGAAATTTGGCAGCATGACAACTACGCTCAGAATTTCCTCAAATTTGAGTCATGCTACATGTAACACCCATCCTACTATAGTGCTATGCTCGAGTCATAACATTACAGTAAGTAGTTGTTACTCATAACTACTTTATAGACTTTATCTTTCTCATTCATAGGAATTTTATGCATAGGTGTTGTAATAAATATGAGCCTTGCACTAAAAGCTATACTAATTTTTTTTTCTTTTGCATATTGCAATCCTTTCAACATAATAATTGTCGTATAGAAATATGGGAAAACAATACGCATCCTAAGAAGTCGGTCACACGATAATTTACATTTTTATATCACGTTCATAGTCAGTTAAGTCATATAAGCATAGTATATACATTCACACCTAATTACATATTTACTTTGAACAACCCTACCCTGGTCCTCGCAGAGACCACCTAATCTGGGTTAGGGTCTAACAAAATACAACCAACTATATATATAAACCTAACTCCCTCATTAACGGCTCATCAAAAGGTCAAACATAAGAGCCATGATAGTCAATAATGTGAGGGACTCTAAGCATACGACACCTATCAACAAAATGGGTACACCATGGTCGATCAAGCGGGTGGAGAGTAGTGCCCATTAGGCACGTCAGCTGAGTAGCCCTCCGTCTCCGCTACCCAGGAAGGAGTAGAGGAACTAGAAGATGTCTCCTCTGAAGGATCAGACTCAGCATCGTGAGGCTGTGGTGGCTGTGGTGGGTGAGTCATATGCAGCGAAAGGAGGGACGCTGGATCAAAAGTAGGACTCATAACAGTCATAGCAAACGGAGCGAAAGTACATAAATACGGATACGAGACTTAGCAACCAGGTCCAGTGACCCTAGCTCCTGGTCGTAGTGCCATTGCACATCAGGCATCTCTAGGAAGAACACGATTAAGGCCATCTATACAAAATACATCACAGGCAGAATGAGAATCAACGATTCCATAGGAAAACACCGTCTGTTACTCAATGATATTCAACTTAATGCAAAATAAGCAATGTAATATGTGGTGGTTTATGTAATGGTCTCATTAATTAGTGTCATTATTTCTTATGATCTAATTCCTTATTAGAAAATGTTAAACTTAATGGTAGGACCCATAGGACTCTTCTAATATACTTCTCTGTGGATCGTCCTGTCAACGATGTAACGTCGTCGCGTTACAACCTGATATAGTTCACTAGATGGAGTACGTCTACTACATCTCATCTAAATAGCCTCGCTATTCTTTCTCATACATCCCTTTTATCATAACGAAGTAACGCCGTCGCGATTACAACCTGATATAGTTCTAAGGGCGTAGCACGTCTACTACTCCGTGAATCCATGAGCTTACCACTAAGCAATTAACATTACATAAGGCTTATTTCTTAAAATTTTCCTTTTTTATAAAGATCTTTAATGTTGGCTTAGGGGAACCTTATGATTCTAGAGAAAATCTCTTCCTAATAATTCTATATCTCATACTCTTGCTTGAGATTTTCTTGAAATCTCCTTAATTCTTATGAGATATTCTGTAAAATCTATTAAACCTTTTATGAGATTTTATATCATAACTTGTGAAATTCTTCGTGACGAAATTCTTATAAATTCAAGGGAAAGAACCCAAGTTTTCTTGAACAATAATTGCTCCTAAATTTTGAAGACACAACCAAGTTTTTGCTGCCATTTTTTTTCAAGCTTGATCATTATCTATAGCAAGAAAAAACAACTCAAGAGTTATTGCAGAAAATTCCAGCACATAAGACTTTAGCACATACCCACTTATAGCACTTCTTATATCATGCAAACCAAGATTTAGTGCTGTAAAATTTCAGCACACTAAAAATTCCAGCACATGAAATTCTAATACACAAGATTTCATAACAATCCAAGCACTTATAAATTCTGAAATTTCTGAAATAAAATTCTGGTTGTTTGTATACAAAATCTCATCACAACTTAGTCCATCATAGATTCTAAGAATTGGTTTCAGATTTTTCAGCAAGTTCACAATAGTTGTCCTTGATGTATTCTTCCATATCTATCAATTCCAACACATGTAGTTGCTAGAAAAAAATTCTGATTTCAACATAAACAATTCCATCATAACTCAAGCAATCATAAACCCTACATTGGTTCAGATTTCAGCATCATAACACCAAGAAAATCAAGCACTTATCTTAGCAAAATAGCTAAACATCATGAAGTAAGAGACTAGGATAATTTTCCTACCTTTCTCAAGCTTTTTCCCTAACTTATCAAGCCTCAAAACCCCCAAATTCCAGCCCTTATTTGTGCTACCACTAGGACCAAAAGCAAGGGAAAAACAAAGTTTTTAATTGATCTTGATGTAAAGAAAATGTTCTTGAAGAAGTTTAGAAGCTTACCTATGAGTATCCTTTGAGATTATGGTGTTTTGATGGAGTTTTGCCCAAAGAGAAAGCTTGGAAAATGAAGAACAAAGAAGGAAGAAAGGAGAACGAAGAAGAAAAGCCTAAAACGTGAATTCTGTAAGCTTCACCGAGAACAAAATGCAAATTTTTGTTTCTTTTTCATTTTTTAATTGCCTTAACTTGGAGAGAAAGTAAGGCAAGTGTTATTTCCGGATCGATTTGTCTTGTATTAGAATTTGGAATATCTATATTTATTTAATTGTCACAAGTAAAAAATTATTTGGAATCCAATAATATCCGTTATGTTTACTAAACTCAATATTTTGGTGTACCGGTTATTACCACTTCGGTGTACCAATTATTATCATTTTGGTACCCGATTGATACCTAAGAATTCTTAATGGGTTAAAAACATCTATTTAATCTTATCATTATTTTTCAATGTCTTTATACCACTTATAAGTCTTATTCTATATCTCTAGTTATAATATTATTATATTAAATTTTTAATAATATTAAATGAATTTTCATTTTTTTAATTTTTTTTTTTTGTGAATCCTTATATTGTTTCAATCATACCCGCGTCTCTTGAAATTTTTAAAATCCCTCCTGATTACTCACAATTAATTATTTTATCAAGACAAAAAGGCGAGTCATTACACCACATAACTCAATCACACATATCATTCTCATGGAACTTTCTCAATTAATAAACTTTCTAATTCACATGAGCATATTCTTCTAACTCAGTCATATTTCGAAACCTCATGCATCTCAAAACATGGCACAACACTTCATCACATCAACATGCCAATTATACACATAAAGTTTCATGCTCAAGATGTTAACATAATCACATCATTAAGAATATGCTCACTCATCCTCATGCTCACATCACACCTCCTATCTCATGGTATCTTATGCTTTGGCCCTTACGGGTCTTAAACTTTTGTTCCAATTATCCTAACCTTCATTATGGATTTTTATAACACCTAAGGGATCATTACCTATAATTCTCACTAAGATTCATGCTTACTAAAAGTTCCAAACAGCATTATGTATTTTGGGCAAAAAATTTACCTCATGATTACGGGATTCTAGAATTTCCGTTTTAGACCCTTTTGAAGATCCATCTTTGCCTACGGCTTTATAATTAACTCCTAAACTAATTATGAGGGATTTCCTACACATGTTCACTAATTATAAACCACTTTCCTTAGTTTTAAACATGCTGGAAACAGAATGCATATTTTATGCATTTAGGTGTTCTAGAATTCTCATTTTTAATCCTTTCAAGTTACTTATTCTTTTCTAACTTCCCTAATTCGATCCTTGCTTCACTCAAACATAATTTTACACATTTTAACACCATAAAACAGTAATTATACAGTGGCCAACCATCAAGGACAGAACCGAAATCATAAGCTTCATAGATTCACATAATCACTTGATTTAAATGCATATAAGTTGCTAGTTTCTCTTGGAATCATTTTAGAAGCTCAAAACTCTTTTAGAAACCAATTAATCTTATTGAAATCATATAAATATATGCTAGGTCAGTAGCTAAATTATTTGGCTCAAGGAAAGGATTTAAAACATAAAACTTTGTTCATAAAGTTCCTTGAGTACATCTAAGCTTAGAAAAATTCCAAGACTTAGACTATAGGCACTTATGATTAGAGGAACTCATCCAAGTCCATCATCATCACCACAAGGCCGAAATGGCATTCCTTGAAATGCCTCCATTTTCTAAAACTTTATGCAAGATACTTGGGCAAGTCTTTGAGCTCTAGGATTATTTAGGTGATGGCATAAACTTAAACATGATATGCACTTATTTTACTCTTCATTAGAAAATAAAGTGAGAGCATAAAATAAATATGAGATGCAACCTCATTATTATCTTTAAGATTAAGTGATGGCTTGAAATATAAACATGAGATGCAAGCTTGGAATTTAAACATGATAATGCAAGTCCATTTAATTATTCTTGAGAGTTTAGTGATGGCATCAAAATAAACATGCTATGCAAGACATAAACATAAACATGAGTGCACTTCATTTTATCTTACTAGAGCTCTTACAAGACTTTAAAGGAACTTCACAACCTTAACCCAATATGCATCTTAACAACATAAAGTGAGCTTTAGAGTTCTTTGCACCAAGACTTCAAAGAAGCCTTTGGTTTTGAACTTCATCATCAAGCTCAAGAAAATAGACACAAAGCTCAACACTTTGTCTAAACAAAATACAAAGAACTAAGTCATATTCTTTATTTTATTGCTCATGGGCTTCAATCTAGAGTAAAACTCTTAGAAAGGCCGACCAACTTTAAGGTTGGCAAGGGTAAGCTTAGAGCTCTTTGAAAACATATGATTAATTTTCTTAACAAAACTTTTGTGATCTACTTAACATTTTTAGCAAACTTTGTTCAAGTAATGACAAAGGAAACCGAAATCTTCCAAGGAAAAAGGAAAGGAAGCCGAAGCCATTCAAGAAAGAAAGGAAAAGAAACCGAAAATGAGATCAAGAAAAAAAAGAAAACACAAACATGTATGGTCCAAGACCAAGTTGTTTCAAGCTTTAGAGGTTTCTCACATGACAACAACAAGTCATTATCTTGAAACCTCATCATCAAGCTAAAGTTCTTTGAGCAAAAGTCTCCAAGGCTGAAAAGATAAAGAGGAGAAAAAGAGTTTGAAACCAAGAGAAAACTAGAACTTTTTTTGAAGAAAACAAGCAAAAGCTTTAAAACAAAACCCCTACCTAAGGAAGTCTTTGAAGAAATGAAAGAAAGCTTGAGTTCTTGAAGAGTTGAGAAGACAAAATCTCCTCTTGGATATGGGTATGTGTTTCGGCCAAAGAGGATGCTCAAGGAAGATGATTTTTCCTTGAGTTTCTAAGCTTGGGAATGGAAAGTTTAAGTGTTTGATAGATGGTTTAAGGTGAGGGAATGGTGGTTTATGGTTATTTGTGGTGGTTTGTGGTGGTGGAAAAGTTCTTTGAGGGAAGGAAATAGAAGAGCAAGATGAAGAGAAATTGAGAGCAAAAGGAAGAAAATGCAAGAAAGCTTGAACTTGGCAAAGCTTCTAAAGTGTAACCAAGTTCTTCCAAGCTTGGTATTTATAGAAAATTTTGCACAATGGTGGCTGTCAAGGGAGAGAGGCCAACGACCTCTTGGCCATTTGGGGAGGAAAATATCTCTTGATTGGTATGGACAAAGGCATGGGCAAAGCATGGTGAGGTATGGCCTAGGCATGGCTCTTGAGTGAGATAAAATTCAACATGTGACACTTTTCCTAGGGCCATGCATTCGGCCAGATTGAGCAGCCAAGGGAGGATTAATTTGCTCATGTAATTGTGTTTAGTGATGTGTTTAGGTGTTTCTTTGATTAAGGTTTTGGTTAGGAGTTGTAAGAAAGTGTTTAGGTGAGGTAATGGCCTAATTAAGGTTGTCAAGACTTGATTAGGAGGGTAATCTTGCTAGATTAACAATTTAAAATCATTCTTTTGGTCAAATGAGGTATGGCACAATTCCTTAATTTAAGGAATTGGAGAGAAAATACTATTCAAGATTCCATGACTAGGAATCTTGAATTAAAGAATGCAATTAGAGTTTAACTAAGCAATCTTAGGTTCTAATTAACCTTAATAAATTATTTTGACTCTAGATTAATTATCGAAATAAATTAATCTTCGATTAGAGCCTAATATTGCTTAGGTTTGCTTAATTGCGTCATTAGACTCACTGTACACTGTTCTAGGGGCAAAATGGTAATTTCGTACTAAAACTGCCCGGGACCTACCGGCCGGATAAACATCAAATATTACTCATAAATATCATTCCAAACTTCCTGGAAAAGTTCGGGTTCAAACGGCACCTTTTACCCGTGTAGAACATAGCAAGGGTATTTTGGTCATTTTAAGTCGAAAGTTTAGAAAACAAGATTTTCACATTGAATATTAAACATAACAGTTATAATCCCCTTCAACATTGAGTTGACCCATTAGAACTGGGGTAAACCCTGAATTCGGGTAAAAATGACCTTAGGGCATTTTGGTCATTATACTCAACAAAAAATAGGTGTTACATGTTAAGTAGATGAAAAGTCCCCTTTAATGGGCACGAGAAAGTCCCCTTTAATGGGCACAAAAGTCCCTTGATGTATTGAGGGCATATATATTTCAGAATGCAATACTATGATATGCACTGTATTATGTGTGTATATTAAGTGATTGAATAATAAAATAAACCCACTTCAGAAGGATGATTTTTGAACTTTAAAATGAACCTTTGATATATATATATATATATTGCATACTCAGTTTCTTAATAAATCGAAATGGTTGGGGTGATGACGATAACATTATGATTGTGAAATTGGGGAGTTGCCCTATTGAGAATTGGATAATTCTCACTATGTGTTTTTGTGTTCTCATGTCGCCTCAGGTTGATCAGGAACGAAGCGCCTATGTGAAAGAACACGGATTGCACTAGTTTAGTAGCTGATGTTTTTACTTCCTATACGTAATTGGAGATATATGTATGTAAATGTAATAGAGAATGTATTGTATTAAAGCTCTTAGAAGAGCTTCCTTTTGTACTTAGCTATGTATTCAATAAATGTTATGTTTCTTTGTTATACATTTTGATAAAATTATGCTTAGTTATTACATAGTTAAGCTTGCTATAGATATTTAAGAAAAGTATTAAATTATAAGTAACTACTCCTCGAACGATGTCATGACTTAAGAATGATGTTGTAATTGGGAGGATGTTACAAGTAAAGGCTGCGCTCACAAAGGTTAAAGATGACCCTTTGCCCAATGAATCAAAGAGGATGGTGCAAATGAACTTCAAGGGAAAGGAAACCATTATAACTAGTAGGACAAAGGACATCAGCCAAAATAAGAAAATGTTGAAGTCTAAAGCTAAAGCAAACAAGGGATAATGGTCCATTAATCAACATCCCAAACAAAAAAGAAAGACCTCATAGCTAATTGGCAATTGTCCAAATCCAGAAGAAAGTTGCAACGTAAGAGATTAATTCAGAATTTGAAGAATATGGTAAAATGCTGAATGTAGTAAGGGATCCTATAATATCCCCCTAACCTCACCAAGGAAGGTGGAGACTACTAACTTGTACAAACAACTAGACAAGATGGTGGTCTCCAGTCCTAGAGAATAATGTGGATAAAATGCTAGCCTAGTTGATGGACTTTATAAGGGAAGAGGAGTTCACAGAGAACCTATTAGATGACCTTCTTAATGCTAATAATTTACTAGAGTTGGGTAAAGACCTAGCAGCTCCAGTTTTCCTGGGATTAGGTCCAATAACCTTCCAAGACAATGAAGGCAGCCCACAAAGGTTAGCATAAGAAGAACTTCTCCTAGAACAAGTTCAGGAGATCTTGAGTTAAGAGCCATCACCTACAAGGGGGTAGCTAGGGCTAAGGTAAAGCATGAGGCCCCTTTATATCCAAGCAACTCTAACTAAACACACCTTTAGCCTAGTCTTGGTAGATCCAAAATCACTATTCAATATGGTGCCCCTCAGCATAGTCCAACAGATTGGTTAAGATGAGATGCTCTCTACAAAAAACATGAACCTAACTAATTTTAGGACAAACCATAATGCCCTTGGGAACATGGGTAGCAAGACTAGCGGTAGGAACTAGATACATGATAAACGCTTTCATTGTGATAGAAGCCTTTACTTCTTATTCTATCCTACTAGGGAGGGAATAGATTCATAGCACACATTGTGTTACATCAACTCTCCATCAAGAGCTTCAACTATTGAATGGGGCAGAAATGGAGACTATACCTACAGATCCACAACCGTTTCAGAGACAACCCCTGCCTTTTAGAAGTGCAGCAATAGTCCCATAAGATAGAGGTGGTAGATAGCTCGAGGATATGCCATTCCAGTGAGAACCTTTGACCTCTCACCTAATGGTTTGAAGTCACAGTGGTAGAAAGAATCCAATAATAAACCCTACAAAATGGCTAACAAAATTGGGGGCTGAGTAAAGGAAGGACCTAAAAGGGAAAGGATATCTGATATCCAAGAACTATGTTATAGTCCTTGTAAAATTCATAGGGCTCTTCCTTGTAAAATTCACAACTAAGGAAGAATAAGATTTCCACCAATTAGAAGGGGATGTTATAGTCAAGGAAGCAGAATGGGCCACATTAGCTGATGATAAGGAGAACCCTTCATGAACTAATGAAGAACTCATAAGGTTTGGGAAGCCACACAACAAAAGGCACTTGAAACCACTCTACATCATGGCATACATAGATGGAAACCCATTATTCAAGTGCTCATTGATGAAGGTGCCATCATGAACGTAATGCCAGTGGGGATTTTGAAGAAGTTAGGGAAGTCGTTCCGATTTAAAAAACCAGCATCAGAATAACTAACTTCACAAATAAAAGCACCAAATCAATGGTTTTCAATGTAGCTGAGTTAACAATGGGTAGCAAAATCACACCAACAGTGTTCTTTATCGTAGATGCAAAACAGGGTATGCACTATTGGTAGGAAGGAGCTGAATCCACTCTAACTAGGTTGTCCCCTCTACTCTACATGAGCAACTCATGTTTTGGAATGAAGGAAGGATTGAGGTGGTAGAGGTTGACTATAGGCCTTTCTCAACGGATGTAAAAGCAATTGAAGCTGTTTGTTATGACCTTGAATTTGTTCAGCTGGACTTCACTTTAGAGATCCAATATAAAAAGTCCACATTACCAACCATGGATTCCAAATTGAATACCAAGCCATCCCACGACTTGATGACATGATAATAGATGATGAACTTTGAGGCAAGATAAGGAAATCCTGCAATAGCTAATTCTATATTCTCCTAGAATCGCATTGAAGAAATTCTTTAGCAAGAGTTAGATGAGAATGATTAAGAAGAATTAGAGCAATGGTGCCCTACAACCGCGCCTATCCAAAGAGAAGTAACCACTTTTGAATCACAAGATCCACTTAGTGAAGTGAACTTGGGCACCATGGCAGAACCTAAAATGATAAAAATTAGCAGCTTATTGAATAAGGGGAATTGTGATCGGCTGGTTGCATTGATACCAGTATAAGGACTACTTTACATGGGATTACCATAAGATGTCAAGCTTATCAAGGCAATTAGTTGAGTACCACTTACCAATCAAGCCAAGATTTAGGCCTTATAGACAACACCTATGGAGGTTCAACATGAAGCTCTACTAAAAATAATTCCAAAAATAGAATGCCTATTGAAGGTTGGTTTTATTAGGACTGCAAGATATGTAGAGTGGTTAGCTAACATTGTTCTTGTAAGGAACGAGAGTGACCAATTTAGAAAATTTATAGATTATAGAAATTTTAATTTGGCTACTCCAAAAGATGAGTATGTAATGCTTGTTGCAGATATGCTAGTTGACTCTATTGTCAATAATAAAATTCTTACGTTTATGGATGGCTATTCAAGCTATAATCGAATTTTTGTAGCCAAAGAAGATGTTCATAAGACGCATTTTGTTGCTCTAAGGCCAAAAGCATTTTTGAATAGGAAGTATTGACTTTTGGCCTCTAAAATACAGGGGTTACTTACCAAAAGGCAATGAATACTATTTTTGATGAATTAACAGGAAAATCCATGGAGGTATATATCGACAACGTGATCATCAAGTCGGTTGCCTTTGAGGAACACTTAGCTGATTTCGAAGAGGCTTTTATAAAAATGAGGAAACGTTCATAAAAAATGAATTCATCGAAGTATGCCTTTGGAGTTTCAGCCAGAAACTTCCTAGGGTTCTTAGGTCATCAACAGGGTATAGAGGTAGACAAAAATAAGGCAAAAGCAATCTTAGAAGCTAGCCCCCATCAAACATTAAAAAGTTGCAAAGCTTAATTGGGAAAATTAACTTTATAGGAAGATTCATAGCCAATTCAATTGGCAAAACTAAAAGCCTTTTCACCATTACTTAAGCTAAAACAAACTGAAGAATTTTCATAGGGGAAAGAACAATAAGATGCTTTTGAACAAAATAAAATGTGCTTGGAAAAACCACCAGTTCTTGTCCCTCCTACTATGCAATGGCCACTCATGTTGTATATATCAGCCCCTCAAGATTCCATTAAGGCCTTATAGCTCAAGATGCTGAAGATGGGTAAGGGCTGCATACTACCTGAGTACACTGCAAAATGATGTAGAAACAAGGTACACTCCCATTAAGAAGCTGTGTTTGTCCCGTTTCCTGTGTGTACAAAGTTGGAATATTGCTTGTTACCAATGGAAATAATGTTGATACGTAAAGTAGACATAATCAAGCCTTATTAAATTAGCTCGTGTTACAAGTACAGATAATGAAATGGGCCTTAAAATATAGTCCCTTTGAATTGAAATATGTCCTATTAAGAGCCATGAAAGGCCAAATGTTGCCGATTTTGTGACATAGCATATGTGCCTTGAAGTGCTAAACCCATTAGAAACCCCATGCTCTATGATAGGATTTGGACCTTGGATACTCCGATTTGATGGATCTAAACATCAATGAGGAGTAGGAGTAGGCATCATCATCACAAGCCTTGAAGGGGAAGAAAGGAAGTTTATGTATCAATTGAGTTCTCCTTATACAAACAATCAGGTAGAGTATAAAGCTTTGTTGATTAGGCTAAGAATGCTCCACAATCTAAAGGCTAAAGAGTTCATATATGTGGGGACTCTCAGCTAGTACTTAATATGCTATTGGGGAATTATAAATACCACCATCCTTTGTTGAAAGAATGCTTGCACAAGGCACTACAACTGTAGTATTTTGCTGATGTAAGTGTTAGACATATTCCTAGAATGACTAACGAGGAGGCAAATGCTTTTACTCAACATCTCAGGATATTGTTTTCTAATGGCAAATGTTAACCAACAAAATCCGAGGCCAGGAGATTGGAGAACATAGCTTAGATCATATGGCCAACCCTTCTATGGATGTAAAAACAAAGGTGAAACGTCAAGCATTGAAGTATGTACTCATTGATGAAGAATTATACCAAAGAAGTTTGGAAGGGGTATTGATGAAGTGCTTAGATAAGAAGAAAGTGCTCAAAGTCATAGGAGAAGTCCATGAAGGAGTATGTAGAGCTCACAAGTTTGGAAATAGCATGTGTTGGCTGATTCATAGATATGGCTATTATTGGCATACTATAATAGTCAATTATTTTGCATATGCCAAAGGCGTGAAGCTTGCCAACTCCATGGACTAATCCTTCGACAGAAGAATTACACACCATCATAAAACCTTGACCTTTTAAAGGGTGGGCTATGGGTTTGATAGGAAATATCTACCCCCTTCAACAAAGAGACACTCGTTTACTATCGTGGCACTGACTACTTCACCAAATTGCATAGCCAATGACCAACATTTCTGAAGTCAATGTCATTAGGTTCATCTAAAGGCAAATTATACATCAGTTTGGATACCTGAATTAGTCATAGCTAACCAAGAAACAATGTTCACTAGGGAACGGTGAAGTGTTTGCTAAACATTTTGGGATCAAAATGATATAATCCTTGCCTTATTATGCACAAGCCAACAGCCAAGTTGAAGAAACTAATTGTATCCTAATCGACATGATCAAAAAATCAATTGAAAATCAGTCTAGGCATTAGCATAAGTCTTTTCCCAAGGTTTCGAGGGTATACAGAAACATTAAGTGTAAAGCCATGGGGTTAACTCATTATTGGTAATCATATGGTCCAGATGCCGTTTTGCCATTAGAAATAAATGTAAAATCATTATGAGTGACAAAAGTAGTATCACTTGTCGCCGATGTTTATTCCCAAGCCATGGTTAAGGAGTTAAAAACGGCTGATGATGATAGAATTTTAGCCCTAGAACATATTCAAAAAAATAAGGAGGCTGTAGCTAAATTTTACAACCAAAAAGTTAAGAAGAAATCCTTTGAGGAAGAGACTTAGTATGGAAAGCTATTTTGGGCTTGGGATAAATATTCATGAGCATGGCAAATGATCTCCAACATAGGAAGGACCATAAATCGTTAGCCAAATTATAAAAGGAGGTGCATATAGGTTGATTGACGGTAATGGAAAAGAAATAGAACAATCTATTAATGGAAAGTTCTTGAAAAAAAAACTATCAGTTAATTTGGGATGAATGAAATTGTTCAAAATGCAAAAAGCACAACTACAAGCTAGCTGCGATAGCTAAGACAGGAAACAACTAAACTTCATCAACCGAAGGGACATCTTGAGAACTTCCTCAATCATCACTTTAAGCTAAGCTTGTCCTGGAGAATGTTCAAATTGTTCTACAATCAGCTGCACCTTGTTTAGTATCGTGCAAAGGTGGACATTCTTCTTGAACTTCGCTTGGGAACCCTTCATCTAGTTCAAAGGTTTCGATGGTTGGAAGATTAGGAGACCTGTTGAACCTTCATATGAAATGACAGTATCCTAGCTTAGCTACAAACTCAAAGCTGGAAGAAAAAAAAAAAAGAGAAAGGGAATATTAGGACAAATAAGATATGTTATAAAAGGAAGATAAAGAATAAACAGGATCAAAAACATGCCTCCACAATTGGCCCTAACCAATTGGAAACGACGATAAAAGCCATCCCAAGTCTCTTTGGCTACCACTATACCTCTCTTGCTAGTTCCCATATTACACTCTAGTATGGTGGATTGACTAGCCAAAGATAAGATTTTTCTATCCATAGCCTTGGCTTGCTTGTCCAGACAAGTCTTTTGGTTGGTCAATCTACAAAATAACTTCTAAGTTGGTAGATGGGGGCTGCAAAAAATCCAGTTTGGTTCAGCAAGCCATTTCCTCATTAGGGCAATGTGGCTATCAAGTTGTTGCTTTTCATACGCCAAGCCTTGATAAGTAGCCTATGTTCCCGCAAATTTATTCAGAAACCCAACTTTCTCAGCCGTCATAACGAACTCCTCAAGCTATTGTTCGCTTACCACCTTATGCTCCTCATAAGTTCAGGAAATTTGGAAGGTATCATCCAGCTCTAGAGCCAACTAAGTGGATATCACACAAGGCAGCTAATACTTCGAGATCAACATATGCTGCAACTTAAAGAAAAGAATCCTTGATAGGCCCAAATTCAACTATGATCTCAGGAAAGGGGTTCTAAAGAGTGATGGCTACAACTACAAAATTTTCGTAAGATGGAATTGAGGCCTTTTCAGTGAAGAAGGCATGCAAGTGCTAAAATAGGCCAATAATTCCTCCTTATCCAGGTAAGCAATGTCACCCAAGGAACCTAAAATGGAGGGTTTCTCAATAGCTTGTGGGGTAGGAGAAGTCCTACAATAGAAGGGAAGTTGTGCACAACCTCGGCTACGAGAGTAGTGGTCTCTGCAAAATTTGGTCTCTAGTCTCGCGGCTCCTATGATGCATCATGAGGCTCAAGGCTGGAAACCACTTGAGATCTCATGCGTTAACTGCATCATCTTCTGAGCTATCATGCATCTCAAGCACTGTTTCCCTTTCAATAACAGCCAAGGGAGAGAGTCTTCTTCGTTGACCTCTCATCCTAGATAGGGAAAGTGAAGTCATATCAGTCTCTTCTTGCTACGGCCCTTAACCTAAAATTAGAAAGAAGGGATAACCTAACAAAATAAAGCAGATGAAAACAACAGATGGTGAATTCAAAATTACTTGAGGATAAGGATTTGAGATTAGAATAACAAAGCGGGGTAGGACATTGATAGGAACAACACGAGGCTTGCTGAGTACTTCTTCTAGTAGGGGTAGGCTTTAGGGCGAGGAATATGAGCGTCCACATCAATATAACTGGGCCTAATTGAACAACGGTAAAAAAAAAAAAAAACCTTGAGAAACATTAATGGATGAACATGGTGATAAAGAAAACTAATAATAACATAATGTACCTGAAGAAACTCGAGGAAATTGTGGTTAGCGCCTGATTTGGAAAAAGCGTGACCAACTTGTACCGCCCCTGACGAGGGCGGGGATGATCGCTAGTGCAAGAAGGCACTGACAAGGAGCGACTCGTGAAGGCTTCTAAGTGGAGGGGTACATGAATGAACCGATTACTCACCAAAATGAGAGGTATCTGAGACTGCAGGGTATGAGACTATACAGTTGATGATGACTATATGAATTGATTGGAACTACTTATCCTAACAATGATGCATCTTCTTTTGGTAGCCCATCACTAAAGAACTCATGGTTCAGCGTGCTTGATTTGGAGCAATTTTGGGATAGGTGACCTCCTGGGAAGTTTTCACAGAGAGTATGTGAGTGAGGACAAAGCACGCTGAAAAGACCTGTATTGGTTTGTAAGGACTTATCAATCCATAAAGCGGCATAGGATGTTACACAACTAAATAGAAAATTTGTCCAAAAATGGAAGCGGTTCACAGGAAAGACGGTTGGCATGATCATGTCAAACCATGAGGCACATTTGGATGTAGGTCGAGGACAAACTAAAAACAACTTGAGCTCAAAGTGTCTAGCCAACAAAGGCTGAGATCCTATTTTCCTCAATGTCTGGATGAAGGAGAATGGGCTAAGATTCATCCTAATATGCCTTAGAATGAAACAACATAGGAACTCCTTGGACAAAATCCAGCTTGAGCAGGAAAAAGGTTGGCACAGGAAGGCTTTACATAAATCTTGCTATCCCTTGATGATGTAAGGTCCACACCATTCAAAAGATCTCTAGTAGTGACCACACTAGCCCAATGGGGAGCCATAACAGCAAGTTCTTTAGTAGAAACTTGAAGTAGATGGTTGCACCCAGGTTGGTCCAACTCACGGCACATAAATGGGCAAGCATCTATAAAGGTTTGCTACTCCATTCTGAATTGCCGATCAACAATTTGATAGGTTGTTTGAGTGGGATAGGGACATCCCTGAACTTATTATTAGGAGAAGCATCTACAACACGAGCGCTGCTTCACTGCAACAAAGAAAGTACTCATTCACCCAAAGATAAAGAAACAGAGTGGGCCAACGAAAGCCATGCTGGATGAAGACATCTTCAGCGGTTAATCCAAAGGTTCATGCATTTGTAGAATCGGAAAGAAACAAAGCAGCTAGGTTCACTAGCCTACCAGACATGATAGCCGCAACACTAGCTGAAAAGAACTAGTGCAAAGGAAGAATTTGCACATCAGGAAAAGGAGGAAGGCATGGTGTTCAGGATTCACAAATGGGGCCAATCATACAATTATGCTAGGAAAGAAAAACATGGTAGGTGCATTGTTTCTATTGACTGGGCATCTCGCTGGCAAAAGTAATGTTGTAAAAGGTTGGAATCTCATTCTCCTGTACGGGAGACCCAAAATAGCCGCTACATCGTATAGAGTAGGGGTGAAAATACCAAACTAGAAGACGAAGACATTGATTGAAATGTTCCAAAAACCCAAAAAGGCTACCAAGAGATCCCAATTTGGGGTAAACTCTTGTTTGGAGAACATGATCATATCATAAATACCCCATGTTCTCCAAAAGTGACCTTTTTACCCTCAACCTGATCAAGCCAGTTCATGTAGGCCTCATTAAGGCGAGGCCAACTTAAATCTCATAAGGACATTTGGAAATAGAAAGCAAGAGAAAATGGGAAGTTCAAATCCTATGGGGATGATGTGGGTTTCCACTAGGGTTCCAAAAACAAAAGACTCTGGACACAAGGCCAAGAATATAATCGATTCCTTCGTCGTTGTAGGGATCAAAATGGTTGTCATTTCGTCCTTTTCAACATAAGAAGAACCCTTGGCTGCCATTGTTGATTTTTGCAAATGCTTAAGGGCAACAATGATGGTGTCAAAATCTTCATTTTGAGGTGGTGAGTCAAAGGATGATGAAAAGAATCATCTCTGAGTGGAGAAGAATCAAGGTTTTAGAATCGGAGCCTTGAGAGGAAGACATGGCAAGGATGGAGAGAAATGATTGAGCGAGAAAAGGAAGAGTTTCTAAGTAAAAGAGATCGAAACAGCAATTTGAAGGTAGAAAGTTGTTCCAAGAATCATGCAAGGATATTGAAGAAGAAGAAATGTGTAATGGCTAGGAAGGCTTTCAAGCTCAAGCATATTTATTAACACCTTATATCTCATAATGGCTACTGAGCTAAGAGGCGTAGGGGGCATATATTAGACACAGAAAATTGTTGGGCCAACTTGCATGAGCCCAAATAGAAAAGCTGAAGGCTATCGCAACTATGACTATGATATGGGCGAAACAACCCAAGTGAACAAAGGCAATAGATGGAAAAATGGGCTTGCGTGATTTGAAGATGCATTAGCCCAACGAAATGTAGTGTTACAGTTAAAGAAATGTGGGTAAAGGCATAAGTAGTGGTTGTTAAAAAATAGGAATGGCTACGATCATGTATATAACTTAGTTAATGAACTATAAATAGAGGATCTTATGTGCAAATGAGGCGCATGACAATCTCCGAACAACTAGCTATTTATTTTATAGTTTCTACTTCTCATTGTATTTTACCATTTTCAATTAATGCAAACTATTTTTATTTCTCATTTTTACTTCTTAGGATGTATTTGATTAGAGAATAAAAGTGAGAGTAAAAATTTCTAAATGAGTATCATGTATAATTTTACATATAAAACTCATCTAGAAAACTTTATCTTCATTTTTACTCCACAACCAAACATACCCTTAGTCTGATCTTTTCCAAAGCATTTTTATAGTAATTTGGAAAATCCCATAGATTAAAGTCTTAATTTCTAACTTTAACACAAATTGCCTTATTTCACAAGATTTCTTACATCTGAGTTCATCGGATCAAGTCAATTTTGACCAATTAAATTTGGATCAAACACTTACTTCATTTGTCTCAAATTCAAACTCAATTTGCAAAATTACTAACTTTTTATGCAGTGATAATACTAAAGAATATTGAAGAAACAACAAAAGGATGTCATTACTTAATAAGACCAAAAATGCATCATCCCATGCTCGTTACAAAACAATTAGGCACAGTGACATTTACAGATAATACCTCCCAATTTCTTTCAGGAAAGTGACTAAGGTCTTATGCGTGCATGACAAACAAGCAAAGCTCGTCTCAATTCGGTTAGCTGCTTTAGCACAGTACCCTGCAGGGCAGAATGGTAAATGATCCAATTAGCCCCAAGAATGCTACGTGCCATCAACCAAATGGAATAGAATCTTGGGTGGCAAGTATTATTTCACGCGCAGAGCTCCTGACTGTATCTTGGTTCAACCATCTCAATATTTGTCAGATTTGCCTGAGGGAGGCATCTTACCAGTGCCAACTGTATTTCAGAGATTGAGTATTTGTTCGCATATCTAAGATTCCATCATTTTGATGAGAAATGCAACCTCTAATGCTGATTCCTTGGACTGCAAATAGCGGTTTTCCTCCACTATATCAGTGGTCAAATTCAGTAATATTGGCCGTTTTGGGTCATAAATTGAAAGATCACGGACTCGTGCTACCCACTTTGCTGCTTCCCATACACCAAATCTGGATCACGGGAAACAAAACCAAAAGTCCATTAGTACAGTAAAGCCTGTTTGCCTCATTTCTTTTTACTTTTTTCACATAAAGACAACTTATGTGCACATAATCAAAGGAAATAAGGGTGTATTTTAATTGTCATTTAATATGATTACTGTTTCTCAGTACTGGAATATTAACATATGTTGTCTTTTACTATTAATTGTACACAATACATGTATAAGAGGTGGTTTTTGCCTATCTCTTCAAAGAGAAAGAGTTTAATTTATATGCATTAACAATATAAAACTTCTTTGCACTATCATCCAATTATGCACTGTCACATTAACAAAAGTAACATATGTTAGCTTCAAAACCTTCAGAAAAGTTCATAGCAATATGTTTTGAGTGATAACAAAACCAATTTAGAGAAAATATTTTGAAGAGTTTCTGTCATAACTTACAAGTTATTTCTAGATTGCATAACAGACTTAAAAGCCAAAATAATTTCACTTTTCATGTGCAAATATAATTTATCTCATATAAAAAGATTGAAATTGTTGAGAGAAAAAGGCATGGAGGAATCCGAGTGTTTCAACTACAGGAGAGAATATATATAGATAAGTAATATATATATTCCCTAATTACAAATATGATATTACTAATTATAGATATTTACAGATTCTAACACTTCCCCTCAAGATGGGACATATAGATCATATGTACCTAACTTGTTACATAGGTAACTTATTCTAAGACCTCTCAATGATTTAGTGATAACATCTGTCAATTGGTCATTTAAATTGACGAAGCTTGTGGTGATGTCTCCAACAAAATCTTCTCTCTAACAAAATCTTCTCTCTAATAAAACGACAATCAACTTCAATGTGTTTGGTCTTCTCATGAAAAACTAGATTTGAAGCAATGTGTAAAGCGCTTGATTGTCACAAACAAGTGTCATGTGCTTGATTTCTCCAAATTGAAGTTCTTGGAGGAGTTGCTTGAGCCAGAGAGCTCACATGTGGTTGAGGCCATGGCACAGGACTCTACCTCGCACTAGACGTCGTAACTACAATTTGCTTCTCACTCTTCCAGGATATGAGATTGCCTCCAATGAGTATACAGGACCCAAAAGTGGAACACCTATCAAAGGGATTCTGCCCGATATCAGGATACCCAACTACCTTAGTATGCCCCTTATCTTCGTAAATAAGGCCTTTCCCTGGTGCTCTTTTCAAATACTTCAAAATGCTTATCACAGCATCCTAGTGAGTTCCACGTGGTGAGTTTAAAAATTGACTAGCCACACTAACCGCAAAAGAAATGTCTGACAAGTAACTATGAGATAGTTCAATTTCCCAACCAATCTTCTATATCTCCCAGGGTTAGAGTGGCTCCTCTTGATTTGGCAGGAGCTTGACATTAGGAACGATAGGAGTATCAAAAGGTTTTGTAGCAAGTAAACTTGTTTCCTCTAGAATGTCAACAGCATATTTCTCTAGAAAGGACTACGCCATCTTTGGACTGTGCTACTTCAATGACCAGGAAGTATCGGAGTTTGCTAAGATCTTTGGTCTGGAAGTGATTGCACGAGTGTTGTTTGATTTGTGCTATGCCATGAGTGTCACTCTTTGTGATGACAATGTCATCAACATACACAACTAGGTAGGTACAACCTCGCTGAGTATGACGATAAAACACAGAGTGGTCAGCTTCACTCCGAGTCATACCAAATTGCTGAACCACTGTAGAACCTTCCAAACCAAACCGAAGAGATTTTAAGACCATACAGTGATTTCGAAGGCGAACAAACAAGACCTAAGACTCCCCCCAGCAACAAACCCAGGAGGTTGCTCCATATAAACCTCCTCCTCAAGATCACCATGGAGGAAGGCATTCTTAATATCCAACTGATGAAGAGGCCAACGACGCATAGCAACCATAGATAGAAATAGACGAACAGAAGCCATCTTGGCAACAAGGAAGAAAGTATCACCATAATCCAAATCAAATATTTAAGTGTACCCTTTGGCAACAAAAGGCCTTACGACGATCAATTTGGCCATCAGGACCCACTTTAACCGTAAAAATCCATCGACAACCAACCACAGATTTTCCCGTAGGAGAGACACCAGTTTCCAAGTACCACGGCCTAAAGTGCACACACCTCATCAATCATAGCTTGTCTCCACCCAGGATGGGAGAATGCCTCACCTACAATCTTAGGAATAGACACAGAAGACCAAGAAGACAAACAAGCATAGTGCAAAGCAGTTAAACGTGATAACTCAAAGTAGTATAGTGAGGAGATGAGTTATGAGTGGAACGAATTCCTTTACGAAGGGCAAGAGGAAGATCAGGAGCAACGGGAGAACTGAAGGTGGTGGAGGATCGGGCATTGAGGAGGGTCCACATCAGCCAAGACATGGTCGGAGGAAGGAACAAGATCAGGGGCGGCGACAATCAGGTGCAATGGGTGTTGAGGTGGACAGGCTCAGCTGAATGACGAGTCCGACGATGGTAGACCTAAGTGGACTGGGCGTAGGCTCAAGCATAAAGGGTGGCAAAGGCATAGGGACGGTGGGAAGAGGAGTTCACAAGCAGGAGAGATGGGATGGTTAGATGTCTCAAAGAAGGGAATAGTGTCAAAAAGGTAACATTTGGAGACAAAGTAACGACGAGTAGGAGAAAAACACGAAACCTTTTTGAGAGAATGTAACCAAAAAACACATTTAAGGGAACATGCAGAAAGTTTGTCAAGACTAAGAGAGAAATTGTGAACAAAACAAGTTGACCCAAAAATGTGCGGGAAGGGAATGCAAGGGGTCATGGGAAATAAGATAGAGTGGGGAGCTTGGTGACCCAAAACGAAAGACGGCATGTGATTAATTAAATAACATGGAGTGAAAACAGCATCCCCCCAAAAATGAAAAGGCACATGATTATGAAGAAGGAGAGTACGAGTTGTTTCAATGAGATGACAGTTCTTGCGCTTAGCAACCCTATTCTGTTGAGGCGTATGACAGGACGTTGTGAAAAATGCTATGAGAAGCTAAAAATTGTTGAAAATCATGAGACAAATATTCTTTTGCATTATCACTACGTAAAGTGCGAATAGGAACACCAAAATGGGTTTTTATTTCTTGATAAAAATTGGAAAATACAGAAAACAACTCAAACCTGTTTTTAAGTAAAAACAATCAAGTACAACGAATAGTCATCAATAAATGTAACAAAATAACGAAATCCTAAACTAGACACCGTGCGACTTGAACCCAAATATTTGAATGAACTAAAGCAAACGAGACGCAGCTCGACCACTAATACTATCAGGAAAATGACTCGCGTATGTTTTCCAAGTTGACACAACTCACAGGGCAAACTGGACAATTTGGACAGGCCGGGCACCATACGTTGCAAGTTGGCAAGGCTAGGATGACCACCTGGGCGTGGAGGTGAGAGGATCGGTGAGGGGCAAACACTTGATGGGGGAGGAGCCAAGAGGCCACGAGACTCACATCCAATGCCAATCATCCGTCCTGTGCTCAGTCCTAAGTAAACAGAATCTTTAGTGAATGAAATGATACAGTTAAGGGCTTTAGTTAACCGATAAACAGAGAACAAGTTGAATGGAGAGCCAGGAACATAAAGGAGAGAATCAATGACATAGAGGGTAGGGGATGGGCATGCCCACCCCGTGAGGCTGTAAGAACCGTTGGCTAAAGTGACAATGGGTAAATATCCAAAAGTAGAAAGTGTGGAAAATAAAGTTTTATTACCGAAGATATGATTAGTGGAGCGGAATCAAGAACCCAAAGACCCAATTAGGCCGACTGAGAGAGACAAGCAAAAGAATTACGAGCGTGCGCAAGAGAGGTAGTGGAAGCAGAGTTCTGAAGTTGCTCAAACCACTTCAAAAAATCAGCATAATCAGCGGAGACGGCGATGCCGGAGGTGAGTCGAGGAAGAGGAACACCCTGCCGCGACATTCGAGTCGGGCGCAATGAGGATGCAAAGTATAATAGCGATCAATGGAGTGGCCCAACTTATGACAATGATCACACTTGGGGTGGGACTTCAGAACGGCCACGCTGGTATTGTGCGTGACAAGAGCAGAGGTATCAATCGAAGCGAAGGAAGGAGCAAGCTGTGGATGGTTTGGCAGGAACCCGAAATAGAGGCGAACACTGTGGAGAGAGTGGGCACGGTCGGTGATCCCAGAAGCTCGTCACAGGTAGACTCTCTGAGGTAAACCATAAAGGGCCATGAGCATAAAGAAGAACTTGTTGCTCCAATTCCTTCGTCTGGGTATCAAGGGGGCAAGAGTTCGTTGTAGTTATGGAGAGCGCCGTGCTTCTTACCCAAATAAGAGGACATAGAACCATCAAGCTGGCGAGAAGCAATGACACCCATGAGATCCTGACAAACACAATAGAGACGTTAAATGTCATTGGTAAAGAGGGTCTTCGCCTACGCCCAAACAAATTCACAAGTAACATGAGCCCGAAGATCTTTGATGGAAGGAGCAATGGTGGACTTGAGAATGCTACAGCTGGGCATCAATCTTAACCCGCTGGCGCTGACCAGGGATGTCTCCAGCCTTCGTGGTGAGATGGTTGGCATAGTCCGCCTGAGCCAAAGGCGGATGTTCGATGCCCAAGTATCTAGTTGTTGCCATCAAGTTTGTCAATGGAAAGAGGCACACTGATATAACTAATGAATGAAGGCTCGGCCTTGGGAACACCATTATTGTCCCTGGGCCATGGGTCACAAAAGCACAAGCGCAGAATCGGTATTTTAAAAAACAACTTCTGCAAAGTGCACTGATGGCGAAGTGGAGGGTAGATCCTGAAGATGAGATGCACGAGTCCAATGCGGGAGCGGTGGCCGGGGGCGGACGCGCCACCGCGCGGCCGGAAGCTATAGCGGCTGAAAAGCATACAGGAAGGAAGAGCGGCGCGTGGGAGCGAGTGACAACGGCGATTGAGGCAAAATTGGCTGGGGAGGCCGCGGAGGCGAGGCTGGGGGTGAGGTCACCAACATAAAACGGCGCAGAAAGTCGCGCGGTGAGAGGCGGAGACAAGAGGTGATGTCACTAGAAAGGAGGCACGTGAAGGGGAAAGGCGGCAACCGAAAGGGAAACACGGTTTGGCTAAAAAAAAATTTCACCGAGGGCAGTGGCCCCTGACGACATGGAGTAAGGTTTTCTTTCTTTCTTAGGCTCTAGATACCATGTTGAGAGAGAGAAAGAGAAAGGCATAGAGGAATCCGTGTGTTTCAACTACACAGGAGAGAGAGTATATATAAATACTAGTAATAAATACACAATAATATATATATATATATATATATATATATATATATATATATATATATTCCCTAATTACAGATATAATATTACTAATTATAGATATTCAGATTTAAGAAATTAATAGAAGTGAATATTATATCGTGCAAAATATGTATATATGCCTTACGTAAAAAGATATCAAGACAAGTACAAGAAACCAAGATCTTGGAGTTCAGAAAGTAGCACGGGACCTTAGAAAGTACACCTGAAATGAAGATTTCCATCAAATGCTAAAGCCGATGTATATCTACTAGCTTCAATCATCGTGATTGCAAATCTTTCAAAATCATAAAGCTTGGATTGAAGATCTTAAGACCAAAGATTAATCAAGGGACTGATTTCGCACTTCAGAAAGCTCACTTCGCTATGAAGCGTTGAACGTTACTAGAAAAGGAAGGAAATTTGAAAGTCAAAACCAGTTCAAACAGAGTCATCTCTTCTGCCAACTTGGTCAACAACCTCGGCTTCTAGAAAAAGAGTTAGATGCCATGTTCAAGAAAGTAATAGTAGTTTCTAAAGTAACATTAGAAACCTCAATCTCACAACGGTTTCTGCAAAAGCTCTCAAACAGATATCCTCTTCTAGACCTTTTCCAACACAAATGGATGATCAACACGTGTCACTTGGAGATTCTGATCAAGGGAAACGTCACAATGGAAGACCGTCTATAAATAGAGATGTTGTGCTTCAACGTAAAGAGATGATGCTGCACAAGAGGAAGCTCTGCAAATCACTCTTCATGTCTAGCAAGGTTTATCATATCATCATGTAATCAGTCTCCTTGCTTGTAAAAATCTTCTTTCCACGTTCTTGAATAGTTATATGTTCTTCCTAGGAAGAGTTGTGGGAAAGAAGTAATTCAAGTTATCCCAAGTTATTCATGTATATTTTAAGGAAACTTGAGTGTAGGTTAGTTTGAGTGGCAACCCAAACACAAACCTCTATCCTTGATCCAGGAGTGACCAGTGAGATAGCTTAGAGAGGCTAATATAAAACTACTTACAACGTAACAATAAAATGTTCTTGCTCTCTCGGGTTAGACCAGGTTGTGAAAGTAGTGGTTGTCTACTAGTCACACGAGAGAGCTTAGGAAGGCTAATGTAAAAACTATCCATTTTTCTTTCTCTAGTTTGAGAAAGATGTTTATTGAAATCTCAACATGTGTTGAGTCCTGGATGAGCATGTTTGGCCGAAACAATATAAAAATACTTGTGTCACTTCTTCTTATCCCTGATCTCCTTTACTTTCTTTGTTATGCTATATAATTTGCTGATATATCATTTTTGTTGTTCTGTTACTCTTTCTATGCTTCAGAAATCTACTTTCTGATACAGCTAATATGTTTTTCGCTACACTTCAAGCTTAGTGCTTGATAGTATTTCTTTAAATGTTTTAATGTGAAAAAGGAGTAAAGCACGATTAACCCTCCCCTTCTCGTGCACTTTTATACCTACAACATATTCACATTTATGATGGATATATCCATGTTGCATGATGTTCATACAATAAAAGACCTAGCCCCCAAAAGAGAAGAAGCAACACAAGATGACACACATTTGGGGCTTGGAACTCTAAGGGAATGTTTGTGAGATTCGATTTTGGTAGGGAGGTGAGGAGAAAGAAGAATTTGTAGTATAAAACAAACCTTTCCTTCCCTCTTCTACCCTCCAAAATCTAAACTTGCAACTGATAGAAACCACACAAAGAAAATAGAAAAAGGAATATTTCACTAAAGAGTGATTTGCACAAAGAAAATTGTACTGTAGACATGACAAAAGACTATAATTTGCCCAATTCTTATGATGTCACAATAATATTGGTATAAGAAGTGCGCAGGACTTCATTGGTTAACACTTAAATCAAAAGCATTTTCATTCTTATTTCTTACAACTACAATACAAATCAACCGATAGGAAACCATGAGATACCATTGCAGTATGATATGCAAAAAGATTGGGAACTAACCTTGTATTGAAGGATGAGTTTACTAATACAGCTGGATAGAGAACATCCTTTTGAATGTTCTCATATGGAGAGTATCCTCAATTGCAAGAAAATCATCAAGGTCCCCGGGGTAGCCAAACTCTTCATAATCAACAGCCATCAGTGGCAAGACAGGATGCAGAAGCGTGTTGGTTGGATCTAAGAAAGGAACCTACAGCAGAAACAAGGGAGGAGAAATTCTGAGTATTTGAGCTAACAGATTTAAAACAAAGCCTAAGAAACATAAAATCCAAAAGCAGGCACACAAATTCTTGGAAACCTTCAAGACTGCAGCGCGAAATAAATCTGGAGAACGATTAATGGCTGAAGCAACCAAATGTCCTCCAGCACTATATCCCCAACCAGCCAGTTTGTTTTCATGCACAATATCTCTTTCAATGAGGAACTTGGCACAAGAGATATAATCATTGATTGAATTATGTTTCTTTGTACGTCTCCCATCATGATGCCATTTCTTACCGTTGCCACCTCCACCTCTGCAACAGACCAACCAAACATACATATGAGATTAGACTTAAGAGAAAATGTAAATCTATTTGACAATTTGCAGCAGCTTAGAAACAAATAAGAAATGACATTCATAATAAAACAGGAGAATATCGATCTGAAAATGCATGGAACACATGGCAACCTACGAATGTGAAGCCTACCTGACATCGGCATAGGCAACAACCCAACCGCGATCTAGAAGGCTTTTTAGTTCACAGCGCCACCGTTTATCAAGTAACTCACCATAAGCTCCATGTCCATGCAATATCCCGGGTTTTCTATCCTCTGGCTTATTGCTACGCGCAAAGACAATAGTCAAAGGAATCAAAACCCCATCAAACGAAGGGACATCATATTGTTCACAGGCATAAAACTCAGATAGTTCATTCCATAAGTGGTCATCTTCCAAGTTGGAATTTACAGGACTGTAACATTCTGAATTTGAGCAGTCTATGCTGATACTTGCAGAATTTGTACCATACAGTATTCGTGTTCTGTCATGAAGCATATTTTGCTGTTGAATGATGTTCCACCTACCAGTTGACAGGTCATAATCAACCACAGCATCCGGCATCTGCAAGAAACATATGGTGAACATATTGGAATTTGCTGATGGACCTTTCTTCCAAATTGAGACTGAACAATAGATGATCCCTCAAGAAGACCAAGTATATCAGACGAAGTATCTCGCAATAATGTTTCATGTATACACATATAAGTAACAGTGAGAATAACACAACTTGGTATAAAACAGGAATCACCTAACATCGAGGAAAGTAGCAGGCAGAGAAATTTGGAAAGCCAAACTCAGTAGTACCAGGCATACTGGAAAAATACATCATTAGCTCAAATTGAACTGGATCTGGTGATAAATAACATCTCTATATATAAGTATTCACTAAAGTTCTATTTGAATTCTATAAAGAAGCATCGTTAAGACAAATCAATATAACAATAAAAACGAATTTATTTCAACACACTGATATTTGGGTCCATGTTTAATGGGGCCAATGAACAGTCATTTAACCATGTTGGAAACAAAGAAGATATCATATAATATCTTCACCATATCTTAGAATATCAAGAAGCATCTTCTTTATTTCCAACAAACAAGATATCAAAAGATCAAAAGAAGGCAAATGGATGTTCACAGAAACAAGAAGAGAAACTATCATAAGAAATTTCCACAATTGAAAAATGGTAATCATTCACATACCACTGGTGATGATATTGTAAATCGCATGACTGATGAGTAGAAGTCATAATTTGGTCCAGGTGAAATTTGACAAGCATGTTTTGGAAGAGACAAGTACTGTAGGTCCAGCTTCCTCAGTTTAACTGCCCCCTATGACAAGAATACGGCTGAATATAGGAATGATTCAATAAGATAATAGATCACAATACATCGAGAGTTTATATGTAAGAGCATGATATAGCAAATTCTCTTTCATTACCTTCCCAAACGGCAATGGCAGTTTAACTGAACAGAGTCGAAAATTTCGACCTTCCCTTAAAATGAGTGCTAAGTATTTATCACTAAAATCAATATCCTCAACAATCAAATCATCATCATTGAGAAATACCTCCTGCAGTTTATAAAGCAGTGGATAAAGCTAAGCTGACTGCCAAATGCAGGTGAAATGAGAAAACAGAAAGACAAGTGATTGTAATGATAACATATCTCCATTTCCCAAGCAAGCACAAGTCTCAATCATAGTGTAAGAGTGCAATAAACATGAAATAAGCCAACAATTGGGGGAAAAGTAATGTTTCAAACTACCTCCCATTTTCTTGGATTTGAAGTATCATCCACTGGACAACAGAGAAGATAATGATAATCAACTGACTGCCCAGCTCTAGGAGCATCTGTAAATAAATAAAGATAACCTTGGTGATGCTCAATTATGCAGTGAGCTAGAGAATCACACTCCCAAACTAGTTTCAAGCCAGACAATGGATCAGCTGCGTTGATAAGAAAGACCTAAAAAATGGTTACAGTTATCATACAATATGTAGGATCTTTACTTGACATAGTTTTACAGCAGAGATCTTTTACCTTTGAAGATGTGGCGGTGAATGTATTTACAGTCACAAATTGAAAGTCTTTCGTGTTCTTAATATTAATATGAACATTTTCATCTGATTCTTCCAAAAGCAAAATATCTTCATCAGTTGATCCAATCAGACCGTAGTAGATCCTGCAGTGTTAAGTGCGAGGATAGGATCAATGATGAGTATATGGATTTCACTATTAATAATCAGAAGCAAATAATAACACTAAGGGCCTCTTAGAATTCTCTAAGGCCACCAAGGCACCAATTTAAATAATAAATCCAGAGTTTGCCCACCGGTATGGCCTCCTTTTCTGATCCGTTACAACATAAAGCAATGCTTGCCCATCTTTTGCCCAAGCCAAGTTGGAAATTCGATCTGCCTGAGGCTTACTACACAGTGAACCAGAGTTCAAATTTCTCACAGATAACTTAAATGAGTCACTGTCTTTATCATACATGGTGTAAGCGATAAACCGATGGTTCGGTGAGACCTCAGACAGTTCCTCATAAGAAAAACCTACAAAACAAAGTTGGGAGAAACAATTTTAGCATCCGAGAACAGCTCCAATCACTTGCAAAGAGAACCACAGCTCCTGATTCTCCTGTAACTAGCATCTAATTTCCACCTCTCCAAAACACTTTTAACTCATTTTCTATAATCCAACAAAAAAGAAAATACAAAAAACAAAAGAAGTACACCGAATTAAGTGATATTGTCATTAAATCCAAATTTCTTTGCTGAATCTAAAGCCTTAAACTTCTCCTCCACGTCATATGATTCTTTTTTCTATTATTACAAAATTCAATAAAAGAGTTTTACCATATAATCCAATCAAATCCTTCCTTATATGATTTTTCAAGTAATGGATATGAAAGTTCAACCATATCATAATTGGGTAAAACTCTCTTACACTTAAATTCATTAAAAGAAAAATAAAGAAAAGAAATAGAGAAATGTTTAGTGTAAACATTTCTTTATAACAACTTTACACATCTAGTGCAGAGCCACGTGAAGACAACACAAGTGTGGGGCCATGCCTATACCTATCGGTGTAAAGCTGTTGTTAAAAAATGTTTACACCAAACATTTCTCAATAATAAAAACACCTCCAAATCTCTCTGCTTCCTTATTGTAATCAATCAGCTTCTGCTCAATTCTCTTCCCAGTGGCAAAATCGAACCCAGCAGGAGGATACTTATGCGAAACGAACTCGTCATTCAAGCTGGCCAATCTCCTGCATAGCACAGGGTACTGTTTTCCTTCCTCGACGCGCCGATAGTACAACCTACAACACCCAATCACAAAGTGAACCACAAGCTAAAAGCAAAAAAACAAAAACAAAAAAAAGTTTGCAAATTTGGTGAGAAGAAGCAACTAAGCTACGAACCAAGGGCCCCAGAGAAGCGGGGGAGTCGATAGGTCGGAGGCCATTCGGGAGGCCATCTCGAACTGGAGCTTGCTCTGGAGGCGCTCGGTGTCGGACATGACAGCCTCGGTGTACTTCTCCTCTTGCTCCATGCACACGTCCATGTGGCGCATGGCTACCTTGTCGTTCAGGTTCGACATCCAGCTGTATGGGTCCTCCCACGTGACGCCGTGGAAGGTGAACTTCTGCGGCTTCTTTGGGGCCTTCGGAGGGGTTGGCGGGGACGGGGCGGTGGCTGGCTTCTGCGCCCTGTAGTGGCGGGGGAGCAGGAGGAATAGGACGGAGTCGCGGCGAGCGACGGCGGCGAAAGGGAACGGATGGCGCATGGTTGGTGGTGGTGTGGAGGGAAAGGGTTTTCGCACAAAACATAACCTGAACAGGTGCAGCCGCGCTACGGCAAGCACCTTGTAAGTGAATTTTAGCTAAAAAAATCTTTTCTTTTTCACAAAGCCATGTTAATCTTAGAATCTCAAATTTAAAAATTAATATTTTAGTCCCTTAAATTATAAATATGAATCAAGTTAGTTTTTAATTTTATTTATGTTTATATATAATCACATTTTTATGGACGTATCATGTCAACATCCTATTTGACCCGAGTGGTAGACATATTTAAATAATAGAGTCAAATTGCTAACATAAGTCAAATATATTAGCAATGTTATTTATAAGTAAAATTCATCTCATAGTATTTAATTATTCTAATTTTCATGTAATTTAATTGATAAGGTAAACTAAAATATCATAATATAATTGGTATATCAATTAGCATAAAATGTAAGGAAAAATTTGAGAATATAGTAACAAAAGTAGAGTTAAAGTTAAATGACTCACATTTTATAATTTCAACACTAAAATGATAATATCTAAATTTTAAGTACCCAAATGACTCATGCTTACAATTTTGGAGACTATACTGAACATTTACTCTAAACTCAAAAGGTTAGATAGGTATAGCCTCTTCTAATAGAGCTATGAACCCCAACGTTATAGTAAAGCTTGCCTAGAATTCAATCATTATCCATTAAGCTCACCCCTGCTAGGTTCCAGGAAATCATTTTAATTTTTAGAAATTAATCTTTGAAAGGGACAACTTTTGGTTTTAGCTCTTGAAAACTTATATATAGAGGATAATAATAGCTTTAAAAGAGACTATATTCGATTATTTACCTATAGCATCCATTTTGTTTGACAAACTTATCCAAACCTCAATTGACCTTTATTTCTATTAAAAAAAGTGATTATTTAAATAGCTTTTTTTATTGAAAAATATGATCTTTCAAGTGTCAAATGGTGGTTCTTTTGGCTCCAAAATATATCTTTGGGAGACTAGAGTGGTGGTTCTGGAACACCAACTTGACACAAAACATAATGCATAGTGTTTTCCATTAATAGAAATGGAGATTAGTTGATGTTCTATTAGATTTGTCAAATAGAATATATCTATACAATCATACATGAATATAATTTATTTCAAGTTAGCAATATGATATTCTAGACACTAAAGCGGTGGTTCTCATGCCTTTGTCATTACTAATTGTATGTAAACATCCGAAAACTATAAATTTTGGTTTTAAAGAAAAAAAAATTACTTTTTAAAAGTTATTTCAAGTTTTCAAATTTTAAAATTTTTTTATATTGTTTATGCGATGTTTCGAAAAAATGAAAACACAATTTGTGCATTTATTTTAAATAAATTTAAAAGTTTAAAAATTACTTTTATAGGAGTCTTAGAAATGATTTTTAAATCATTAAAATAGCTTTGAATTTATTATTGATGAATATTTATGAAATAAAATTACTTCTATATTCTGATACATTAGAATAGACAATGTATTAAAGAAAAGATATTTTAATATGGATTAGAATACAAAGATAACATCTACTAAAACAATTGATGATATAGTCAAACAATTTGTTGAGAGCATATATCCAAGTTTATAGCGCATACAAGATGAAGAATATCTTAGAGAAATAACAATATACACTTATTTCGATAACATTATTGATTAAATAAATTATTATATATTTATACGATTGGAGCCCAACAAAATAATATAGAAACTCAAGTGAGATTGATAAAACAACTAACAACATTTTGAACAAGAGCTTATGTATCTATCTGGAATTTGTAATATTTTAAATTTCAGAAAATTTAAATCGCTCGCAAATAAAAAAAATGTCAATTATACCACTTGGGAGCATAAATTTCACATTAGAAATGTGCAATGAAATTGTCACGACCCGATTTAAGCACGTGACCAACGCGTAGAAATCTCATTCCCACGTAAACCTCGTGACCTGTGTTGCTCTATGTGAACAGTTATTTTATAAATAAAGTTTGTAATAAGTATATTTGGTTGCCATATGGGCATATGAATTTAACTTGGTTTTTGGGTTGTTTTCTTTCATTTCTTTTTAAAGTTTTAAATGGGCTAGATGGCCCATATGAGTGGAGTACGAATTTTCAGGAAGCCTTGGTGGCTGAATGCTTTTGTTTCATTTAGCTCATAAAGAGTTTGGCTTTTAGTTTGCATACTTTGGCCAACTCCAATTAGATTTCTCTTTGCCTTTTCATTTGCACCATAAGGAGGTTTCACATGTTAGTAATGGTGCCTTTATTCTGAATTAGTGTGGCTATCCATGGCCTTATTTGTATGCACCCTTTATAGGAATAAACCAGATTTTGGGGAAATTTTGTTCAATTGCTAGGTGAGAGAATATTATTCTCCTAGGTTCTTAGCTAAACCAATTGAGGACTTATCAAGGGCTCAACACGTTGTGGCGTCCATTGAAGGGATATCTTCCATCCTTAGAAGTGGCACCTATCACTACTATCATCATCTTCCATTTTCTTTTCCCTTTTCCATTGAAATATCCATCTTTTTCAACCTCAAAATCCCTTGGAGGTTACGCCCAACCTGCACTGAAAACAGCCTAATTTTTCCTATTAAAACTCCATCAAAACCTTCCTTTGCCAATTTGATTTATTTCCTTGTCAAACTCAACAAATAAGGAATCTTTTCAAATCAAATAAACCATCCCTATTAGCCCCAATTTGTGTGCCCAATCTAACCCAACTAGGTCTGAATTTTGGTTATTATCAACCCTAATGAGTCTTAATTTTGAACTATTTCATCCCTAGAAGATCCTATTAGTACTACATCAGAGGCGACATCAAGCAGAAAGAGGATTCCAAGTTGGTCAAGCTTATAGAGGATGTGCAAAGAGGATAGAACACCAAGTTCTCAGGAGATGAGGGGGTGTGTTGCGCTTTGGCGACCATTTATGTGTGCTTAATATGGGTGAGTTGAAGAGAAAGGTGATGGAAGAGTCTCATAGCACAACATACTCCGTTCATCCATGTTCCACCAAGATGTATTAAGATCTTAGGCAGTTGTACCTGGTGGGAAGGCATGAAGAGAGACATTGGTGACTTCGTTGCACGGTGTTTGGTGTTGTATGCGAGGAGTCGTGGCTGAATACCAGAGACCTCAAGTTGCTATAGCAAATAGAGATCCCATAGTGGAAGTAGAAGAGGATAACTATAGATTTTGTAGTCGAGTTATCTTGGACCACTAAGGGCTTTGATTCCATATGGGTGATCGTGGAAGGATGACCAAGTCAACTTACTTCTTGCTAGTGAAGACGACATTTAGTGAGCTGAGGATACCCAGCTTACATTGATGAGATAGTTAGACACCATGGCATGCTAGTGCCAATCATATCAAATAGGGTCCAGTTCACTTTGAGATTCTAGAGCATTTTAAGAGGCTTTTGGGACTCATGTGGACTTGACCAGCATTTCATCGAGAGAGATGGTCAGTCAAGAAGACAATTCAGACTCTAAAGGACATGCTCCGAGCTTATGTATTGGATTTCAGGAGTTAGTGTGACCACTTGCCAATAGAGTTCTCATACAATAATAGTTACCAATCAAGTATCCAAATGGCACCGTTCAAAGCATTGTATGGGAGACGTTGCATATCTCCCATTGGATAGTTTGTGTAACACCCTCCCAAGTACAACATCATCCTTAAGTCATGATATTATACTTAGGAGTTGTTACTCATAAATTAGTAGACATTTCCTAATTATCTATAGCAAGATTGATCGAATTGTGAAGTAACTAGTTCATGATTCTATTAAAATATATAACAAGAAAACAAAACATTTATTGAATACAAAGTCAAATACAAGGGGAAACTCTTTTATGAGCTTTAATACGCATAGATCCTTTATTATATTTATAGACATATACATATAACAAAGCATAATAAATACAAGTCTCAGGCACTAGCAACTATAGTTCCAATTCTTTCATGTAGCAGCCTCACTATTCTCAGATCTACCTAGAGACGACATGAGAACACAAACACATAGGGGTAAAAATTATAAAATTATCAATAGGGTATCCCCAAATACACAATTATAAATGTCATCGTCATTGTCTCAAGCCACTTTGGTTTATTAGAAAATGTGATCGTGCATTACATACCAAAGATTCATTTTTAAAGTTCAAAATCATACCTTTGAAGTGGGTTTCTTTTAGCATTCAATCAATTAATGCACATATATCATAATGCTCAAATATATAGTAAATCATCCTAGGTAGATAATTCAAAATAACATGAGTATACTATGATATATACAGTGAAATTATCTTAAAGTGCCCTAGTTTCACTTGTGGCCATCAAACTCAATTCAATGCATTTTTCTCTTTTCATCGACATAGGAAAGACTTAGTTCATATCAAATGATATCTATAGTGAATAACACCACATGTGGAAATACTGATAAGGACTAAGCTCATTCCTATACGTGATCATCAGACTTTATTTTTTCTTCTCCAAATCATACACAAATCTATTCCTAACTGATACGTCTACCACTCATAATATCTCTAGGGAAGTTCCTCTTTTTGCCTTCCCCTCATTCAACATAAGTCTTGTTTCTGTTTTGTCCATATGTCAGAACATGCATGATTGATGTTATAGATACATCATTTACTTTTCTTATTCTAAATGAATGAAATCTGCATATATAGGTAGTCATTCACAATGTGATTTCAATCATACCTCATCTAGCATGCATTTATATATCACAAGTCACATGCTCAAATATTCATAATCAGGTACTCATGTCATACTAGTACCAAATGCCATTATATCATCAATTCAAAACTTTGGTTCATTTCCAGCATAATGGCAGATTTTACACTTATCTAGCACAAATTTGTTTGCATCTCAAACAACCAAATCCAAGGCTACAAAAATTATCCAAGACACTTTAATGTGTCCCTAAGGTCATGTAAAATTTCAGAGCAAAAATAGTCTTCCAGCTATGTTAACAAAATTGTATAAATTCAGGTCAGGAATCCCTTAATTACAGAATACCAGAATGTTCAATTTTATTGCTATAACAAATGAACATCTAAATTCTTACAAAAATTTAGGGTTGGATTTCAACATGTCCTTAATGCCCTGTAAAAATTTCAAGGGAAAATTCATTTGATATAGTAACAAAATTAGACAAATTCAGTGCTCTTGAATTGGTTGCCTCAACCACATCAGTCTTGGTTTTGAATTTTTTAACATAGTAAAAGTCATTTTGAAGACCCGAAAAAAAAGCTTAAAGCACCTTAGGATGTTAGCTTCAACATACAAAATTTTTAGCTCATAAAAATACCTACAAATACATTAGAAAATTTGTGACTACCTCCTGCCTGATAAAACCAAAAATCCAGCAAGCTAGTTCAAAACTTCTTTTGACAAAAATGATTTTTCAACGACATCAAATTATTCCACCAATTTAGACATACCAATATCTATGTGTAACCATGACACAAAACTAAAAAATCAAATTAAATCAGTGAAAAGCTTGTAGAAACCGAAATGAAATAGAAAAAGGTTGAAAAGCCCTACTTTTGGAGCTTTTGGGATCTTGGCTCCAAAGGTTGTTCCAAGAATGATTTTTCTCACTTCAAGGCCTCCAAACCAACACCAAATCCTTCCTTAGGCAGCAGGGTATGAGATATCAAGGTGAGAATGGTGAGGAATTGAAATTCCAATCCATTAGTTTTGTAGATGGTGATAAGTAGTTGAAGTTTTATGAAGAGGTCTTGAGGTTTTATCAAGTTTAGGCCAGAGTTCTTGAAGCTTGAAGCTTGCTAATGGAGGTTTGGAAGAAAGAAAAATGAAGGCTAAAACTTAGGGTGGTTTGGCCGAAATGTTAGTAAAGGAGTGATAAGGTTTGGTGGTTTGAAATTATCTTAGTATAAAGGTAGCATTTATGTAGTCAAATAGGCAATTCTTTATAAAAAGAAAATAAGATGGATATCTAGGATTTGATCTTGTTAATCAAGATTGAATTTTAGCCATCCACTTAGTTTAAATGGATAGGCATTATCCAAATCTTAGAGACTAAGCCTTTTTTCAGTGTAAAAATCGCATTTAAATTTTACCGAACGGGTGAACACGTACTCGGGTAATCATATATTACTGAAATTAAAATCCAGTTATAAAATCTTCATTTCTAACTATTTCTAACCTTAACCCTATCTTTTAGTCCAACATTTCTGGTCCAGATTAGGTTTTGCTTTTACAGGGCCCATTAGACGTAGGATCACTATTCACATCGGCTAAATTTTTTTTTAACACGTCCATTGGAATGTCCTCATCACTACTAAAACTGTAGATTTTTTAAATTCTCACTAATAAAGTTCAAATTAATTTTTCAATAAATTTTGGAGTGTTATATTACCACCCACCTTGGAAAGAATTTTGCCTTCAAAATTCATTTGAAATCGATGTCAAAAGATAGTTTTCATAAATAAAACAACCAATTCACACCCAATCAAACAAAAGGTAGTAATCGAATCCTAGAATGTCCCTACCTCGAATTGGATGGTCAGGTGGTGATGTCCCCTCAGCTCTTAGTACTCTTGTGTGGTGGCTTCCCAGGTTTTGGATATTTCTCTAGACACTCCCAAATTTTATGCCCCAATTTTCCAGGAGGAGCATACGTACTCCCAACCAAGCAAGATCTACCCCCATGGTTCTTCCCACATTTTGGGAATATTGCCTCGTGGTTCGATGTTGTTTATCCTTATAGATTGGGTTGAACTGCTTCTTTTGGGGCATGGCATCCTCCTAATCTTGGTCTTCAGGTGCCAGCCTCTCTTAGAATCGTCCCTACAGATTTTGCAATTGTTAGCTTCCTATTGCATCCTCAAATCAATCTAGATTAAGAAGCTCCCTCAGGACTAGAGTAAAACACGCCCTCTGGTTGTAACCTGAGATGGGCTGCTGATTATTCTTGTTAGGGCACTTATGTGCCCTATGTCATGGTTTTCCACATCTATAGCAAACAATTTGTGCGTCCAGGCAAGGCTTGTTGCCATGATTTTTCCATATTTAGGGCACTCTTGTCCTACCATCGGTCTTAATCCTTGCTTAAGTGCCACAAACTCCAGCTCCTTCACATTCCAATTTAATCTTTCCATCATCCACTTGGCCACTGCGACTTGTTTGCTCATGCAGCAACCATCTCATGGAAAGTATACATCATGTCGTCTGGTTCAGCACCCCCGTTCCTAATACGTCTACGGTCTGCATTAGTTCCTAAACACACCAAACAAAAGATATTGAGTTAATCAGGTTCAACACTATGCTAAGTGTGATAGCAACCAACTACAATATCACTAGATTGTCATGCATATCTAAACCCTATATCCTATCATATAGATAAAATTCAAGGCATGACTGTTTACACTTTGAAAGCATAGTCATCCATTCCTCAAGGTCCTACAACGATGAACCTGGCTCGATACCATAATGCAACACCCTCTAAGTATAACATCATCCTCAAGTCATGACATTATACTTAGGGGTTGTTATTTATAAATTAATGGATATTTCTTAATTATTTATAGCAAGATCATTGAATCGTAAAGTAACTAATTCATGATTTTATTAAAATATATAACAAGGAAACAAAACATTTAATGAATACAAAGTCAAATACAAAGCGAAGCTCTTCTATGAGCTTTAACACACATCGGTCCTCTATTATATTTACATACATATACATATAACTAAGCATAATAGATACAAATCTCAGCCACTAGCTCCTGCAATTCCAATTCTTTCATATAGCAGCCTCACTATTCTTATCAACCTGGAGACAACACTGAACACAAACACATAGGGGTGAGAATTACAAAATTCTCATAGGGTATCCCTAAAAACACAATTATAAATGTCTTCATCATCATCCCAGCCACATTGGTTTATTAGAAAAATGTGATCATGCATTACATACCAAAGATTCATTTTTAAAGTTCAAAATCATACCTCTGAAGTGGATTTCTTTTAGCATTCAATCAATTAATGCACATATATCATAATGTTCAAACACATAGTAAATCATCCTAGGTAGACAATTAGAATAACATGAGTATGCATATGATGCATGCATTGAAATTATCTTAAAGTGCCATCGTTTCACTTATAGCCATCGAACTCAATTCAGTGCATTTTCTCTTTTCATTGACATAGGAAAGACTTAGTTTATACCAAACGGCATCTATAGTGGATAACACCACATATGGGAAATAGACTACTTATCAAGGACTAAGCTCATTCCTATGTGATCATCGGACTTTATTGTTTTCTCTCGAATCACACACAGATTTATTCCTAGTCGATATGTCTACCAACTCATAATATCTCTAGAGAAGTTTCTCTTTTTACCTTCTCCTCATTCAACATAAGTCTTGCTTCTATTTTGTTCATATGTCAGAACATGCAAGATTGACGTCCATACATTCTCTTTTAACATATATATACATCATTTACTTTTCTTATTCCAAATGCACGAAATTAGCATATATAGGCATTCATTCACAATGTGATTTCAAACATGCCTCATCTAGCATGCATTTATATATCACAAGTCACATGCTCAAATATTCATAATCAGGTACTCATGTCATACTAGTACCAAATGCCATTATATCATCAATTCAAGACTTTAGTTCATTTCCAGCACAATGCAGATTTTACACTTATCTAACAAAAATTAGTTTGCATCTCAAATAACCCAATTCAAGGCTACAAAAATTATCCAAGACACTTCAATTTGTCCCCAATGTCTTGTAAAAGTTTCAGAGTAAAAGTAGTCGTCTAGCTATGTTAATAAAATTGTACAAATTTGGAGGTTAGGAACCCTTTATTTATAGCCAACAGCCAGAATGTTCAATTTTATTACCATACCAAATGAACATCTAAATTCTTGCAAAAATTCAAGGTTGGACTTTAATATGTCCTTAACACCTGTAAAAGTTTCAAGGAAAAATTCAATCATTTGATATAGTAACAAAATTAGACAAATTCAGTGCTTCATAATTGGTTTTAGGCCTAAACCACATCGACCTCGGTTTTGAACTTTTAACATAATAAAAGTCATTTTGAAGGCCCAAGAAAAATACTGAAAACATCTTAGGATGTTAGCTTCAATATATAAAATTTTTAGCTCAAAAATACCTACACATACCTCAGAAAATTCGTGACTAATTCATGCTTATGATAAAATCGAAAATCCAGCAACCTAGTTCAAAACTTCCTTTGGCAAAAATGTTTTCTCAACAATATCAAACCACTCCACCAATTTAGACACATCAATATCTATGTATAACCATACCACAAAACTAAAAACATCAAAATAAAATGGTTGAAAAACCTTACTTTTGGAGTTTTAGGGATTTTCTCATTTCAAGGCCTCCAAACCAACACCAAACCCTTACTTAGGGTATGAGGTATGAAGGTGAGAAATGGTGAGGAATTGAAATTCCAATTGGTTAGGTTTTAGGTGGTGATAAGTGGTTGAGGTTTTATGAAGAGGTCTTGAGGTTTTATCAAGTTTAGGTTAGAATTCTTGAAGCTTGAAGCTTCTTAATGGAGGGTTGGAAGAAAGAAAAATGAAGGCTGAAACTTAGGTGGTTTGGCCGAAATGTTAGTAATAGAGTAATAAGGTTTGGTGGTTTGAAATTATCTTAGTATAAAGGTAGCATTTATGCAGTCAAATAGGCAATTCTTTCTAAAAAGAAAATAAGATGGATGGCTAGGACTTGGTCTTATTAATCAAGATTGAATCTTAGCTATCCACTTGGTTTAAATGGATAGACATTATCCAAATATTAAAAACAAAGCCTTCTTTTGGTGTAAAAATCGCACACGAAATTTTATCAAACGAGCTGAACATCGTACCGGGTAATCATATATTGCTGAAATTAAAATCCAAGTATAACATCTTCATTTCTAACTATTTCTAACCTTAACCCTACTTTTCTCCGTCTTGGCATCTCTTGGTCCGATTAGGGTTTAGACGGATAGGCCCGCAGGTGTTCGATTTGAATAAATTTTGGGTGTTAGGTTTGAGCTTAGGGAAGTTAAGGCCTTAGGCCCGAATTTGGTCCAAGACTCTGAGAAGGTTTAGCAAATTAGAGAACGATTATTGATAGCTCAATCCAAACAGAAATCCTATGCTGATAACCAATATTGAGACTTGGAGTTTACATGGGTGACCACGTGTTCTTGCGGGTATCGCCCATGAAAGGGGTGGTGAAGTTCGGTAAGTAGGGAAAGTGGAGTCCTCGCTATATTGGCCCATTTGAGATTCTAGAGAGAGTTGGAGCAGTGGCCTATATATTAGCATTGCCTCCTAGTTCTGAGCCATTCATCTAGTATTGCATGTTAGCATGCTTAGGAATACATACCCAATCAGTCTCACGTGCTCACACCACAAATGGTTCAAGTTGATGAGAGCTTGTCATAAAAAGAAAATCCGGTGGCCATCATGGATAGGCAGATCAAGACGCTTCACTCAAACGAAGTGGCCTTAGTGAAAGTCATATGGAGGAACCACTCTGGCGATGAAGCCAACTGGGAAGCTGAAGAAGCCATGAGAACCAAGAATCTATATCTTTTCCCTCCTCAAGGTATGCTACACGCTTGAAAAGTTTTTCATAAAACATATAATCTGACATAGATATATGATGTTGTCATGAGCTCTGTAACTTGCTCTGAATACAATTGTGATCGGTTTCTATTGATCTTCAGAAACATCACTTACATGCCTCGATACAACTAAGTTTAATTTTTTTTAGAGCGTAGAAACCTCTTGTGTATGCAAAGTTTATATGTTGCAAGTTTCCAAGCACAAAAATCTATGTCGCATTTTAAAATATGCTTGGATAAAGTTGTATTGAATAAGAAATCAAATCAAGAGGAAATATCACAATTGTTACTTGTTTTATTCATATTAGTGTATTTTTAGAAGGTCATTATGACTAAAAATCAAGTTGCTTTTTTTTTTTGAAAAAGCATAAATGATCATATCTTTTTTGGTATTGCTCTAATATCTCTCAAGAAGTACTCTGAGTAACTTAGAAATCTCATGAAAAATAAAAACAACTCTAATTTAAGTCACTTATGGCTATGAAATGTTTTTAACTCTACCTATGTTACGCCTTAAGAAAATGATACTCTAAAATCACACCATATGATGACTGAAAGAATATTGGTTATCACGTTATATATCCTTATATTTCTTTCAATATCTCTTCAAAAAATTTTCTTCAAATGGTTTGTTATCATCAAAAAGATCGAAATTGTTAGCTTTAGAATTCAGAAAGTGTTAATGCAAAATGTTTTGAGTGATAACACAACCAATTGAGAGAAATATTTTGCAGAATGACTAATGTTTCGCTTGAGTTTCTTGATGAAAATAATATGTTTTTTCATTAGCATAACATGTTTCCTAAAGCATAAATAATTTCACTTTACATGTGCAAACGTGATTTATCTCATTTAAAGAGATAGGAATTTAATGCAGGTGAAATTTATATCATGGAATGGACATATATATGCTTAACAATTTGACGAAAATCATCGTATATAAGAAACCAAGGCTCGAAACTTTAGAAAGTAGTACACAACTTTAGAAAGTACGCTTAAAGTGAAGATTTCAATCCATCTCTGAAGCTAATATGTTCTACAACTTCAATCATCATGATCACAAACATTTCATCATCTACAAGCTCTGATTGAAACTAGAAGATTAAAGAGATATCAGGAACTGATAGCAAACTTAAGAAAGTTCACCTCCAAGTGAAATGGTACACTTTACAGGAAAATGAGAGAAATTTGAAATTCAAATTTAAAGTCTAACCCGGTCAGCCATTTCATCTCTTCTACCAACTTGGTCAACTACACCAACTTCTAGAAGGAAGAATTCAAAAACCTCATTCAGAAAGTAAAAAGTAGTTCTTGAAGGTGACATCAGAAACCTTTATCTCACAATGGCTTCTGAATAGCTCTCCAGACAATGAGCTACTTCCCTATATTGCTTTTCCAAGACATAAATAGATGATCAACATATGTCACTTGGACAATTAATCAAGGGCAACCGTCATAAATGCAAACCATCTATAAATAGAGATGATGTGCTTACAAAGAAAATAAAAAAGATAGATGTTGCATAAGTGTTGAAATGCTAAAAAAATTTCTCCTCATCTCCTGTAAAGTTCATTATATCTTGTAATCAGTTTTCTTGTTCGTAAAAATCTTCTTTCTATGTTCTTAGTAGATCATACATTCTTCTTAGGAAGAATCTTAGAAAGAAGTCATTTAAGTTTTTTCCAGGTCTATTATTGTATATCTTAGAAAACTTGAGTATAGGTTAGTTTGAGTGGCAAACCTAAACACAAACCTTTGTATCCTCGATCTAGTAGTGATCGTGTGAGACAACTTGGAAAAGCTAAGCAAAAGACTACTTGCAATGTGACAATAGAAATGAACTCCTGGTCACTGTTTAGCTTGGAGAGGCTGGTCAAACTACTCGGTTTATGACAATAGGGGTTAGCTCCTGGTCAAAGTTTTGCTTAGAGAGGTTGGTCAAATACTACTCAGGTTGTGACGGTAGGGGTTAGCTACTAGTCAAGTTTAGCATGGAGAGACTGGTCAAATGCTACAGTTTGTGACAGGTGAGTTTGCTACTACTCAAGGTAAGAGCTTAGGAAGGCTACTATAAAGACTATTCTTCTTTTTCAGGTTGAGAAAGGTTTTAGTAGAACTCAACGATTGTTGAGAACTGAATAGCAGGGTGGTCGAACTAGTAAAATATCTCTGCATTATCTTCTTCTGCCTTAACTCTTTCATATTGACCGCTTTGTGTGGATCACATGTGTTTTTTGAATATCCATCATTTACATGTTTTTATCATATTCGTTAAAGTTCAGAAAGTAGCTTTCTGAAATAACTAACATTGTTTCCGCTGCACTTCAAGCTTAGAGCTTGATAGTATATTGTTTAAGTTTTTCATAAGCAAAGAAGGAAAGAAAAAGTAAAGCACAATTCAACCCCCTTTATTGTGTGCTTTGCTACCTACAAGTGGCATTAGAGCTCAAGTTCTAAGGGGTTGAGCATTCTAACAACTCGGAGGACAAAGATCCTAAGGAAGATGGCACAAAATATCCACATCACAGAGGGACACTCTATTACAGATCGCCATTCTTTGATGGTGGGGATTATGCATATAGGAGAGATCATATGGAGTTGTTTATAAAATATACAAGTCTTGACTATGTTCCAATGGAAGAAGTTCCTAGAACTGATGATGCACCCTTAATATCAAGAGAAGTCCCTACAAGTAGGTGGACAGAATAACACAAAGCCAGAGTTCAGTTGAACTCCAAAGCTATATAACTCATGTGTGCACTAAGTAAGGCTGAATATGACAAAATCATTGATGCGAAAGGAGATATGGGATAGGCTACATATGTTGCATGAGGAATTGATCAAGTTAGAGAAACAAAGATTAGCATGTTAGTCCATCAATATGAAATGTTCAAGATGAATAAACAAGAAAGTATTGATGACATGATAACAAGGTTTATGCACATCATAAACCAGCTAAAGGGACTAGGAAAATATACTCTAACTCTGAAATGGTTAGAAAAATTTTGAGAAGCCTCCCTGCCAAATGGATGCCTAAGGTGATAGCCATTACAAAAGCTAAAAACCTTCAAACTCTTAGTCTGGACGCACTCATTGGGTCTCTCAAAATCCATGAGGTCGTGCTTTCTGAAATGCATGGTGAATCCATGAAAAAGAGCAAGTCCGTGGCCATAAAGTCATTTCATCACAAGCAGAATAAAGCCAAGGCAATGAAAGTTGCTGAAACCTTTGATGAAGAGGAAAAATCTAATGATCAAACAGAAGAAGAAGGTGAAGATGAGATCTCCATGTTGGTAAGGAAGATGTCCAAAAGCCTAAAGAGGCAAGACAAAGAGAAGAAAAGACATCAACTTCAAGAAAGACAGAAAGGTAAGGGAAAGCTGGAAAGCGTCATTTGCTACAACTATTGTGAGAAGGGACACTTTAAACCTGAATGTCCCAAGCTCAAGGGTTCATAGAAGAAGTTCGCCTCCAAAAAGAAAGGTATGCTAGCTACCTAGACCGACTCAGAAGAAAGAAGGAAGGATCAGGAAGGCTAGGAAGAGCAAGACGTTGCCAACTATGCTTCATGGAGGCTAAACTTCAAAAGTGAACCCAAGGTAAACAACTCTGACCTTGCTCTTTCTTATGATGAACTATTAGCTTTATATGAAGAGTTGTTTGAAAACTCACAAAATTTTTCCTCTCTATTTCAACCTGAAGAGGAAGCATCAAAAGGTTGTTTTATAACTTGAAATAGCCAAGTTAGAAGCTGAGAATCTAAAGCTTGAGAAGGAAAATTAAAAGGAGAAAATAAAAGTTTCAAATATCAAGCTTAATGCCTTAGAAATTGAAGTCTCTGAGAAAAATGAGAAAACTCAAAAAATTATTTCTAAATTATAAAGGACTTCAAAGCTTCTCAAATTGACCTTGAAAAAATGGTAAATGGTTCAAGGAATCTTGAACTAATACTTGGAGGTCAGAGGCCATATTTTTGAAAGATAGGCTGATGTGAAGAAGAACTGGATGAGAAAGGAAAGGCAACTCAACCAAAGAAAGTGAAGAACAAAGTTTTTTGCACTTTCCGTCATAAGAAGGGACATCCACCTGACAAGTGCTTCATGAGGAAGAAGTTTATCAAAGGTGGGAAACCTCCCCCTTAAAGACTAACCCAAAAGGACCCAAGAAAGTTGTCACGACCCAACCCAGGCATGTATCGGCACGTGAGAAATCTCATTCTCACGTCAGCCTTGGATCTATTGACGCCTTTATATGCATGCTCGTTCATAAAAATCGTTTAAAACATAATTTCACTTTCTCTAGATAAATTGTTTATTCTCTGAAATTAAAATAGTCATGTCTAAAATCTCATAATATCTTTTCAGTTCAAAATCACAAAATCGTTCATATCATTGAAATAACATTTGAAATACATTTCAAAGTCTTATCATGAAATGCGAATGCAGCAACCCATATCCTAGGTCCGGAACCCTGCCTACGTACCTGGAGCACTTTAGATAAATTGGAATGCCTCACTCTAGTGAAGCTTACCATCTGACACTTTACCATGGCTATGTAGGATTTACTACCATTGTTTTTATCTGTAAAAATGAGAGAAAGAAAGGGGTGAGTTTTGATCACCAAAACTCTGAGTGAGCCCTCACCTGAAATCTCCTTTCATAGGATATAAAAAAAAAAAATGTATGAAATCATAAAACAGTAATATGCCAAAAATCATGTCTAAAATCCCATAAACTCTTTTATACGTATATTCATACATATTCAAATTATCCTTTCGATAAAATAATTTCTCTAATTCACTTTCTGTCTGAAATAACTTTTCCTCTTTTATATATGTATTTATATATTCGATTAATACTTTTACCGTTTCAAAAGTAATTTTCTCTATTCTCTATCATTTCTGAAATCATACAAGCTTAAAATCATAAATTCTCTCATACTTTCAAATGATTACTTTACCAATCCAAAAGCCATTTCATTAACTAACTTTCATACCTAGTATTAAACACATTCATCATAACATAGCTTTTAGAGAAACAGAAATCTTTGGACACATATGGTCGTTACGTATCGCCATCCCCAATGTGTCAATTAATTCTTTGAAATCTTTGGTCACATCTGGGCATTACGTATCGTTGTCCCTAGTGTGGCAATCATGAGCACCTAACTAGGTCCCTTCTCTGAATACTCTAACCCAGGCATACTTGGTACCAAGGTTAATGGATTTACTCCGTTAACACACATCCTATTTCTCTATAGCTACTAAATTAATCTGAAACTTCTTAAAACCGTTTTATTCTCTTAGATCTCTAAATCTCTATAACTCTAAAGTTTGACCTTAGCATAACTGTGACTATGAAACCATACTTAGTGATTTCAAGTCCACAGAATATGTATCCGGACCGTGCTGAGTCACACGAAGATTCATGTTCTAAAATCCTTTTATGTTTGAACCTCTATTATATTCCTTATCAACAATAAACTCGTTATATTCTAAAACTTGAATCCATTCGATTTAACAGACTGACTTTAGCATATCTGTGGCTATGGATCCATGTCCAAGGGATCACCCTTGTAGGCATTGTGATTCCATACTTTCACAGAGTATGTAGCTGTCACTGTTCTGAATCTCATGAAGATTCAAGCTCTAAAATCCTTTTAGTGATTAATCTTCCAAAAACACATTTCCCACTGTCAAACTTTTCATAATCTAGAAAACTCAATATCTTATTTCAAAATAGCAAAGTTTGTACTCTAATTCCATTCTCTTCTCTAACTTCATATTTGGTCATAAGTCTAAAACGTATACATACTTATCAAACTCTAAAACATTTTGATCAACCTTCCAAACATAGTTTAAAATATTAACTTTTCATAAACTAGGAAAAACTCAATATCATATTCTGAAATTACAAAAAGGCTAAAACCATTATTCCAATCTTTCTCTAAACTTCATATCTTGGTGTAAAACCATAACATAAGCATAAATCAATTCCAAAATCCAGGTAAACAATTATAAAACCTTCTAATAGTTACATATATCATCAATTCCATATAAAACCATTATAACAAACATAGTCCCATGAGTTTTTTTTTTTATCAAAAATACATTTTATGCTCTAAAACCGGCAATTCAAAACATATAAACCAAGAAATCTCAAATCCTTATACAGGACTTATCTAAAACCAAGCATTAAATCATATTTTCGTGAAAATAACTCTAATGCATAACATAAAAGTCACAGATGTGAACCCACTCATCTGGAGGAGTGGAATATATAGAACCCACACTAACAGGCCTGGGGAGTAGAAATGACTTCACTATCTGACATAAAGGCAGGAGAATTTTAGATTAACCTCTAAAACCTCAAGAATCCCTCTTTAACAAGTTAGAAAGCTTCTCCCCTTAAGAAGCTTAGAGAACCACCCATAATCCCAAGGAAACTTGAAGGGAAGGAAGCAAAACCAAGATAATAACGTACCCTCAAGCTTTAGGATGACAGATTCGGTTAAACTTGAAGAAATGGAAGAAATTGGAGTTTGGAGGGAGAAAGGGTGGGAGTCGAAGTTTTTGCGAGAGGGAGAGGAGAGAAATGTTTTGGAATGTTTTGGACCTCGAGAGGGATATTTATAGTGTTGTCGAGCGCTGCAACACTTACTAGAAAGCGCAAACGGTGATTCTACTCATGTTATTGCCTTACTATTTCTGGGCCACTGGGCTTGCTTAGGAGCGTGCAGTGCTCTCCAGAATGTTCTAGAATGATCTATCACTTATTTACATTTCTTACTTTTAAGTTAAATAACTTTAAACATAAATATAAATAAGGGAATATCCCCCATTTGGATTCAAATAAAATATTAGAAAAATCAAAATCCCAACAAATCAAAATCTCATTTTTGGGTTTTAGTTCAAATTTGGAAAATTTTAGGATTTCGTAAACTTGCAAGCTAAAAACGAAGTACTTGAGGATTTCATAAAATTCGTTAAAAATCTCTCTTCAACTCATTTTCTCTAGGGAATAATTACCGGAACTTTTGGTCCCAAGAAAATGGCTCTAATATATAGCCCTCCAAGGGCATGTAGGGTTCAAACTTAGCGAAATTTAAGACCCGAAATGACAGGAGGTGACAGGCACCTTTCTTTGTTCGAAAATTTTTTTTGACCTTTTATTTATTTTTTTGAAAATCTGGGTATTACAAACGTATAGGTACCTAAATTAAAACTGTTTGTTGAGGTGTGTTTGAGAACGCACGTTGAACCATACAATAAGTGGTACATGGACAGTGGCTGCTCAGACACATGTCTAGATCCAGAAGGTGGTTCAGAATCCTAAAACCCAAGAACTCTAGATCAGTAAAGTTTAATGATAGAGGTAAGGCCAAGGTTACATGTAACACCCTAATTTTTCCTTCTGTCAAAATTATCAAAATGCCCTTGAGGTAATTTTTGCTTGAGAATCAAGGACGACCAATCTAAGCCATCCTTAAATGGGTATTTTAATATTAGAATAAGACTATAGGTGTTCTAGATAGCAATCTATGCAAAAATCACAATCCCTAATTTTTTTCGTGTATAAAATGACCAAAATGTCCCTGAGGTCATTATTGCACGAAATTGAGGATGTATCTTGGTTAACCCAAAGGGTTAGTTTAATGTTTGAAAGTGACAAGATGTGTTTTTTATGACAATAGATGTGAAAATCTCAATTTTTTGTTTTTCCCATGCATAAAATTACCAATATGCCCTTGAGGTAATTTTATGCAAGATTGAGTGATGACTAACGGGCATCACCCGGAGTTAGATATGTTAATTTGTGGAGATATATGATGTTTGGGGAGTTCTGGGGAGTTTGTGTATAAAATTACCATTTTACCCCTAGTTAGTGCTAATTAAGTTTATTTAAAGTAATTAAGAACATATAGACAATCTCAGGCTCTAATTAAAGCTTAATTATTTTTATTAATTAATCTGAGCCAAAATAATTATTTTGAGTTAATTGAGGGCAAAGAATGATTAGAGAAACTTAATCTCACTCTTCAAGATAAAGGAGGGACATGATGATGTCATCACCTACTATATTTGTCTTATAGTGGCTACACATCATAGTTTTCAAACTTAGCACTAGCCAGTCTAACGGTGAGTCGATGAAATGACAGATAGCCAGTCTAAGTGGCCTTACAATTCGGATCTACACATGAACTGAATAGAACCGGATGACTTGGCGGTTTTTTCCAAAAATCAGGTAACCCGATAGACCAGGTTTAACCAATCACATAAAAAAAAAACAAGAAAAAGTTGTTGGCCACTGTCCCACGAGGAAGCATTGCCGATTGCAATGAATCCACCTCCAATAGGAGACACGGCAGACGGTGACACTATTACGTGACCACGCCACCTCGGTTTCCATCATATGGCTATGTCAAGCCGCCGCTACTACCATCATATGCTTAAAGATATGGTTGATCTGATCAAGTTGAGAGAGAGTGTGGGTAGGTGAGGTGAGTAAAGAGAAAAAATGAAAGAGATAGTTGAGATGAGAAAGATTAAAATAAAGAAAAAAGGTTTGCGTCAGGCACAAGGGATGCAGGATGCACTCCAAGCCCAAAGTGAGAAAGAAAGAGAGAAAAGAAGAGAGAGATTTGTGATTGTGAGTGGGGATTAGGTTTTGTTATCAGTGTGTGCTTTTTTTTCTTTTAAGTTATATCTCTTTTAACCTTTTTTTGGGGGATAGGTAGGTAACGTGCAAAAAAAAAAAAAAGGCCCGCATTAGCCCAACATCTAGGTGTATATAACTTTTTTTAGGGGGTTTGGTAGGCAATGATATTTCTTTTAATGTTTTTTAAAATACATATATTTATATCATGTTTATATATATATATATATATATATATATATATATATATATCATATATACAAAAATATATACATATATATATATATATATATTTATTTATATAAGCCTACAAATTTTTAAAATGTGTTAAATTGTTAATTATTTATATTATTTCATTATATTTATTTGAATTTTAATATATTTTTATATTTATTTAATTAATCATGTTAACCGATTGAACTAGTGACTCATCGGTTGAACTAGTGGCCCAATAACCCGTTGTATCGGCTAAGTCGATTGCCGAGCCAAGTTTGAAAAATATGCTACACATTATGGCAACATTAAAGACAAATACCACTTTATTATGACTAATGACACCTTTAATAATGATTAATTCAAATTAATCTTAGACCAAGTTAATCCTACTTTGACACTTGCTTTTACTAAACTACCCCTAATTAGTACCCTTTTACCTCATTTACCCCCACTTTTTTTTGTCTAAACCCTAAAATACCCTTAATCCTAACCTAACCACTCCATTTTTCCATGATGTAGCTGCCACCTTCCCTCATTCTACACTCTTGCCCATTTTTATTTCAAGAATACTCCACTTTTATTTCCTCTTATCTCCACTATCTACCTCCATCACCTCCAACCTCACAACTTCATTTCTCCACTAAATCCAACAAACAAATACACTTGTCCATAGCTCTTCCATACAACAAACGCAAATATACCATTAGTTTTTCAAGAAAAGCCTCCTCCTACCTGTTCTTGAAGAGGTTGAATTGTTGTTGTAAGAAAGGAAGAGATTTTTCCTTACTTTCTTTAGAGCTTGAGCTTCAAGGAGTTTGTGGCTGCCTTGATCTCCAACAAAGACCCTTTTTTGGGAGGGATTTGTGTTCAAACTTGTTTTCTTCCTCTGTTTTCTAATTTGTGTTGAAAATGTTTGAGTTTTGATGAATGTTTATGCTTAAAAGTTAGTTATTTTGCTCAAAACTCTTCTTTCTTTTAAGACTATTTGAAGAGCTCATCATTTTCTCTCCATCAACTTTCAGCCACCTCCATTTGGTATGGCTAGAGATTTTCATTTTAAAACTCAACACCATATCTTTATTCTATACTTAAAAAGAGTCACTTTTATGTATTTTGTGAAATTTTTTAGTAAACTTTAGTAATTTTTAGTTAGGTCACGTTAGAGGGTTTGTTATGTTGGTAATGTTTGCTTCAAAAACCATATTCATATTTAGAATCTACACATAAAAAAGAGTACATTCATGCATGTTTCAAAATTTTGCAAAAAAGCTTGGATTTTGGGATATATATAGGTTTGGCCAAGGCTTGTTCACATAGAACAAATTTTTTTTAAAAAAAACTAACCACATATTTGAAATCTACATGAAAAATGGAGTGGGTACATGTGATTCGGGTATTTTTGTGATTATGTAGAGATTTTGGGTCAAAATTTAATTTTACAAAGTTAAGGGGCTTTTATGTAAAAACAGGATTTTTAGGGTGTAAATCTATAAAAATAGACTCTGGAATAGTAAAGAATGCATTTAAGAGGGAAAAAAATGAGTTTTGGGGTTGTTTTGCAATTTTAGTAAAGTTTAGGGGTCAAAGTGCAATTTTATAAAGTTTAGGGGTTTTATGCAAAACTGAGTTTTGAGCATAAAGCTGTAAAATGGGTTCTGGAGCAGTGATGTATGTGTTTGGAAAAAAAAATAGTTTTGGGATTATTTTGCAATTTTAGTAAAGCTTAGGGATCAAAATGTAATTTCTCAAAAGTTTGGGGGTTTTTTTGCAAATTTTGAAATTTCAAGTGCAGGTTGTACTTTTAATAGATTTAGGATGGAAAATATGTTTTTGGATGAAAAGTTAAGTTAGGGGCTGTTTTGTAAATTTTATAAAGTTTGGGGCTACATTATAAAATTAGAAGTGTAAAGTCCTTAAAAATAAATTTTTAGAACTTGTAGTATAAAGGAAGGTGGGCCATGGTAATCATATATCTTGGGAAGAGAAAAATGTGTCTTTTAAAATACTCTTATCATTCAACTCAAATCGACTTAGCTAATAAGATTTATAACTGATTTCAATTGGTGATGACGCTTGAATATCTGTTGGATGAAATGTGATTATTTATTGGTTGACCGTTATATTTTATTGGATTCTGAATAACGTTGTGCCATGCTTGACTAAGATGTATTGATAATATATGTGATATTAATTGTCATATTGGATATTGTTGGCTGATAGTTGCAAGTGCATTTATTCTGAGCATTGTTCACGTTGATTTGAATGAGTCTTGTAACATCCAATGCTACTTTACCATTTACGACTCCCCACAAATCAACACGGGTTTTCATGTGCTTTGTCCTCACTTACACACTTCTTGGGAAAACTTCCAAGGAGGTCACCTATCCCAAAATTGCTCCAAGTCAAGCATGCTTAACCATGGAGTTTTTTAGTGATGGGCTATCGAAAAGATGCATCTTTGTTGGCATAGGTAGTACCAATCAATTCATATAAGTCATCCTCAATTGTATAGTCTTATACCTATACAGCCTTAGAATGCCTCTCATTCTAGTGTGTAATCAGTTCATTCATGTACCCTCCGCTTAGAGGCCTTGCCAGGAGTTGCTCCTTGTCCGTGTTTTTGTATCGCGATCACTGCCCTCATCCGCTTGGTTCGTCCCCAAACCACACTATACTGGGAAAGTGTAGGCTCTTATACCATTTGTAATATCTAATGCTGCTTTATGGATTGACGACTATTCCCACAAACCAACACGGTTTTTCAGTGTGTTTTGTCCTCACTACATGCTTCCTGGAAAACTTTCCAAGAGGTCACCTATCCCAAAATTGCTCCAAGTCAAACATGCTTAACCATGGAGTTCTTTAGTGATGGGCTACCAAAAAGAAAATGTATCTTTATTGGGATAGCTAGTACCAATCAATTCATATAAGTCATCCTCAATTGTATAGTCTCATACCAATACAACCTTAGGATCTTCTCATTCTGTGTGTAATCGGTTCATTCATGTACCTCTCCGCTTAGAGGCCTTACCAGGAGCCGCTCCTTGTCCGTGCCTTCTTACATTGGCAATCACTCTTGCCCTCGTCACCAGGTATTACAAGTCTCATTAATGGAATGTGTTGAATCAAGTATACAATAAGACATGAATAAGGAAAATCATGAGCTTAGGACATTGTTGTGGTGTACCTCATAGTGCATGTGTGGGCTACTGCAAAGTAAGGAAAGTGCAGGAGTAAGGGTTGCCAGATGTGCTAAGTGTTATACCATGGCACGAACCATGGAAAACATAAGTTATGAATGTCTATGTATCTAAATAGAGAACTCAAACCCCCTTACACTAAGTTCAGGACCGATAGAGTTTAGGGATGGCGATCGCATTATATAAAACACTAAGTTCAGGATAATCGAGGTTAGATGATGACTAATTGCATTATATAAATACTAAGGCTCAATACTCATCGAGGTTTAGCGACAATTGATCACATTATATAAACACTAGGTTCAATATTGATCGAGGTTCAGTTACGACTGATCACATTTATACATCATATTGATGATTATTATATTTAACTAGTCAAGGTTCGGTATTGATCAAGGTTCAGTGACGGTTGATTGCATTATATATGTTAGGTATGAGCTCATAGCCTAGGGGTCCCTAAGAGGTTAACGAATAAGTGAAAATGATCTATGTTCAAAGAAAGTTGAAAGTCTTGTGTATGCTTACTATATATGTTCGCTTCTTTTATGCATGCATGTACGTGTACAGGATTATGTTTGTCTCTTTTCATGCATGTACGTGTACAGGATTATGTTTGTCTCTTTTCATGCATGCATGTACTTAGAGATTATGTTTCATTCTTTCATGCATGCATGTGGCCTAAGTGATATGTTTGTTCTTTCTATGCATGCATGCCCTAATGAAATGTTTGTCCTAATGCCAAGCTCTTCTCATGCATATAAATACATACATATAACTAACTTGATGCATTCATGATCGAGACCATATTAAAATGAAATGTCCACTTGATAATAACGTTTGTGAAAACTCTAAAATTGAACTGTCTTGTGGCATGAACACCTTTTCTATAATAAACCAAGTGGGCCGGAGACATATAATGATGACACCATGTATGTTTTACTATTACTAAGATTCATTAGGATTCTCATCCCTTTTAAATTTCCATGTACATCTCTAGACAAGCGGGACATGCCGACAGCTAACGTTTGAGCTCGTAGGCGAGAAGGATAACTATGCTAGATACATTGTTAGGATTATTAGATATTTACCCTACTCATACCTCTTGACATATGACTATCATTTTTGTTTGGATTACTGTATGCTGGACCTATGTGGCCGTTTGACATGCTTATCTATTACGTTTTTTGTCGCGTGTCGGCTTTAGAGGTTAGGTGGCTATGCATTGTGGCACTATTATACATATTCGGATATCTTGTAAGCTATTGAGGCTCTTATGCTAGATTATATATTATATATATTGAGGTATTTCATGTGATGGTCTTGAGTTTGTCTTGGTATTTAGATGGTAATATTATGTTGTATGTTCACTTATATTTGTGTGGTTTAGTGTCGAATACTATTTACATGCAAAGGCTTCTATTTTTGAAAGTAATGTCTTTTTAAAAGAACCAAAAAAAAAAAATGGCCCGTATTTTCCGCTAAATATTTTTGAAAAGTCAAGGTTAAGCTAAGGTCCCAAAGAGTAATCCTTTACTGTTAAAATCAAATACAACTCAAGCATACTTTGTTATACGTTAAGGGGTTACATCAGGCATAGGAAATGTTGGTAAGGATGATTCCCACCAAATTTCTGATGTGTTGTTTGTTGATGGTTGGCTCACAATTTGTTGAGTATTAGCCACTTCTGTGACCAAGGCTTCAATGTTTTATTTAATGTTCATGCATGCAAGCTAGTAAATCCCACTTTGGGATAAGTCATCTTATCTGGGAAAAGGCATGATAACACCTATGTGCTATTCTTGGATGACCTTTTAGATCAAGATGTAAAATGTCTCACATCCTTCACGGATGATAAGTGGTTATGACATAAGAAGCTTGGATATGCTCATATGAAGTTCATTTCTAAGCTTTCTCAGAAAGAGCTTGTTAAAGGCTTGCCAAAGATTAGATTTGACAAGGATTCAACTTGTGATTTATGTGAGAAAAGCAAGCAAACCAAGGCTTCTTTCCACAACAAAAATGTGGTTTCAACCCTAAGCCACTTGAGCTTTTACATATGGATCTCTTTAGACTAACCAAGACTGTAAGTCTACCGGAAGAAATATTGTCTTGTCATAGTGGACGATTACTTAAGATTTACCTAGGTTATTTTCCTAGCTTCTAAGGACAAGGTGGTTGAAAGATTAAAATTTTTTGCAAAACATATTTGCATTGAAAAAGATTCTTAAATCATCTCTATCAGATTTGATCATAGAGGAGAATTTGAAAATCATGTTTTTGAAGAGTTTTGTGAAAAATATAGCATCCTTCACGAGTTTTTTGCTCCTAGAACTCCCCAATAAAATGGAGTTGCTGAAAGGAAAAATATAAGCTTGTAAGAGATAGTCAAAACAATGCTTTTAGAAAACGGTTTACAAAAGATTTTTGGACAGAGGCTGTAAACACCTCTTTTCCAAAAAAGAATCTTTCTAAGGCAAATCCACAAGAAGACTCCCTATGAGCTATGGAAGGGTAGAAAACTTAATATATTATATTTACATATCTTTGGCTCATCATGTTTTATTCTTAACACCAAGGACAAACTCATAAATTTTGATCCTAAGTTTGAAGATGGCATTTTTCTAGGATCTTCCTCGGTCTCTAAAGCTTACAAGGTATACAACAAGAGAACGTTCTGTTGAGGAAACCATCCACATCTAGTTCAAGGAGCTTACAAAGTTGTTCATAAAACATATAATCTAACACACATATATGATGTTGTCATGAGCTCTATATAACTGCTTTGAATCCAGTTGTGATCGGTTTCTATTGATCTTTAGAAACATCTTTTACATGCTTTGATACAACTAAGTTTAGTTTCTTTTAGGAGCCCAGAAACCTCCTGTGTGTACAAGGTTTATATGATGCAAGTTTTCATGCACAAAAATCTGCATCGCATTTCAAAATACGCTTGGATAAAATTATCCTGAATAAGAAGTCAAATCAAGAGAAAATATCACAAGTGTTACTTGTTTTATTCATATTATGTATTTTTAGAAAGGTCATTATGAATAAAAATCAAGCTATTTTTCTTTCAAAAAAGCGCAAACGATCATATCTTTTTTGGTATTGCTCTAATATCTCTCATAAAGTACTTTGAGTAACTTCAGAAATCTCATGAAAAATAAAAAAAGCTCTGATTTAAGTCACTTAAGGCTATGAAACATTTTTAACTCTACCTATATTACGCCTTAAGAAAAGACTCTCTGAAAATCACATCATATGATGATTTAAAAGAATATTGCTTATCATGTTATATATCCCACTATATTTCTTTCAATATCTATTTAAAAGATTTTCTTTAAATTGGTTTGTCATCATCAAAAAGGGGGAGATTTTTAGCTCCAAAACCCTTAGAAAGAGTTAATGCAAAATGTTTTGAGTGATAACACAATCAATTGAGAGAAAATATTTTGAAGAATGACTAATGTTTCACTTGAGTTTCTCGATGAAGCAAATAGGTTTTTTCATTAGCATAACACATTTCCTAAAGCGTAAATAATTTCACTTTACATGTGCAAACGTAATTTATCTCGTTTAAAGAGATAGGAATTTAATCCAAGTGAAATTTATATTGTGGAATGGATGTATACATGCTTAACGATTTGAAGAAAATCATCATATACAAGAAACCAAGGCACAAAACTTAGAAAGTAGTATACGACTTTAGAAAGTACACTTAAAGTGAAGATTTCAATCCATCTCTGAAGCCAATGTGTTTAATAACCTTCAATCATCATGATCGCAAATATTTCATCATCCACAAGCTCTAATTGAAGACTGGAAGATCAAAGAAATATCAAGAAACTGATAGTGCACTTCAGAAAGTTCACCTTACAATAAAATGGTGCACTTTCAGGAAAAGGAGGAAAATTTGAAATTCAAATCTAAAGTCAAACCCAGTTAGACTGGTTGTCATTTCTTCTACCAACTTGCTCTACTACCCCAGCTTCTAGAAGGAAGAGTTTAGAAACCTCGTTTAGAAAGTAAAAAGTAGTTTATGAAGGTGGCATCAGAAACTTCTATCTCACAACAGCTTCCTGAAACTTGATAGACAATGAGCTACTTCTTTAGATGGTTTTTCCAAGGCACAAATAGATGATCAACACGTGTCACTTGGACAACTGATCAAGGGCAATAGTCACAAATGCAAACCATCTATAAAAAGAGATGTTGTGTGTATAAAAAAAAAAAAAGAGTGACGTTGCATAAGTGCTAAAATGCTAAAAAAATTTCTCTTTATCTCTTGTAATGTTCAATACATCTTGTAATCAATTTTCTTATCTGTAAAAATCTTTTTTCTACGTTCTTAGTAGATCATACTTTCTTCTTAGGAAGAATCTTAGAAAGAAGTCATTCAAGTTTTTTCCAGGTATGTTATTGTATATCTTACGGAAACTTGAGTGTAGCTTAGTTAGAGTGGCAAACCCAAACACAAACCTTTGTATCCTTGATTAGATCCTGATCGGTGTGAGATAGCTTGGAGAGGCTAACAAAAGACTACTTGCAATGCGACAGGAGAAGTGAACTCCTGGTCACGGTTTAGCTTGAAAAGGCTGGTCAAATACTACTCAAGTTTTGATAGTAGGGGTTAGCTACTGGTAAGTTTAGCTTGGAGAGGATGGTCAAATACTACTTAGTTTGTGACAGGTGAGTTTGCTACTAGTCACAGGTAAGAGCTTGGAAAGGCCACTGTAAAGACTATCCTTTTTCTCTCAGGTTAAGAAAGGTTTTAGTGGAACTCAACGTTTATTGAGAATTAGATGTAGGCAGGTTGGTGGAACAAGTATAAAAATATCTGTACATTATCTTCTTCTCCCATAACTCTTATATATTCTCTGTTTTATGTGCATTACACTGTGTTTTTGAATATCCATCATTTACACGTTTTTGTCATATTCATTGAAGTTCAAAAAGTAACTTTCTAAAATAACTAACGCTATTTTCACTGCATTTCAAGCTCATAGATTGATAGTTTATTGTTTAAGTTTTTCAAAAGCAAAGAAGGAAAGAAAAAGCCAAGCACGATTCAACCCGCTTCTCGTGCGCTTTTCTACCTATAGTGTATTCTTCTAGAGGGAAGTTTTGGGACTCGATAAGCTCGTCAGGCAAAACATGTGTTTGCCGAAATGACATAGTTTTGATTTCTAATACCCTAACCCTATAAAACCCCCCTTCCACACATTTTTGGGTAGAAACACAAAAAAACTAAGCCCCAAACTCTTCTCCTACCTCTCCACTCAATCTTACTTCCTCTTAGCTTCAAGGTAAGAGATTTTTGTTGGTTTATGTCATCTTTCTCTCATCCCTCATATAATCTTGAGTTGGTTGTTGGTTTCTCATTGTTGTCAAGTGGGGATACTCTCCTAATGTTATTAGAGTTGATTTAGAGTCGTTTAGTGATTATTCTAGATTAATCATCGATTTTGTTATGGGTATAGTAGATATTGGTGCCCCCCCGCTCCGCAGAGCTCCTTAAATGTTGACACCATTAGTTTTCCCCTTCTGGGTAGGTTCAATCTTGTGGCCTATAATTTGGTTACTATAACTATTTTCTTAGCTCGATAGTGCAAATGCATGATTCTAGAGATTTTTGTTAAAATGAACAGAGCATTGTTGATTTTATCAAGTTTATGCATTTTTATGTTTTCAATGGACCATGGAATTGTATTATGAAAACTCATGGAACCATTTGTTGCTAAAATGATTTTTATGAATTGCTTGATTATGAAGATGAATAATTAGAGATGGCATGATTTTCCTAATGATTCCAAGAATGGTATATTTATGAGATGTTGCTTATAAACTCAAAGTATAGCCCAGTTATGAAGTTTTAGAGAAAATATTTAGGGTTTGTTTGATTTTAGTTTTAGTGTTCAGTTTTCAAGATTTTGTGAAGGAAATATTAAAAATTCTGAAAACTACGAATTCCAATTTTCAATTTTCATTTTCAGTTTTCAGTATTTTTTCACAAAATCATAAAAATTGAAAAACTAAAAATGAAAACTAAAAATTGAAAATTGAAACCAAATAGGTCCTTAGTTTTGATGATTTTAAGATTAGATGGTAGTTATAGAGAAACAAGTAGTAAGTTAACAGCTATGAGAGATCATTAACCTTGGTACCAAGTTGCTCACTAGAAGGCAATCTCCCTTATCTCAGAAATCAGAGATGGAACCAAGTTTGGTGTCTTAGGACCTTATGGGTATCCATAGAGATTAAATAAATTCAGAGCTTTTATTGTTATGCCGTATATGCATATGCATAATTAGAAATTCCTGTTTCTCTATTAGAGTCCTGTCATTTTCTTTCAAAGAGATTGCCGTATTAAAATTTAGTACGTATGTAGCTATGAAAATGATTTTATGGAGATTGCATTTTATTTCATTTTATTGCATTTTCTTTTATTGTTTTATTTCTGTTGTTTTGACAGACATCTTATCTTGTCTTATACAATTCATTTTATCGTTCCTGTTAAGCTCTGGTACATATCGATGCCTACTTATGCTTAGCTAATCATATATCATGCTGATAGGTGTGTGCTTCTTATCTCTTATGTGTGTGCTTTGATTTGCTAATTCATTAGCATGCTAGGATTTTTAGCTCACATGGGTATTTGTCATTAGCTTTGGGAATTATCTTTTAAAGCACAAAATCTTTCTTTTGTTGCTCTGATACTCACATCTATCTATGTACTTCGATATACATGACATACTTAAAATGCTGCTTTTATAAAACACATTCTCTTTGGCACACATATGAAAACTTCTCTAAAGCTTTGTATAACTTGATGAAAAAATAGTTGTGTATAGTTTCTGCCCTTAGAAACTTGTTCCTATATGCTTTGATACAACTAAGATCAATTTGTGAACCTCAAAACCCTCGAGTATGCTGAGCTTATATGGCATATAATATGTTATGTCATGTTTCATATGTATCAGTGAGTATGTTTTCATAAAAATCATGAGCGTTTCTTGTTTTGCTTTAAAAAAAAATTTGTTTTCCTTTCATATTCTAATATTTATGAGCAAAGTTTCAGCTCATAACAAAAGGCTCTTTCATCCTTTGCTCTGATATATTTGGGATTGATCCCTAATGAGCTTAGAAACCTTGTATAGTAATATGCTAGTATATCTATATCAAGGTTCCTTTGAGTATCAAAAACTACATAAGCATCAATATGTTTTCTTTCTATCATGCATGCTATATCACATTTCTTTTTTTTAAGCTTTTGTTTTCGATATAATGGCTTGGACAAAGCTATGCTGAATACGGAAATTAATCAAGATAAATTATCACAAATATTACTTGTTTTCTACAATAGCACGCTTTTCTTCATAAAGTCTCTTTAAATAACTGAAAATCAAGCTGGTTGTGTAAAAAGGACTTAAATGAAGAAATCTTTCAATATCACTCTGATACATCTAGACATAATTCTAGCAAATTCAGAAGGTTCCTTTACAACCAAAATAGCTCTGATTTAACGTACTTAAGTCTATAAAACTTTTTTGAACCTATCCATATCATGTCTTAAGAAAAGAACTTCTTGAAAGTTACAACCTATGATGTTCTAAAAGAGCACCTAGTATCATGACATTTTCAAATCTATTTCTTTCAACATATCTTCAAAAGATTTTCTTCAAATTGGTTTGTCATCGTCAAAAAGGGGAGATTGTTAGCTCCAGAACCTTCAGGAAGTTTTAAGGCAATATGTTTTGAATGAAAACATAACCAATTTAAAGAAAACACTTTGAAGAACGGCTAATGTCTACCTTGAGTTTCTTGACATAGTATATAGGTATTTCTAGATTGCTTAAAACGGACTTGAAGCGAGAATAATTTCACTTTGCATGTGCAAACATGATTTATCTTATATAACGAGGTTGAACTTAATAGAAGTTAATATTATATTGTGTAAAGTATGCATAGTAATCAGGACAAGAAACCAAGATCTGGGACTTCAGAAAGCATTGGACATAGAAAGTATGCTCAAAATGAAGATATCAAGCAAACTCTAACAACAACGTGTTACACAATCTTCAATCATCATGATCGCAAATCTTTCATAATCATAAAGCTTGGATTGAAGATCTAAAGACTGAAAATTCATCAAGAAACTGATTGAACGTTAGAAAGCTCACTTCAATGTGGAATGCTGAACATTATTGAAAAATGAGGGAAATTTAAATTTTTGAAATTCAAATTTAAGGTCAAACCCAGTTCAAACTGGTGAATCATCTCTTCTACCAACATGATCAACAACCTCAACTTCTAGAAGAAAGAGTTTAGAAACCACGTTAAGAAAGTAAGAGTAGTTTCTAAAGTAGCGTAAGAAATCTTAATCTTGCAATGGCTTCTACAATAGCTCTGACAAACAAACATGCTACTCTTCTAGACTACTTTCCAAGAACAAATGGATGATCAACACATGTCACTTGGAGATCTGATTAAAGGCAACGGTCACAAGGAAGACCATCTATAAATGAGATGCTATGCTCAAGCGAACTAGAGATTAACGCTGCACAAGAGTGAAAACTCTGAAAATCTCTCCTCACATCATGTAATCAATTTCCTTACTTGTAAAAATCTTCTTTCTATGTTCTTGAATAGATACATGTTCTTCTTGTAACACCCAAAAATTACTTAAAAATTAATTTGAGCTTTGTTAGTCATAATTTTAAAAATGTAAAGTTTAGCAACGATGAGGGCGGCCCAACGGACATATAAAAAAAATTTTCGGCTTGGTAAATAGTAACCTTGCCGGGTTACAGGCCTATTGGACGCAAAAACCTTAGATCCTGGAAGAAAATGCCCAGAATTGAGAAAAGAGAGGGTTAAGGTTAGAAATAGTTAGGAATAATGATTTTATACTAGAATTTAATTTTCGAGTAATATCGGTTCAATCGGGTATGGTGTTTTACCCGTTTGGTTAAATTACGGTGTGTAGTTTCTTACACCATATAAAACTTACCGTGTAAGTTAGACACCTCATGAGACAAGTGTGTGGCTTAGAAGAAGCCACACCATTGCCTTTACAAATGGACTAATAAGAGGATTACAAAATTACAAAAATTATCTTTAAGAAAAACATTTTCATAATTAATTCAAGTGTCATCATCTTAACATAAATAAAATAAAATAAAATAAAAATATCATGCCATTTTCACCATTCATTCTCGGCTAAACATGAAAACAGCCAACTCCATAGTTGTTTCACCAAGAAACCATGAAAACTTGATCAAAAACCTTAGCCTATAGTTGATAAAACCTCAAACTCTCTTTACAAAACTTGTTCTACACTTCAATCCCTATAAATCTAACTGATTAGAATCTCTGTTCCTCACCAAAACTTACCTTGATACCTCACCCTCACTGAGTTAAGAAGGAGTTTGGGTTGATTTGGGGAGCTTTGGAGAGCAAGAAGACAATCTTAAAGCATCTTGGGGCCAAGGAGCCATTAAGACACTCCAAGTAGGGTTTTTGTTGCCTTTCTTTGTCAAATTTTTCTAATCTGTTTTAGGTTGAACTAAGTCTGAAATTTCTAGTTGTAGTGATTGATATTATGTTGATATTGATGTGTTAATTTTGGTAGTAGATGTGGATGATGATAAAAAATCACTTTTATCAAAAAGATGTTGAGTGATACTTGCTGGATTTTCGGGTTTCTGGCAGTGTATGATCACGATTTTCTGGGCATGTAGTAATTTTCATCAGCTGAAAAAATTATATGTTCAATTTAACATCTTGCAGTAGTCACATGAATTTTCTTGAGTGTTGATTTTAAATTTTATTGCCTCAAAAAAATCAGAAACCGAAATGAGACTGATGCTGTCTTGATTGTTGAAACTGAAGCAATAAAGTTGTCTGATTTTATTACCATAGCAAATGATTGAAATAGCCTTTGGAATTTTTACACGAAGTTAATAACATATTGAAGTATTACTGTAAATTTAATTGTGCATTGATTCAATCATTTGCTAGGGTTAAAAAATTATGAGAACTCTGGTTTGAGCTGTGAATTAGTGGTCCCTGACCACTAAATTTGTACAATTTACTAAAAGAAACAGCTCGTTTGTCTTGAAATTTTTATAGGATCTTCTAGACATATTGAAGTGTCATATATAATTTTTTGGGCTCTTGAAATGGCTGGTTATTATGATAATTAAATGTTGTACCTAGGACAGTGAATCTTCCAAAGTGCTGGAATGTGAGAATGGCTGAAAATTTGTGGTAAAATGATATCTAGTCCAAGTGTATGACTTATGAATGCATGCTAAATATTTCAATTACTTATCCATGAGGCATGAATGAGCCTCTAATACACTTGAATACGTACATGTGGCTTATGCGTGCATTTGAGAAAAGAGAATATATATAAACTTAAATTGTGCATGTTCTGACATATGGACAAAACATAAACAAGACTTAGATTGAATGGGGGAAGGAAGAAAAGAGGAACCTCCCTAAATATTTTGAGTCAACAAACGTATCAGCTAGGAATAGATCTGTGTGTGATTCGAAATGAAAAAAAATGAAGTTCGATGATCACGTATAGGACTAGCTCGTCCTGATAAGTAGACTATTTCCCTTGTGTAGTGTAAACCACTCCAATACCATTTGGTATAAATTGTTTATTGTGGAATTGTCCACGATAAATACCCATTGGGTATAACTAAGTCCTTCCTATGTCAATGAAAAAGAAAAATGCACTGATTTGATTTCTATGACCATAAGTGAAACTAGGTTACTTGGAAATAATTTCCCTACATTATCATATGCATACTCATGTTATTATAATTGGTCTGCCTGGGATAATTTACTATTAGTTGACACATTTTGATAAAAGTGCACTAAGTGATTGATTGTGAAAAGTTACCCACTTCGGAGGGATGATTTTAGAACTTTAAAATGAATCTTTAGACTATATTGCATGATCACATTTTTCAAATAAATCGAAGTGGCTGGAGCGATGACGATGACATTATAAGTGTGTAATTGGGAGTTACCTCCTGAGAATTGTGAAATTCTCACCCCTATGTGTTTTTGTGTTTCCGATGTCGCCTCCAGGTTGATCTAGAGACTACGAGGCTGCTACACTAAAGGAATCGGATCGCAGTAGTTTAGTAGTTAGTGTTTTTTTTTTATTATATTGTACTTAGTGGTGTGTATATGTTTGTAAACGTAATAGAGAACATGTATGTATTCAAGCTCATAGAAGAGCTTCCTTTTGTACTTATGCAATAAATAAATGTTTTTTTGTTTGTTGTATATATTTAATAGAACCACGAATTAGTTACTACTCAACTCGATCATTCTTGCTATAGACAACTAAGAAAGGTCCGCTAATTAATGAGTAACAACTCTCGAGTACGATGTCATGATTTAAGGATGGGGTTGTACTTGGGAGGATGTTACACTTCCTAGGAAAAAATGATAGAAAGAAGTCATTCAAGTTATTCCAGGTTGTTCATGTATAATTTAAGGAAACTTGAGTGTAGGTTAGTTTGAGTGGCAAGTCAAACACAAACCTTTGTATCCTTGATCTAGTAGTGATCAATGTGAAATAGCTTGGAGAGGCTAATGTAAAACTACTTGTAACACGATAGTAAGGTGTTCTTGCTGGTCATGGGTTTAGTATGGAGAGGCTAGTACAAGACTACTCAAGGTTCAGCTTGGAGAGGTTGGTGAATAACTACTTTCAACGTGACAGTAGGGGTTGTCTATTTGTTATGGGTTTAACTTGGAAAGGCTAGTTTAGCTTGGAGAGGCTAGTACAAGACTACTCAATGTTCAACTTGGAGAAGGCTGGTGAATAACTACTTTCAACGTGACAGGAGGGGTTGTCTACTTGTCAAGGTTTAGCTTGGAGCGGCTAGTACAAGACTACTCAAGGTTCAGCTTAGAAAGACTGGTAAATAACTACTTGGTTCAACTTGGAGAGGCTAGTGAATAACTATTCAAGTTGTGACAGGAGGGGTTGTCTCCTGGTCACACGTGAGAGCTTGGGAAGGATAATATAAAGACTATCCATGTTCTTTCTGTTTGAGAAAGATGTTTAGTGGAACCTCAACGTGTGTTGAGTACTGGATATAAGCATATTTGGCTGAATCATATAAAATATTCGTGTTATATCTTCTTCTCCTGATCTCTTTTACTTTCTCTATTACGCTGATTAAACTGAAATATCGGTTTAACAATTCTGTTACATATTGTATACTTCAAAGATCTACTTTCTAAAACAACTAATCTCATTTTGCACTTCAAGCTTAATGCTTGATAGTATTTTGTTAAATGTTTCAGATGTAAAAAGAAGCAAAGCACGATTCAACCTCCCTTCTCGTGTACTTTTATACCTACAAGATTGACAACTCAAAGTAATATTTATCAGGATGAACTTTAGTAATAATTGGCAACTTTAATAAAACATAAAATCAAAATATAAAGGAACTATAAAGTAAAATGACAGTGATAAATAACTTTAATATAAAGGAATAGTAATTTAAAAGAACTAGAATTATGATAGCATAAAAATAAAGGAACAATAAAATAAAATGATAAAAAGATAAATAACTAAATAACTTTAAACATAAAGGAATTAATAAAACAATTTCCATTAAATTAACAAGTAATATAAAAATAAAGGAACGGTAAAATAAATGATAAAAAAAATAAATGAATAACTTTAATTACAAAGGAATAAACAAAATGACTTAAAGTAAATAATGAGTGGCATAAATTTAAAGGAATAATAAACGACAATAATAAATAATTGAACAAATTTTAATGTAAATAAATAATTAAAGTGTCTTAAAGTAAATATTGAGCAACATAAATGTAAAGAACATAACATAAATTGACTTTAGTCAATATTACATAATAACGTAAAAATAAATGAATAATATAAAAGATAGATAATAATTGCTTGATGTAACTATTGTGTTCAATTCACAAAAACACGCATTCCTTACTTTAAAATTATTGTTGGGATAACAATATCGTATAAGCACCCCATTATTATTACTACTACTACTACTTCTACTACTTTCTCTCTCTTCTGTCACTTTTTTTTTCTAGGATGAATAAATTCAGCGACTCTTCCTAAACTTCTCTGTTTGTGCGATAAAAGTAGCACAGTTCTCTATTAATAAGCATGTGGAGGGCCATTTTTTTTGTCAATTAACTCACATTATGGATGATGTTTTTGGTTTATTTTCTTTCTTTTCCATGTTCAGGTAATTTCCTTATTATAGCATCTGTAATTTTATTTTTTTAATTGATTTTAAGACTTGACTTGAAGTCTCTTATCTTTCTTTTTTTCTCTTTTCACATTTATAATTCTTCCCGTTATTTCTATTTCTACATATGTATATTATTATATTATACATATTAGTCGTTTACCCGTGCAATACATAGGGAGATAATAAAAAATAATTTATTGATCATTACTAAAAATAAATAATAATGTATTTAAAAATACCATATAGAATATTGAGTATATAAATTTATCTTAAAATAAGTTAATAGTTAAATAATTAAATAAATAGATAAAATATAAATGTGTCAATCTATTTTATATTTATTTAAAATATCATGGTTATAAGGTTGAAAAATCTTGGTAAATAATCTATAACTAATAATTAAAAGTTTATTTTATGAAAATCTTAGACATTTTGAAAATTGAAATTGTTGAATAATAAAAGGGAATAAATGGCTTATTTTACTATATCATGAGTTATTTATAAAGATGACAATGAGTATCCATGAGAAAGAGGACATGTCACACACCTCCCATTACCGTTTAATTTTGCCTCTTATCCCCCATTCTCATTATTGTCACAGTCCTCATTCCCGATTCCACACAAGGATTTGAATCCCTATGGGCATTTAGGGCTTATTTAATTTCAGTTTTCAATTTTTTAATTTTCAGGATTTTGTGAAGGAAATACTAAAAACTAGAAATGAAAACCAAAACTGAAATTTATAATTTTCAGAATTTTCAGTATTTCCTTTATAAAATCTGAAAAATTGAAAAATTGAAAATAAAAACTGAAAATTGTAAACTCAAACCAAACAAGCCTTTAGGGGTTTATTAAAAAATTTCCAAAAGGAGAAAAACTTTTAAAATATTTTACAATTTGAAACATAAATATCTATAATAATAAATACTATTAATGCAACATAATTAAAATTAAAATTAAAAATGCATATATAATACAAATTCAATAAAAATAATTAAAAAACATGAAAGTGTACTATCCTCATCCCTACTTCGTTTAACAAAAATGGGGACTCCGCCCATCAGTCATCCCCATAAAGACAAAATATGTGCTCATTCTCGCTCCTATTGTGGGTAATTCCGCGTGTATCAATTTTCAATGTTTTTTTTTAATCATCCTTAGCCGTTTATATCTTTTTAATAAATTAAAATATTTAATTTATAAAAACAAAAAATATTTTCTAATTAATAAAAATAATGAATAAATTTAATTTATGTGAATAAAAATAATAAATAATAAATAATTAGTATCATTATCAAAGAAGTATAAATTGTGGAATTGATTTTTTCAAATATTTTAATATTGAAAAATTGAAGATTTTATTTCCAAAAAATTAATATGAAGAAAATTATGGAATTGATAGGTTGATATGTTTAAGTTGCAAAAAATTAAATAGAGTATAGTGAAATAGGTAGATAAATATATTTTTTTTTAATGACTCTCAACAGCTCTAGATTTGAAGTTAAAAACTTTTCCCCAATCCTGCTTTCACTTTGAATTTTGCCTTTATCTCCATTTTTGTCCTGGTCATGGGTTCCTATTCTTCATTCCACAAGGAGATTTGAATCCCTATGGATATTTAGGTTTATTAAAAAAAATTTAAAATGGGAAACATTTTAAAAATACTTTGAGATGCAAAACATAAATATCTATAATAACAAACATTACTAATGCAACGTAATCCAAATTAAAATCAAAATATATATATAATACAAATCCAATAAAGATAATTAAAAAAATAAAGGTGTGTTAAGATTTTCTTGTTATCTTTAATTATTATAATTGTAATAATTTTGTTATAATTAATCATAGCATTAATTGTAATAGTTGTTTTTGTAACATAATTATAATATTTTTGTTATCATTATTACTATTATTATATATATAATTTTTATGGTATAATACCTTCAATTATAATTATGTTTATACTATTTTTTATTTTTTTACATTATTTTTGTTAATGGTAGAGAGATATGAAGGTATGATTGGAAAAATTAATTAATAATTAGAAGATAAAGTAAATTAAAAAAATTACTTTAAATATTAATATTATGAAAATGGTGGGGCATAATTTTCTCTATGAATGATACATGAAAAACTTTTCATGTAATGAGTCTTAAATATTAGTATTGTTATAGATAAATTATAGATTTTATACACTAATTTGATATTAATTGATTAAGAATAAATTTGGTAGAAATTGAATTTTAAATTATTATCATATCAAAATTGATCAATTAGCAATTCATTAACAATTTGACCCATCTGTTTTCTTTAGAGCCAAAAAATGAGATGATCTTAAAGGTTATTTAGTTTGAAAATATTTTGTTTTTAATTTTTTATATTATCCTCATAATGCAAGGCTATTAAAATATGTAAATTTGTAAAGGTTATTACAATATATTTATAATATTATTACTAATAAGAGTAATAATGATGATTTTTGCATATACTCACGTTAATCAAGAAGAGGTATTTTGTATACTCATGTTAATCATTTTAAATTTTTTATTATTATGTTATTGTGATAAAAATACCTCTTTTATTTTAAGTTTGTCTCTTTTGAAATTTGACACTTCCGGATTCCTTTTTTTTTCATGTGTATCAATGTAATATTTCATTTGATTAAGGAAATTAATATATTGAAAAAATATATTATAATAAATTTTTCTATAATAATATAATAATATAATGGCTCTCATATGAGTATTGTTTATTATTAGTAGTAGATAAATGTATGCATTTTATTTTTCATTTTGTGACTCGGTTTTTTTAATTAAACAAATGCATTTAATGGAGAATCAGAATATAACAAATTAATTTGTGAAAATCAGTATTAAAATTGGCATTAAAAATCTGAAATATATTATTGTATAAATGAATGTCTGGCTCAAAAAAAAAATAAATTAAAAGACTGGGTTTGTTTACACATACTATATATATGCCTTTATTTCATAGTAATTTCAAAGTAGTGTTTGAAAAAAAAAATTCAGTGTTATGTGCGTGTGTATATCGTCTATGTCTATTATAAGAGAGATTAATTTCCCTTGATTTTATAGTAATTTTAAAGTAAATTTTATAAAATTAAAAGGCTAAGTAGTAACATAAAATACACTTTCATTATTATAAAAGAAACAAATAATCCTTAAAAAAAGTGAAATCACTAAGAGATCGCATATAATTAATAAAACTCCATCACATGATTAAACAATAATTCTCATTGCAACGGAAAGAAAAATTGAATCAAAACCAAATCTTATCGTAGGTAAAATAACCCATGAATATTTGAATATTCAAAAAACATTTAATCTAATTCCCAAAAAAGGGACTTTTAATCTAAACACAATAAAGGGTCATTCAATGTTTTTCCTGTTTGATAATCTTGCAATTCGCTTTAGAGGATGAAGCAATTCAACTTTCTTTTTGCTGTTTTTCCTGTTTGGCAATCGTCTTGTTTTTCATGTTTTTCCTATTTGACAATCATCTTGTAATTCAGCTTTCTTTTTGCTGCTTCACAATCATAATTAAGGATGAAACAAAAATAATAAGAAAGTGCAGTAAAACTAAATGGTAAAATTTAGTATTGGAACTCAATAAAGAACAAAATCAGATTTTAGAAATTACCTACTAAATAAGGGAAGTTCAGATATGCTTTTAATATATCATCAAAGCTTACAAATTTCCAGCCATATTGAGGAATGATATCACTGTTCAGCTGGGTAACAGGAGTTCTTGCAGGAATTTCAAAAGAAACTCATGACAGGTGTGAAGTCCCACATCGCTGGGAGGTGAACGAAACATGCCTTATAAGAGTATGGATACCTCCTCCTTGCGTGACGCATTTTCCCCTTGTAACACCCGAAAATTATTTAAAAATTAATTTAAGCTTTGTTATTCGTAATTTCAAAAATCTAATAGTATAGTAATGATGAGGATGGCCAAAAATGCCCTGGACTGAGAAAATATAGGATTGAGGTTAGAAAATGTTAGAAATAAGAATTTTAGACCTGGAATTTATTTTCAGGAAACATCTATTTTACGGATATGGTATTTTACCTGTTTGGTTAAATTATGTGTAGTTTCTTACACTGTATGAAATTTGTAGTGCAAATTAGACACATAATATGACAAGTGTGTGGCTTAAAATAGGCCACACCATTGCCCTTTTCTATGAGCCAATGAGGATGTTACAAAATTGCACAAAATTATCTTCAAGAAACACATTGCATAATTCATTAATGTATGCATTATCTTCAAATGAAAAAGAAAATAAATCAAAATTCATCATTTCTTCTTCCTTAAGTCTCGGCCAGAACTCCATTCAGCCATTCTTCCATCTTTTTCTTCTTCAAAAACATAAAAAACATACTAAGAACACTAAGCCACAACATCAAACATCCATATGTTTTGTCACAAACACAAATTTACCTCTTGAAAACTTGAATCAATTCCTTATTACACAACCCTTATCTCACCATAGCATCAAGTTAGCTGTTATTTACAGTGTTGTAAGAGGATTAGAGAGAGGGTTAGATCAAGAAATTGGTGGAGGATCCTTGAGCAAAGTTAAGAACAAGAGTTTAAGCTTCAAAGAGTCAAGTAGGGCCTTACTCATCCACTTTTCTTTCAAATTTGCTCTGGAAATTTATGATTTGATTGAGCCTGATATTTTTGGTTTCATTGGTTGATAGCATATGAATATTGATGTATTAATTTTGGTGTAGTGTTTGGATGATATTAGAAATCATTTTTGTCAAAAGGAATTCTGAACTATGCTGCTGGATTTTCGGAATTCTTCTGGGCAGGGATTGTTCACGAATTTTCTGGCATTATTGTGGGCATTTTCATGAGCTATAAAAAATATATGTTAAAGCCAACATCCTAGGATAGTTCCACAAATTTTCTTGGGCTCTGAATTTGACTCCTAATGCTTTAAAAAAAATCAAGAACTGAAAGTGTATCTATGCTGCCTGGATCTGTGGAACTGAAGCTATGAAGTTTGCCAATTTTTTTAACATAGTAAACGATTGATTTTTCCTTTGAAATTTTTACAGAGTGTTTTTCACATCATGAAGTTCAACCTTGATTTTTTTTTTGAATTTATTCAATTATTTTATAGGGTTAAAAATTATGAGAACTCTAGTCTGAGCTGTGAATTGGTGGTCCCTAATCACTGAATTTGTACAATTTATTGAAGGAGTTAGAGAGCTCCTTTTTTTGAAATTTTTGTGGAGTGTTGTGGACATATTGAGGTACCTCAGGGAATTTTCACAGCCTTTAAAGTGATTGTTTGATTTGTGAACTAAATCATTCTCCGTAAGCCTAAATTCTGCCAAATGCTGTCCCTGTATTGAAAATGAATTAAACTCTTGATCTAGGAGTCAAGTGAACTCTAGTTCAAGTATGATGTATATGAATGCATGTTAGTGACATTAACAATTGATTTATGGGGAGTGAATGGGAATCACTTGTGATTGACTGTATATATAGGGTTGAAACGTTATGAAATTTAGAAACTATGCTAGTGTATGTAGTAATGTAAGCTTGAGGTTGGAGTATGTATCAAGTGGAGAACAAGTCCCCTGAAGGTGTAAAGGGCACGGAAAGGTCCCCTTTAGTCTATAGAGGGCACGAGAAGGTCCCCTAAATGCGTAAAGGGCACGCGACAAGTCTCCTGAATGTGTAAAGGGCACGGAGAGGTCCCTTTAGTCCAAAAAGGGCAAAAACCCTTCGATGTCCAAGGGCACGTAAAGTTGAAAATGAATTATTATGATGTTGAGTAGTATGACATATGTATACTGAGTGATGGAGTAATTAAAATAAATCCACTTCGGAAGGATGACTTTTGAACTTTAAAATGAACCTTTGATATATGTTGCATGCTCACAATTTTACTAATAAACCGAAGTTGGGACGATAACGATGGCATGAGTTTCATTATATGTTTTGGGGATGCCCCTAGAATTTTAGAATTCCACCCCTATGTGTTTGTTTCCATGTCGTCTCCAGGTTAATTCCAGGACAGTGAAGCCCTACAAGAAAGACTGAATTGGAATTTCTGGAGCTTAGTAGTGGAGACTCTATCTGTTGTACTTAGATATGTATATGTATCTAAATATAGTAAGAAAAAGATGTGTACTAAAGCTCATAGAAGAGCTCCCTTTTGTACTTGATGTATACTAAATAAATATTTTGTTTCCTTGCTGTATATTTTGATAGAACCACGAGCTAGTCACTACATAATTCGACTCGATCACTCTTGCCATAGACAACTAAGAAAGGTCCGCTAATTTATAATTAACAACTCCTAAGTATGATGTCATTACTTAAGGATGACATTGCACTTGGGAGGATGTTACATTATGGTATCAGGTTCATCCTTGTAGAACCTTGAGGAATGGACGGCTATGCTTCCTTAGTAAATGTCATGCATTATAATTCTATATATGTGTATGACTGATTTTGAATGTTGTGGATTGCTGCCACACTTAGCTTGGTATTGAGCCTGATCAATTCAATAATTCTTGTTTGGTGTGATAGGAATTGATGACTTCAAATCGGCAAACTAGGAGCGGAGCGGAAATAACGCTCGAATGATGGACACCTTTCGTGAAATGGCATGCTATGAGAGAACAAGCTGTAGTAGCCAATAGGATGATGGAAAGGTTGGATCGACATGCTGAAGGAAATCCAATTGGGAATCCTGGAGGAGTAGGAGTGGACATGAATACCAAAAGTTCGCGAGTTTAGGAAAGCAAACCCTCGCCGTTTCAGGAGCTTTAATCCAAACAAAGCAGAAGAATGGATTAAAGCTATGGAGAAGATTTTCTGTTCTTCCATGTACGGAAATCCAGAAAGTGACCTTTGCTACTTACATGATGGAAGCAGATGCAGGTTTTGGTGGGTTGGCACCCAGGGGTTGTTCGAAGCTTCTCAACTGAAATCACTTGGGAGATCTTCAAGGAAGCTTTCTACCACAAGTACTTCCCTACTTCTGAGAAATGCAAAGGAGCTGGAATTCATGGCACTCAAACAAGGGTCCATGAGTATAGCAGAGTACACAGCAAAGTTTGAAGAGCTCTGAATTTTCCACCATTTACAGCGTAATCCTGATGAAGCTTGGAAGTGCATGAAGTACGAAGGAGGGTTACGTGAAGATATTGAGACAGGTGAGTCTTTTGGAGATCAGGGATTATGCGACTCGGTAAATAAGTGTAGGCATGCAGAGGACTCCAACAAAAAGTTGGCAATCATCCAATCTGTTAAGAATACTTCTAATAAGAGACTGGCACCAAGACCAAGATGATGAGGAGGCCCCACCCAAAGGAAGCCGTTTCAACCCAATCTATGGGGTAAACAACAACAACGGCTAATCACGAGCCAAGATTGTCTAAAATGTGGGAAGAACCATGGGGGTAGACCTTGCTTGGTTGGGAGAACGTATGCTATCGCTGTGAAAGCCAGGACACATAATGAGAGAGTGTCCAAATAGAAATTCAAAGCCAACTACAAAGTCACAACAACAAGTAGGGTCTTCACCATAAATGCTGAAGGGACGTCACCACCCAAGAATTCGACCTAAGGTAGGAACGTTTATGATTCAATTGTTCCCTTTTGTTTGCCTATGTATGGATTGCTTGTTTGATTTATGAAACTGTCTTTTGGAATTGTTTTCAAATGAATTTTGAGGGCAAAATTCTTTTTAAGGTGGGTGGTAATGTAACACCCGAAAATTATTTAAAAATTAATTTGAGCTTTGTTATTCGTAATTTCAAAAATCTAATAGTATAGTAATGAGGGTGGCCCAACGGACCTGGCCAAAAAAAAAAAATTTGGTCAGTGAATAGTAATCTTGTGAGCCCCACAAGCCCGTCAGGACAACCAAACCAGAATGGACAGGAAATGCCCGGACAGAAAATATAGGATTGAGGTTAGAAAATGTTAGAAATAAGAATTTTAGACCTGGAATTTATTTTCAGGAAACATCTATTTTACGGATATGGTATTTTACCTGTTGGTTAAATTACGTGTGTAGTTTCTTACATGGATGAAATTTGTAGTGCAAATTAGACACATAATATGACAAGTGTGTGGCTTAAAATAGGCCACACCATTGCCCTTTTCTATGAGCCAATGAGGATGTTACAAAATTGCACAAAATTATCTTCAAGAAACACATTGCATAATTCATTAATGTATGCATTATCTTCAAATGAAAAAGAAAATAAATCAAAATTCATCATTTCTTCTTCCTTCTCGGCCAGAACTCCATTCAGCCATTCTTCCATCTTTTTCTTCTTCAAAAACATAAAAAACATACTAAGAACACTAAGCCACAACATCAAACATCCATATGTTTTGTCACAAACACAAATTTACCTCTTGAAAACTTGAATCAATTCCTTATTACACAACCCTTATCTCACCATAGCATCAAGTTGGCTGTTATTTACAGTGTTGTAAGAGGATTAGAGAGAGGGTTAGATCAAGAAATTGGTGGAGGATCCTTGAGCAAAGTTAAGAACAAGAGTTTAAGCTTCAAAGAGTCAAGTAGGGCCTTACTCATCCACTTTTCTTTCAAATTTGCTCTGGAAATTTATGATTTGATTGAGCCTGATATTTTTGGTTTCATTGGTTGATAGCATATGAATATTGATGTATTAATTTTGGTGTAGTGTTTGGATGATATTAGAAATCATTTTTGTCAAAAGGAATTCTGAACTATGCTGCTGGATTTTCGGAATTCTTCTGGGCAGGGATTGTTCACGAATTTTCTGGCATTATTGTGGGCATTTTCATGAGCTATAAAAAATATATGTTAAAGCCAACATCCTAGGATAGTTCCACAAATTTTCTTGGGCTCTGAATTTGACTCCTAATGCTTTAAAAAAAATCAAGAACTGAAAGTGTATCTATGCTGCCTGGATCTGTGGAACTGAAGCTATGAAGTTTGCCAATTTTTTTAACATAGTAAACGATTGATTTTTCCTTTGAAATTTTTACAGAGTGTTTTTCACATCATGAAGTTCAACCTTGATTTTTTTTTTGAATTTATTCAATTATTTTATAGGGTTAAAAATTATGAGAACTCTAGTCTGAGCTGTGAATTGGTGGTCCCTAATCACTGAATTTGTACAATTTATTGAAGGAGTTAGAGAGCTCCTTTTTTTTGAAATTTTTGTGGAGTGTTGTGGACATATTGAGGTACCTCAGGGAATTTTCACAGCCTTTAAAGTGATTGTTTGATTTGTGAACTAAATCATTCTCCGAAGCCTAAATTCTGCCAAATGCTGTCCCTGTATTGAAAATGAATTAAACTCTTGATCTAGGAGTCAAGTGAACTCTAGTTCAAGTATGATGTATATGAATGCATGTTAGTGACATTAACAATTGATTTATGGGGAGTGAATGGGAATCACTTGTGATTGACTGTATATATAGGGTTGAAACGTTATGAAATTTAGAAACTATGCTAGTGTATGTAGTAATGTAAGCTTGAGGTTGGAGTATGTATCAAGTGGAGAACAAGTCCCCTGAAGGTGTAAAGGGCACGGGAAGGTCCCCTTTAGTCTATAGAGGGCACGAAAGGTCCCCTAAATGCGTAAAGGGCACGGACAAGTCTCCTGAATGTGTAAAGGGCACGGAGAGGTCCCCTTTAGTCCAAAAAGGGCAAGAAAAGGTCCCCTTCGATGTCCAGGGCACGTAAAGTTGAAAATGAATTATTATGATGTTGAGTAGTATGACATATGTATACTGAGTGATGGAGTAATTAAAATAAATCCACTTCGGAAGGATGACTTTTGAACTTTAAAATGAACCTTTGATATATGTTGCATGCTCACAATTTTACTAATAAACCGAAGTGGCTGGACGATAACGATGGCATGAGTTTCATTATATGTTTTGGGGATGCCCTACTAGAATTTTAGAATTCCACCCCTATGTGTTTGTTTCCATGTCGTCTCCAGGTTAATTCCAGAGGACAGTGAAGCCTACAAGAAAGACTGAATTGGAATTTCTAGCTTAGTAGTGGAGACTTTATGTTGTACTTAGATATGTATATGTATCTGAAATATAGTAAGAAAAAGATGTGTACTAAAGCTCATAGAAGAGCTCCCTTTTGTACTTGATGTATACTAAATAAATATTTTGTTTCCTTGCTGTATATTTTGATAGAACCACGAGCTAGTCACTACATAATTCGACTCGATCACTCTTGCCATAGACAACTAAGAAAGGTCCGCTAATTTATAATTAACAACTCCTAAGTATGATGTCATTACTTAAGGATGACATTGCACTTGGGAGGATGTTACATTATGGTAAGAGTTCATCCTTGTAGAACCTTGAGGAATGGACGGCTATGCTTCCTTAGTAAATGTCATGCATTATAATTCTATATATGTGTATGACTGCGATTTTGAATGTTGTGGATTGCTGCCACACTTAGCTTGGTATTGAGCCTGATCAATTCAATAATTCTTGTTTGGTGTGATAGGAATTGATGACTTCAAATCGGCAAACTAGGAGCGAGGAAATAACGCTCGAATGATGGACACCTTTCGTGAAATGGACTATGAGAGAACAAGCTGTAGTAGCCAATAGGATGATGGAAAGGTTGGATCGACATGCTGAAGGAAATCCAATTGGGAATCCTGGAGGAGTAGGAGTGGACATGGAATACCAGAAGTTCGCTGAGTTTAGGAAAGCAAACCCTCCGCGTTTGAGGAGCTTTTAATCCAAACAAAGCAGAAGAATGGATTAAAGCTATGGAGAAGATTTTCTGTTCTTCCATGTACGGAAATCCAGAAAGTGACCTTTGCTACTTACATGATGGAAGCAGAGTTTTGGTGGGTTGGCACCCAGGGGTTGTTCGAAGCTTCTCAAACTGAAATCACTTGGGAGATCTTCAAGGAAGCTTTCTACCACAAGTACTTCCCTACTTCGTGAGAAATGCAAAGGAGCTGGAATTCATGGCACTCAAACAAGGGTCCATGAGTATAGCAGAGTACACAAGTTTGAAGAGCTCTGCAAATTTTCCACCATTTATCAGCGTAATCCTGATGAAGCTTGGAAGTGCATGAAGTACGAAGGAGGGTTACGTGAAGATATTGAGACAGCGTGAGTCTTTTGGAGATCAGGGATTATGCGACTCTGGTAAATAAGTGTAGGCATGCAGAGGACTCCAACAAAAAGTTGGCAATCATCCAATCTGTTAAGAATACTTCTAATAAGAGACTGGCACCTGAAGACCAAGATGATGAGGAGGCCCCACCCCAAAGGAAGCCGTTTCAACCCAATCTATGGGGGTAAACAACAACAACGGCTAATCACGAGCCAAGATTGTCTAAAATGTGGGAAGAACCATGGGGGTAGACCTTGCTTGGTTGGGAACGTATGCTATCGCTGAAAGCCAGGACACATAATGAGAGAGTGTCCAAATAGAAATTCAAAGCCAACTACAAAGTCACAACAACAAAGTAGGGTCTTCACCATAAATGCTGAAGGACGTCACCACCCAAGAATTCAACCTAAGGTAGGAACGTTTATGATTCAATTGTTCCCTTTTGTTTGCCTATGTATGGATTGCTTGTTTGATTTATGAACTGTCTTTTGGAATTGTTTTCAAATGAATTTTGAGGGCAAAATTCTTTTTAAGGTGGGTGGTAATGTAACACCCGAAATTATTTAAAAATTAATTTGAGCTTTGTTATTCGTAATTTCAAAAATCTAATAGTATAGTAATGATGAGGGTGGCCCAACCAACCTGGCCAAAAAAAAAAAATTTGGTCAGTGAATAGTAATCTTGTGAGCCCCACAAGCCCGTCAGGAAACCAAACCCAGATTTTGAACAGGAAATGCCCGGACGAGAAAATATAGGATTGAGGTTAGAAAATGTTAGAAATAAGAATTTTAGACCTGGAATTTATTTTCAGGAAACATCTATTTACGGATATGGTATTTTACCTGTTTGGTTAAATTACGTGTGTAGTTTCTTACACTGTATGAAATTTGTAGTGCAAATTAGACACATAATATGACAAGTGTGTGGCTTAAAATAGGCCACACCATTGCCCTTTTCTATGAGCCAATGAGGATGTTACAAAATTGCACAAAATTATCTTCAAGAAACACATTGCATAATTCATTAATGTATGCATTATCTTCAAATGAAAAAGAAAATAAATCAAAATTCATCATTTCTTCTTCCTTAAGTCTCGGCCAGAACTCCATTCAGCCATTCTTCCATCTTTTTCTTCTTCAAAAACATAAAAAACATACTAAGAACACTAAGCCACAACATCAAACATCCATATGTTTTGTCACAAACACAAATTTACCTCTTGAAAACTTGAATCAATTCCTTATTACACAACCCTTATCTCACCATAGCATCAAGTTGGCTGTTATTTACAGTGTTGTAAGAGGATTAGAGAGAGGGTTAGATCAAGAAATTGGTGGAGGATCCTTGAGCAAAGTTAAGAACAAGAGTTTAAGCTTCAAAGAGTCAAGTAGGGCCTTACTCATCCACTTTTCTTTCAAATTTGCTCTGGAAATTTATGATTTGATTGAGCCTGATATTTTTGGTTTCATTGGTTGATAGCATATGAATATTGATGTATTAATTTTGGTGTAGTGTTTGGATGATATTAGAAATCATTTTTGTCAAAAGGAATTCTGAACTATGCTGCTGGATTTTCGGAATTCTTCTGGGCAGGGATTGTTCACGAATTTTCTGGCATTATTGTGGGCATTTTCATGAGCTATAAAAAATATATGTTAAAGCCAACATCCTAGGATAGTTCCACAAATTTTCTTGGGCTCTGAATTTGACTCCTAATGCTTTAAAAAAAATCAAGAACTGAAAGTGTATCTATGCTGCCTGGATCTGTGGAACTGAAGCTATGAAGTTTGCCAATTTTTTTAACATAGTAAACGATTGATTTTTCCTTTGAAATTTTTACAGAGTGTTTTTCACATCATGAAGTTCAACCTTGATTTTTTTTTTTGAATTTATTCAATTATTTTATAGGGTTAAAAATTATGAGAACTCTAGTCTGAGCTGTGAATTGGTGGTCCCTAATCACTGAATTTGTACAATTTATTGAAGGAGTTAGAGAGCTCCTTTTTTTTTGAAATTTTTGTGGAGTGTTGTGGACATATTGAGGTACCTCAGGGAATTTTCACAGCCTTTAAAGTGATTGTTTGATTTGTGAACTAAATCATTCTCCGTAAGCCTAAATTCTGCCAAATGCTGTCCCTGTATTGAAAATGAATTAAACTCTTGATCTAGGAGTCAAGTGAACTCTAGTTCAAGTATGATGTATATGAATGCATGTTAGTGACATTAACAATTGATTTATGGGGAGTGAATGGGAATCACTTGTGATTGACTGTATATATAGGGTTGAAACGTTATGAAATTTAGAAACTATGCTAGTGTATGTAGTAATGTAAGCTTGAGGTTGGAGTATGTATCAAGTGGAGAACAAGTCCCCTGAAGGTGTAAAGGGCACGGGAAGGTCCCCTTTAGTCTATAGAGGGCACGAGAAAGGTCCCCTAAATGCGTAAAGGGCACGCGACAAGTCTCCTGAATGTGTAAAGGGCACGGAGAGGTCCCCTTTAGTCCAAAAAGGGCAAGAAAAGGTCCCCTTCATGTACGAGGGCACGTAAAGTTGAAAATGAATTATTATGATGTTGAGTAGTATGACATATGTATACTGAGTGATGGAGTAATTAAAATAAATCCACTTCGGAAGGATGACTTTTGAACTTTAAAATGAACCTTTGATATATGTTGCATGCTCACAATTTTACTAATAAACCGAAGTGGCTGGGACGAGAACGATGGCATGAGTTTCATTATATGTTTTGGGGATGCCTACTGAGAATTTTAGAATTCCACCCCTATGTGTTTGTTTCCATGTCGTCTCCAGGTTAATTCCAGAGGACAGTGAAGCCCTACAAGAAAGACTGAATTGGAATTTCTGGAGCTTAGTAGTGGAGACTCGTAATCTGTTGTACTTAGATATGTATATGTATCTGAAATATAGTAAGGAAAAGATGTGTACTAAAGCTCATAGAAGAGCTCCCTTTTGTACTTGACGTATACTAAATAAATATTTTGTTTCCTTGTATATTTTGATAGAACCACGAGCTAGTCACTACATAATTCGACTCTCAATCACTCTTGCCATAGACAACTAAGAAAGGTCCGCTAATTTATAAGTAACAACTCCTAAGTATGATGTCATTACTTAAGGATGACATTGCACTTGGGAGGATGTTACACCCCTCATCAAGGGAGAGAACAAAATCTTGAAGGGGGAGTCCGAGTAGGCCCTAAACCCCAAAGAGGACAATATCACGTAATGCCTGGGTGCTGAACTTCAGATTATCTAGAGCCCCGGCTTTGGATGCCAGGACGCTGGGCCCCAAGGGGGGTGGATTGTGAAGTCCCATCGGCTGGGAGGTGAACGAAGCATGCCTTATGAGGGTGTAGATACCTCCTCCTTGCGTGACGCGCTTTCCCTTCGCTAGGGGGAAGAACAAAACCTTGAAGAGGGAGTCAGAGTAGGTCCTGAACCCTAAAGAGGACAATATTATGTAATGCCTGGGTGCTTGGCTTGTTACAACAGGTAGTGTGAAATACCTGTATTTTCACCAACCCCAAAATATGCAAAAATGTAAACACACCCTTCTTTTAGTTGAGATAAATGTATTAACCAAATTCTTCTGGAAAGCATGGATAGTACATCCCTACAGCCAACACAATCAAAAGATGTCATTATCCATACGTTAAAAACTAAAGAAAGAATGATAAAAAAAAAGAAGAAGAAGCAAAAATTAGAGTTTGTGTAAGACTTACAAACTCATCCATAAAAACTATTTCGATTAAGTTAATGGTTAATGGATTGCTAAAGCTCAGGAGAGTCCATAGCCATATCTCCTTAGCTTTACTCTCCCACTCATGCAGGAAGAGCGATTTTTGCCAAAGGATGCATGGATAAGTTTTTCCATAACAATCAAAGCAAAGGAGGTAAAAAAAGTGTGAATTAGACAACTAATGTCAAGGGATAACGGGAGAAAGCGGATATAGGTAGCAAGAAATGAAGAAAAATGACTAAAATTTATCAGAAAGATTGAAAGCCATGCATATCTCGGTTTTTAGGGATTCAATTAAAAATTAGAATCCGAAATTTTGGATTGTAACCAATTTGGGATTCAATCAAAATTAGAATTTGAAATTAGCTTAGAAATTTAGGGATTCATGGATAGAATAAAATAAAAAATAATGATCAGATGAAAATCAAAAGATCATAATCAAATCAAAATCCAAAATAGTTTAGGGATTCAAGGATTCATGATGAGAACAAAAAAAAAATCATGATCAGATGAAAATCAAGAATCATAATTAGATCAAAATTTTAATTGAAAACAATATCTAACCTTCTTCTTGCTTGATGTGCTCTCATCCTCCTTCTCCCTTCAGTACGTCCACTGTCGAACATGAAACAGGAAAAACAAAGAAGAAGATCTAGAAACTTTCCTTTTTATTGTTTTTATTTCCTTTTTTTTTGTTCTCGACAAATAGTTTCTTCGTGGTAATGGGCAGAGCTCGTGGGTCTTTGGATGTGTAACGCCCATTGTTATCTTTATTTCCACATAAAGATTGTAGCGAAAAAACAATATCCTCCTGGCTTGTGTTCATCTTTCAATGATTCTCAATTTCCTTTATTTCTTTGATTGTTAATTATTCTTAATAATTGAGTTTTTAGTACATCTAAACAAATAGAAGATATCGAACTGCAAGAAAGCGAAAGACATATCACAATGAAGGCATTCCTTTTTTATATATATAGCACGGTTTTTGTTGTAATGGGCACTATTCTTATTTTTATCACCCCAATATATTTATATAGAAATTTTTAATAATTCATATCCTTCACAACCCCTGTCCATTTTTTAGTGATTCTTAATTCTATTTTTTTTTCTCATTCTTAATTATTCTTAATTTTAATTGTAGATTGTAATTATATTGACATAGGTAATCTTTTAGTGTATATTGTAATCTTTAATAATTGTAATATTTGATTTCCTTAATAATTAATAATTAAATTATAAATTAAGTTAAAAAAATATTTAGACATAAATATTGAGAAAAATGAGACATAAATCACTATATTAATTAACACATGTAACCTAAATTACCTACGAAAAACACGTGTAATAATTTTCATAAAATGAATACGTGAACATCACTTTATTATATTATTACATAGGACAAAATGCATAAATCACTCTTGACGTTTGTCAAATTGACACTTAACCACAATATTATACTAACATTGCACTCCACTCAATCGTTAAACTTAACAGAATAATTATCTCTCTCTCTCCCTCTATATATATATATATATATATATATATATATATATATATATCTTCTCCTCTGGGTTGCCTGTCATTGTGCAGGAAGACTCTGAGCAAAATTGTTCCAAGGCTTCTTTTTATTGCTGCAAAACTTTGATCGAGATTGCTCTTTCATAGGTGAGAAGGAACGATGAGAATTCCTTCGTACACATATAAATCCCACCAAAATATTAGCAATACTTCTATTTCTTACCAATGTGAGACTTTGGATTAAATCCCAACAAAAATAAATAAAGAACATGACACCGGATATAAGCAGACACATCACTTGAGAAACTCAAAGTTGTACCACTTGCAATTCAATAAATTTTTTGTTTAAAACTTAAAAGCTTATAATGAAAAAGCTCAACATTGAGCTTCTGGCTAAAGCTATTTAATATTAAGCAAAACGTCTTCCTCGTTTGATAATAATCGATCGAAGCTCTAATGGTGCCTGTTAGGTTGGGGTGTGGTAGTAAAAGGATTTTTCTTCTAATTGTTCTTTGATTATTGGTGTTACAAGACACTAATTACATTTCATCGTTAAGGTTTTCAATGCCCACCCAATGCCAGTGACTCATGATCACGATGCAAAAGAATTGAACCCCTGCTTTTATTAATTATTATTTTATTCAAAATGGTATGTGTAAACGGAAGTTCACTGGAGCATTAGTAACATGAGTGCATTTTGGTAAAATCTGAAGGGGTGTGTATATGTTATTTATTCTATTATATATGTTACCTATTAACTTATTCATATTTATGTTATATTTACCAAAAATTACATATTATATTGTATACGTTAATATATATACATAAAGATTTAATTCTTTAATAGATAAAGAATTAACTCAAACAATTAAAAAAATATAACGAATTACTCTATAAAATATTTTGTAAAATGGGATGTTATAACGCATACAGATTAAAGAGGATCAATATATCGCCTCACCATGTCAAAAAAAAAAAGAGAATTTGAACATTACACCTTGATTTGTGGTGGCATCTGCTAACATACGCTAATAGGTATCTAGTGCATGTTACAACTTGTAGCCTGTAGAACGAATGTGCTTCCATGTCACAACTCCTAGTTAGCAAATATATATACACTGGCAGAATCCTTGTCGAACATGACTTCCAACCTTCGCCTGAACTGTCACTGAGAGAATGAACTCGCTTCAGTGCTATGCATCGAGTTATCACCTAAGCTAAAGTTTGGTCTCTGGTTCCACTTTAAAATCTCCTTCGCATATTTAAGTGCTGTATCAACACTATCAGGCTCGAGCCCCTTCACCAGGGACACATACAACTTCCGCCCTGTAAAAGCCGAATAAAGCCTCTTAAACTTAACCGCTACGTAATGGGAGGCCAGCTGACCAATGGAGGGGTTATTATTAATGCCCTTCTTGTTGCCGCCAGAGCGATGATGGCTAATTACCGGAAGAAAATCAGAGAACCAGTTACACCGAGTCAGTGGAACTTGTTCTATTTTCTCCTCAAACTGATCTAATTTGTTTAGGATCAACAAGAAGTCCATCTGCTCAAAAGTTGGGTGGGTAACGATGGTTTCAAAAAGCTTCCTGCTCAATATCATCTTGTTAGTGAGACGACCATTTCCATCAACAGAAAACTGATCATAGTCGCTCAAGGCAACACAGAACATGACCATTCCAACATCCTCTAACATTTCTATCCACTTGCAATTTTCTCCTAGCCCTCTTGCGTGTATTGTAATTAGTTGATACCTGTAAACCAGCCAAAGAAAACAAAGCACAGAACAGATTAGAAACCTTCTATAACAGCTCTATTCATGCCACTTTTTCCCCCAAAAAGGAAAAACACAACACAGTATTTAAACACTGCCATATAAGGTCAAGTTCTAAGTACACTAATTTCCTTATTCAAATTCATATCAAAATTAGCCACATTGTTCAGATTTTTCTGACATAGTTGAGTTTTAGTTTTGGAAATAATAGTCTTCCAGGCATTGGAAAGAAATGTATACATTAGAATGCATCTTTGTTACTAGAAACATAGGTAAACTTTTACGCAGTTAAACCTGACTAAAATTGAATTTTGATAACACCTCTTTCTGATGACTATAAAAATGGATCTAAAACATCAAATGATAAAAATGGATCCAAAACACCAAATGATTTAAAAGCCAAAGCTGGTCATGGATGGACGTATGACTTGTAAATCACACTCATGCTTGTGGAAGGGAGGAACCTCCACTGTGTTCGCTAAACATGACAACAGCTAGAACAGAGAAAACTGGAGCATAACATAAGCACTTTCCATAGCATCAGGTGGGAATAAACTTTTCATCAACTTCATAGGCATCTTACTAAAATCCCTAGAATAGGTACCATATTACTTATTCTCCTTTTAGTTTCTGGTGGTGTTTTGTGGTTGTGGTGTACTTGCCTTATAGCCCTGGCATTTCAGCAAAGTTATTACTTCACAAAAGCAAATATGATCATAACAGCAAATGGGTTAATGAGGACTACACAGAACACGTCTCACATATAAGAAATAGACATGAGTATTTTCACCTACCTAACAAAAGAATCATGTAGATCAGCGGTATCAACAGTTTCCTCAGGAGCTGATTGGGAAATGAAAACTCCACACAAGCCAGTCCATTGGATGAAGTAACTCCTTCAGCATACAGAATATCTAAATCTGAGGGCTCATAATCAGTCCTTAATATCTCAACAGCCTAGACAAAGATTTTACATGTTAGAAACACTGTCTTTAAGCAGCACAAGATTCCCAAGCCACTTACCAAGCAATCTTTTTAAAGAGCAAACATATAGAAACGAAAAATATGAGAAAATAATGTGCAACATAGTGCAGATATTTGCAAAAATGCTGCTGATGAAACATTCTAATGGTAAACAAAAGGACATTAAGCTATTGAGTTTTGTTTGTTAACAGATGAATTAGCTAGCATTACCACAAGCCTAAAAATGAAGTCTGACCAGTGGAGAAAGCATAAAGCATCTGCTTGGCTCATTTAGAGAGTATATTGAACTTACTGCTCTTCAAGCCAAATGAAACAGCACAACTGTCACTCCCTTTGGCCGAGGAAGGATCTTTTATAACAGTATGCAACTATATGAACAACCACCAATACCTATTGTCACTAGCTTTGACGTAAGCAACTGGTAAAAGTTCTCCCTCCATCAGTTTGCTCATCTTTGCAGAAGACCCTAATTGATCAAAGTTGAATTTTTTGATATAATAAAAGGAATTTCCTGATTTTCCATAATTTGACAAGATACTTATATGGTACTTCAAATAATTACTCTTAATAGCAAAATAACCACTATAAAAAGCCTCGATTTAGCTGTGAAGAGTTGTTGTTCTTTTGGGATTTCTGTTACCCAGATTTTTTGACCAAATTACCAGATTTCAGAAGATCCTGCCTAAGCACAAATTTACCAGCTTGAAATTCTTACAGTTTGCCTTTATTAGTCAATTCCGTTCATACTGTATTTCACACTAGTAACAGTTAAAGAAATATTTATCTCTGCCTCTTAGTAGAGGATTCCATTATCTTCAGTAGTCACCAAATTCACCATATATTCCTTAATTCCTCCACCACCACCCAGTAAAAGATACTAAGTCAACATGTCAATGTCAGCTGAAAAATAATATGCAATTAAGTTGATAAGAGCACATGTACAAATTAAAATGTTAATAAAAATAAAATAAACGAAGAATTATCTCATACCCGCTCTAAGAAATAACTAGCGACACTTGGTAGCATTTCTATTTCACTTCTTCTTTCATAGGTAGCCATAATGGCTGCATTACTCCACAACTCCTCAATCAATGGTGCATATTCACGAGTAGCAGCAGGAAAGATGGCATCAAGTTTGCCTGAAGCCATAGTTCTCAGTAGCCAATCAGAGAATGCTTTCAGCCTTGTGCCAATGGAATAAATTGTCTTGTTGCCACTTGTTGGACTGGCTTCTGTAGTGAACCACAATGGTACCAGACAATCTTTTAGTACAAATGGACAGGCAAAATTTGACACCTAACACTACAGTATTTCCTATTTGAAGTGCACACAACACTAATTTGAGTAGCTAGCCATAGTTTTAAACTACTATCTAGAAGTCATCATCATCAACAACAATGACAACAAAAGCCTTTTCTACAAAAAAATTCTCCATAACGTGTCATACATGCACGATGTCAATTTTCGAATGTTCAGTTCATAGTCATGACTTGGATGAAACAAGGTAAGATATAATTATTCCAAATTCAAAGCAATACAAATGGGTTGGGTTTACTGTGTTTCTTCCTTTTGAGGGGACTTACTAAAAACTATGATCTATATATGCACACATTTGCTGCAAACCATTTGGCCCAACAACTAGTGGTGCACATATGATGCACACTAAGTCATGTCCATGGTGCTTTAGAAGGAAGAAAGCTATGCTACTGAGTCAAACCTCAATAAAAATGGACACATTTCAGCGTGAGGAGTGGAAAGAAGGAGAAAGATGATCATACCTGTCTTTTCAAGTACAGCAGATTGACTTTTCTTTAAATTCCCCAGACTTTCTTCCTCAAAACGCTCTCGACCTTCAAGAAGTATGCCAAGATAGGAATACACATTGGTCTGAATGGTTAACTTTATATTTTCACGTTCATCTTTTGAGAAGGGGATGCTTTTGTAAAGAATCTTGGCCTGACATAACAATTTACAATTCTCTAAATACATTGATTTGTTTCCAGAAAATCAGTATGAAGTAGGCAACTGTTGCCCATTTAACATATACAACTTATCAGCAAACGGGATTAAAAACATATAGCCACCACAATATATAATGGGATTCGTCTTTGGTCCGCATATTGCTTGTGAACAGTACAATGGTGAGTGAGACAATTTTTGGGGGGGCTTTTAATTCAAGAATGAGAATTTGCACCATGTACTCAATTTTATTAAAATCCCCATTATATAACTATAAATCCCGAAAAATTGAACATCAATCCCCACTTCATCTCTTCAAAGCCTTCTCCATATACTTGAATACAAGCTCAAGTAGAAACTAATTTATTTAGTCTCCATTACAAAACTATAAGTCCCTAAAAAATTGCCTTCTAGTCACTACTGTACCGGCAAAACTCACATTTGTGAGTAGTGATACTCTTAACATCTCTTTGTGAGGACCCTAGAATGATCATATAATTATGACACTACGTCCATATTCATTTTATAGACTTTAGACTACTATCAAAATCATTTCTCATGTCAGTTTTCTAAGTGACTTAAGAAAATATAATTTTATTAAGCACATGCTTACTGACCATATTTGTCCAATGCAATCCTCCAAACTAGGAAATTCCTAAAGCATTACACAATAAGCAGACAAAATTAGAAGACTCGACCATCAAATGAAAAACCACCTGCTTGAAAATAGTGCTTGTTCCGGAGCCACTGTAACCAACTAAGAGGAGTTTCTGAACCATTCCATTCTCGAGGTAGTCAGGAATTGTTCTGCTAACCAGACTGGAGAGTTGTTCCCCACACAAGCTTGAAGATTTAGAAGGAACTGGTAGGGACAGTAAAGCACATACAAGCTTCGTTCCAGCCTAACAAGTAAAATAGAAGTCAGTAATAATGCAAATAGACATTGGCGTGAAACAAAACAAGAGACAAATAGGCCCAAAATAAAATTTACTACCTTCCCCCATATATAACCTCTTGTATTTTTCTGTCCTCTTCTTGGTATGAACCATCCTCATTGACCCAAAAATGTGGGTTACCAGCACACTGAACTCCTGCCAACTGCCAAACCAAAACAACACCCATTCAACAACTATTTTTTAAACTACAAACAAATTATACAAATTATTAACACAGAGTCTTCGAAAAAGAAATGTTTTCGCATATAGTTAATGAATTTTCAACCTGCAACATCCGAAGCTCTACTTTTGTTATTTCCCGGCCATTAATGAAAACCTGCGTGTTCCCATTGCTAGCATCCGGCTTGATGGGACCCCCAACATTCAGATGGTGACTGATAATTCTAGAAGGCTTCTGTCCTTCCTGTCAAATCCACACAAAACAATCAGCATCCCCAGCAAATCTCCAAAAGTCAACCATCACAATTCTGTCCATTCACATAAATGCATACAACACAACAAACAAAAAAAAACATACCTTCCCCCAAAGGCCGGATACTTTATCATACCAATAATTTCCCGGCTTCAATTTCTTTGGAGGGTTAGAACAGTTCTGCAACGTAACCAGTTCCTCAAAGGAAAGAGGGTTTCCATTAACACAAACATACTCAGGAGGAAGCTGATTCACATCACAAAACCTCTCGGCCTTCATAATCTGCCTTACCTCCAACTCATTAAGTAGCCTCTTGAGCATCCTCGAGCACTTCCCCAAACTCCCCCGCTTCCACTCATCAATTGGATGCCCAATGCAAGTAACACACTTTCTCCCTTCCGGCATCGAGCCCATGGCTCTAAGAACACAATTCCCACAATACTTTGCATCGCAAACCAGACACACCTCCTTCTCCGTGAACCTGTTACCCTTGAAGCACCTGTAACACGATCCTTTCTTCGCTTTCGTCACGGGAACCGGCTTAACCGGTTCGCATTCCTCGCCCAAAGCATCGCCATCATCACCCCCAGAATCATTTACATCGAAAGTCACGACAGGTGTTCGTTTAAAATCACATTCACATTCGGGTTCGTTGCCAAAGTTACCGTTCTTCAGAGAAGAGACCATAGACGATTCATAATCCAAACTCAACACGGACTCAGTGGAAGCCCAATTCGAATCGTTGAAGTCCAAACTCTCCTTCACGCCGTGCGAGTTTCTCAGCGAGAGCTCGCGCGAGTGTTCTTCGCCGCTCGACTCGCCGGCGTCGTTGCTCCTCGCGGCTCCGTCTTCGAAAGCGATCACCGAGGTTGGGGACACCGTCGTCTTGACATCGCAGGCGTCGGCATCGTTGCTCCGAGCGAAAGCAATCACCGAAGGCGTTTTGAGCTCCTTGGAGAATCTCGCGATCCGGTTCTCCGGCGCCGGAAGCGGTTGCACCACCGGCAGAGACACCGTGTCGGAGAGAGGGACCTGAGCTACCGCCGCCGCCACCGGAATATTGCCGACGCTTATCGGCGCCGCCCGGGAAGTTCGTAGGCCGGCGGCGGCCCGTTGTACTCGACGGCGAATGAATACTCTGTCGCTGTTTCCGCCGGCGACATGGCTGCCATAGTTTGCGCGCCGAAACAAAATTGAAGAACAAAACCATCAAAAGGAGAAAAGTTCAAGCTCAGCTTAAGCTTCGTGCCAAAACCCAAAAAAATTGAATTTCAAAATAAAGGGAAACAATGACTTTTTTTTGTGTGTGTTACGATGTCTACTAGCTCAGAATGTGAGTGAAGAAAGAGACAAAAAAAAAAAAGAACCGAATTTCAAGTCCGAAGAAAGGTGAGTGTGAGATTTTCTCGAGAATGCAGAAACGGTGGAAAGCGTCTTTTTTCGTATATTATATTATAATATAATAATAAGCCTGCGAATGGTGTTCAAATTCAAACTGGCGTAAACGGAATAGAAATTGAAAGAAAACGATGAAAAATGAAACAGAGATAATAAAGGAGCAATGTGTAGTAGCGAGGGATGTGATGGGAAAGGAAGGAAGAAAAAGACAGGGAAAAGAAAGACGTCGATTGGGTGAGCCGTGGAATCTTTTCGTCCTTTCTTGAGCAAAATGTTCAAATATGGTTTGTCGTACACATATTGGGTGATAAATTGATCTTTCGAAAGTTGAATTTCGTAAAAAGGGAACAAATTATAGGTCTTTATAATGCTTTTTTTTTTTTTAAATTGCACAGAGTATTGTCTTCTTTTCTAAAATGTGACTGGCGAATTTGAGCTTTCTTAGGAGGTGTTTTGTCTTCTTGCTTTCATTTCTTGGTTTCCGGTTCTCTTTTGAGTGTAGGCTGTGAAGACCATGTGGGGTCGGAGCTGGCGAGAACTTTGTCCTTTTTCTGCTGTTTGGCTGGTATCCATGTTTTGGCGTCTGGTTGGTTTATAGCTATATGAGGTATAAACACAGAAAGGACCACCTCCATGACTTGGCCCTGCGTTTTCATTCAATAATTACAGGAGAATTAAGGGTCTGATCCGGGAGCATAACTGCAGAATCAGATCCCACTGGGTCTGCATGATGTTTCTATGAATTGTTTGCGTGGTTAGCAGGAATACAGATGGTTTTCCTCGATAATCAATCCTGCTACAAGATGCTCAGCATTTTGAATAATACCCCCAGTCAATCCCTGCCAATGTCCTCAGCTAAAAGCTCAGGTTGTTTAGTTTGAATTTTTAATTTTTAGTTTTAATTTTTAATTTTTAATTTTTTAAAATTTGTAAATGAAAAATTGAAAATTTTAAAAATTAGAATTTATAGTTTTTAGATTTTTCAGTTTTCCTTCACAAATTTTAAAACTGAAAACTCAAACCAAATAAACCCTATATATCAAATCGTTGGAGGAGTAAGAGCATCGTCAGGAGTTGTGTACCCAAGTATTAATTTGAAAATTTAGACAAAATTGAAAATCACAAAGTGAAACAAAAATCTAGCAATTAATTTAATCGAATCTAATTGAAATCACCTCCTAAGTAAGTAACTTGAGATGGGCAATGAGAATAGGGTGTGTGAGCAACAAGCCACGAGCCAACTCGACTCAATCCACTATTTTGATAGGTTGAATTAGTAAAATATTAGCTCACTTAAAAGGGTGTCAATTTGCCGAATCCACTTAATCTATGAGTTAAGTGGATCCCAACTGTATAATCCAATTGGTTAAACCTTGACATGATTCATTTAACATTTTGTAAAAATCTCAACTCTTCTATCTCATATTGGGCCAAGACCACATACACACCTCATATTCTTTCACGTTTTCTATCCCATAAAAGAGAAAAAAAAAAAACTTTTCTAGGTTCACTCTCTCACCTAAGTAGCTCATTATGGCCGCATTCCTTCCTTTCTTTTAGCTTTTGAACAAATTTTAAAAATTTTAGATTCTGTTTTTTGTTTTTTAATTACTTGGCCACCAACTTGAGTGGGTTGAGTCGAGTTGGCATTCTCCCCTCGCCAGGAAGTGGGTCAATCCGAATTCAATATTTCAGCTCGCAACCTGTGATGGAACCTGATGAATCCTGTTTACCCATTTTGACAACTCTAAATGGGAATAGTCAAGGGATAATAGAGAAAATTTTCCATACTTTTGGAACACATTTAATACGTGTTTGGGAATAACCACAACCACATTTTTTATTTTTATATAAGTTTTAAGCATTTTAAATTAAGATTGAATGATTATGATGTTTCTGAATATGTATTAACGCTCCAAGAATATACAAGGATTTCTAATATCATATTGCTAGAGTTAGTATTCACCTAATTGTTTGTAGAAAATATTTAATATACAGTAAAATTTGATAACTAACTTACACCACCATTATTTTCCTTCCCTATTTCAATATTTTAATGTTGATAGGCTCACACCCTTTTTTTGACTTCTTCTATTTCTATAACTATGTTGCATATTTGTTATCATAATTATGTTATACATGTATCAGCTCTCTTGTTTTTATGGGAATATGTGATCCGCATAATGTTTTAATATTATGAATATTGGGAAGAAAGAACATCGACCGTGAAATGGATCGAAAGGGGATGTGAACGCTTCTAATGCAATGATCACGCTACCGAGGCAAGAGGCCGGGTTCATGTTCTTTGTCATCGAGATGGGGCATTAACTTTAACAACTTCACCTCGCCACTCCATTCCTCCGGCCATTGTAAACAGTTGCCGCTTCGTGGTAGCCAAAGTGCGGGAATGTCCAATTTCGCATTTCATCACCCTTTCTTTCATTTTCATAAACCTTTTTTTTCTCGTTGCTTCATTTTCATAAACCTTTAATTATATCTTTTAATTTTCAATTACAGATTAGATTCAAAGTGGATAATCAGGTTTACAGGTCTCGATTCAAAGTCTTCAACAATTTAAAATATATAAATCAATACACAAAACAAAAGTAAATAGGTCAAGGAGCATCACATACCGTAGTTAGATGCAACTTGTTGCCTTCAAGTGGTTATATCAATTAGTTGGAAATTTGGGATTTTTGATAATTAAATGAAACCACTTAAAAATAATTGGTAATGAATATAGAATTAAAGGTATTAGTGTAAGGTATTCCTAAGATTAGAATTAATTATCACAAACCAAATATTGAATACATTATTGACTATTAGTACTTACTTACTAGCATTTATACTAGTGATCAATTGGCCTTTTAAATTTGACCAAATAACTAGTAAATGAGATTCGAATTTTAAAAAAAGTCCATTGATTTAATATACTAATTGTTATAGTCTAACGACCAATGGAAGGTTAATTATAATGTTCTGCTTCAAATATAAACCAATTGATCAATCAATTACCTAAAACCTTCCCTAAACGACGATTGCCAATTTAGTTATTCGAATAAAAATTGTAACAATCGCAATAATAATTATAAGAATAGAAACTCAAGATCATTGAGAAAACTAATGTATTCAATATAAATGAGGTCTTAAGTATCATCCCAATCCATCCATAAACCCCCTATACTATGTCACAACATCCCTGAGGATGCCGCAATGAGAAAAGATTTTACTTTCAATGGTTCAATGAAGTCTCTACCAATTTTTATTTATGGTAAAAATTGAAAAAACTCTTTTAATTTGGCAAGACTAGTCTTTTAAGCTAAAATTTAGTTCGAGAGTTTAATTATGATTAGAGAAAGGTAGAAACTTAATTCCACTTACATTTGTCTTACCACGGTTATCCAAAGTTTATTGTGTAAAATTAAAATAATTTTAATAATTTATTTTTCCCTTAAAAATTAAAGTCTGAAAATATTTATAAAATTTAATAATAAATATTTACAAAAGAAAAGGAAACAAATTTAGGAAAATTTAATTTTGACTTGACAGAAGCTCTGACATATCCTTTGGTGCAATGAAGAATTTAAAGTCACATAGTTCTTCTAGAAAATAAGTGTGTGTTAAAGGATTTTAATTAAGAAATAAAAAAAATATGTTGATTAATTTTATTTGTGAAAAGAATTTTGATTAACAAATTATTTAAAAGGAGAAATCCACTTTCAATAAGATTCAAGTTAGCACTAGGTTACTCAATAAATCCTTAAAATTCAACAATACATGAAGAAAGCATCCACCTCTCAATCATGATTGTTGATTGTTACACCAATAAAAACATAAAAAATTTAGTTTTATGTTATTTTTTGAAAGACCCAAAACTAAAAGAAAGCCTACGATCATTTTTTAAAGAGCCCAGCCCAAAACCCTATCAATAAGATAAACAAAGCCCAAAATCCTAAACCAAATAAATAGAAGTAAAAGTAAAACAAAATAAAGATCTGCCCAAAAATTAAAAAAAAAAAGACTAGACTCTAGACAAAAAATGGATCAAGAGGAAAAGGAAACTAATTGCTAAAACCTAAGTCACAAAAAAAGGGAATTACAAACACAAAGAAAGGGGTGAAGTTGTAACCACTGTGCCTTAATAGAGACGGCATGCACACAGCAATTGTCCGCGTGGTGACAATGGTGGACCAAGGAAGGTGTCACAGGCAATGGTGGGCTCTCCAATGGCAACGGCAATCGTGTAACACCTCGAGTACACGTGTCCATAAACAAGCTCCATACTGCCCTATGGTCTCCCGAGACCCACCCATGTAGCCGAAAGGCCCCGATGCAGGAACAATGTTGCAGGACATGTTCTGAGAATTATGTAGACTGGAGTGAGCTATGTTCATTACAACGAGATTTACTCGCTACACTAGGGCCCAATGTCAGGATGGAAAATGCCACAGTTTGGGTTAGTGACCCCTCTACCTTATAAATACCCCTTTACTCTGCCCCAAACACAGAAAATCGAAACCCTACTCCCTAACCTTTCTTCCTCCTTCCCCACTCTCATAATCTCCTAATCTAGCTTCCCTCCAAGCTTCAAGGTATGTTTTTTGATGTTTATGTTAGATTCTTCTTCTTCCTCCTGCTTTAGGTTATAGGTATCGTTATTTCTCTCATTGTTGTCAAGTGGAAGTACTCCCCAATGTTGTTAGAATTGTTTTAGAGTTATTTAGATGTGATTAGAGTTTGATCATGAGTCTATGTTGCTCTATGGCAGTTGTTGGTATCATTCCAAGCTCTCAAGGTCAAGTTGGTGGTGCTCATATACTCCTGACTCCTAATGGTGAGTGGATTCAAACTTATGACCTTAGTTTCATCATTATAACTATATTTTATGCATTATATTTGATATATATATGAAATTGGAGATGAGATTATGTATAGATTATGATTTTACGAATTATGGTAAAGCTAGTAAATATTATAATTTTGACTATAGCAAAAAAATGTATTTTAGAAAATCATGAGACCATGATTTGGATGAATGTGTGCTATAAAAATGTTCTATGTGCTCATAGAATGGTTGTTGGAAGAATATATGATTTATCAAGTTGCTATTTTATCAAATATGTTTCTAAGAGTTTACGATAGCACTATGTTTTTAAGACTTTGGATTTCAGTATATGATTTAGAGTATGATTTACCTTTTGAAGTATGATTCCGGAGTTTTCATGATTTTAAAGTATGATATTAGAGTTATCTAAATTATAAAAATATGTTAGCTTAAGATATGAATTTAGAACTTGAACTTTGTGGTACTAAGAGGTATGGAATTAGGATTATTCATGCAACTGCCAGATAGATAGTGGAGGCTGAAATCGGAATGCTTATAAAAGGTGATCCCTTAGGCACAATTTTCACAGCCAAGTTATGCTAAAGTCACATTGTTAGAGTTATATGAATCTAAACTCTTAGAGTATTAAGAACTTAAGTGTTTTAAAATTTCAGTTAAGGCTCTTATTCACTAGGAATTGAGCACCCACCCTTCAGTTATGATTTTTGTCAAACTAGTTTAACCGGTAGAGATAAGGAAATAAATAGTTAATTCATAGCTATGATGTGACCATTAATCTTGGTACCAAGTTGTCCGCTAGAGGAAAATATCGCCCCCATCATATATAGAAAACGGGACCTAGTTAGGTACTACTTGTCGCTAGTGATTAAGCACCACTTTACAATTTTCGATTTTATAGCTTTTGTTATCATATATATATTTATCATGTTCAGCAAATACTATTCCTCGATGCTTTGCGCACTATCAGTTAAAATGATTTCATGATTGATTATGAGTTTAGAAATGCTTGTTTATAAACCTATGAATGAAAAATGTTTTTCCTAGTTAGCTATGTATGTAAATATCAAATGGTTTTATGTTGCTACATGTATATTGCCTTATGTATAAATCCTGTTGGTTGTCCCATGTAGGTGATGGGTGAGAATTAACTCACTTGAGTCCATTAACTTACCCTTCTCCCTTTCTCCTCAAGTTGTAGGTACAGATGTCTTTCCACCTCCAATTTTGTATACGTAGTTGCTCCCATGGTGAGCCTTATTTTGAAGTAAGGCTTAGTTACGTTCATGTTAATATCAGAATGCTCTAGTAGATGTGCATGCAGGATCTAAGCCATACATGTATTTTATGATTATGTATTTAAATTCAGAGTTGTAAACATCCATGTATATTTACAAATTTCAAGTATGAATTTGAGATTGTAGACTATGATTAGAGTTTATGTAACAAGCCAAGTATGGGCGTATGATTTAGTTTTTAAGTGTTAAATGGTTTTCCAATTGATGAATATGTTTTATGTTTTATATATATATATATATATATATGATAAATACTTCAGTTTATGAACTTAAGTACATAGAGAAATGGATTTTGAATTAGAATAAAATTATGTTTTAAGTATAATATTTCGATAAATTATGTATTTAGAGAGACACATCATCCAGAAAGCTTACATGAAGATTTGATTCCTCACGTACCCTTACGTTCCCAAGTCGGGTCTGAACAAAGGGCTGGCATGGCTTCGCAATTGCTGAGGCGCAACTGACAATGCGAGACAAGGGCAGTGTGGGATGGAGTGATGGCGACATTGGGTGGACCATGATGGAGGCTGTGGCGGTTGTGGATTACTATTGGCTATGGTCCCAGAGGTTGGCTTGCGGTGGTGATGGTAGGGTCACTACTTTGCAAGTTGTGTTGTGATGATGGTGTTTCTGGGTTAGGTTTTGGATGCATTGTGATGGTGTTGTGGTGATGAAATGGTAAGGGTAAGGGTGGCTGAAGGTGGTGGTTATGGGAAGAGAAGGTTCTATGTTGTTGATGACTGTGTGTATGATGGTTGTAAAAGGTGAAGGTGATGATGGTGGATTGATCGTGGTGAGAATTGTGCTGCCTCTTGTTTGTATTTGTCTCTATGTTGTTCCCCCATTTCTTACAAAACTACACCTACCTATACACACTTTTAACCTAAATATAATTAATGAAAGAAAATTAATTTGATGCTAATTGAAAAGAAAATTGATTTGATTGGAATCAAAGATGCTGACAAATAAAATCAATTCAAAAAGAAAATTAATGCTGATTAACCAAAAAGATTGAATTCTAATTTTTATTTTTTTAAGATTTTTTTATTAAAATTAAATATGAAGCAGAGTGAAAATAAAAGCTAAAAAAGGTTTTTGTGGCCTAATCAAAAATTGGGTGTAGACTCACTGGTAAGGAAATCTACTCCTCCATCTTGAAGGATTACAACAATCAAATTAAAAAGGCACCTGAAGACAATAACAATAATCCTTGTGAAAATCTCGAAGAACAAATTCAATTAACCAAAAGAAACCCTAGAGAGAGAAGAGTAAAGAAAAGGTAGAGAGATGTAAAGAGAGAGAAAGAGAATCCTGAGCGTGAAACTTTAGACTTCAAAACTAGGGTAAAAAATTGTACAATTCCCTTAAATACTACTATCTAATATGGCCAAAGTGGGCCCAAAATAGAGTTAATTATCTGGAATGCAGTCATACGAGCTCTGGAATGCTAAATGAAGGCCACAACGCTAACTGAGCCTTGTGCTTGAGCAATTTTTCTGATGACTCTACTAATTGCTCTAACACCCTTCTACATACAATATCATCCTTAAGTCATGACATCAGACTTAGAGTTGTTACTTATAAATTAACGGACCTTACCTAAATATCTATAGCGTAAAAGAGCAAATTGATCAGGAACTAGTTCGTAATTCTATTAAAATATATAAAAAGGAACAAATTATTTATTTAATACAAAGTCAAATACAAGAGGAAGCTTTTCTAAAGCTTTACTATACATCGGTCTTCTTAAATATTACAAACATAAGCATATTCAAATTAAAACTAATAGTAGTCTTCAACCATTGAGCTATTATAAAATATAAACTTCCACGAATGCAGCTTCATCGTACTCTTGAGTAATTTGGAGATGACACAGAAACACACAAACATAGGGGTGAGAACTATAAAATTCAGTAGGATATCCCCAAATACGCAATAATAACTATCATCATCATCGTTCCAGCCGCTTCGATTTATTAGAAAAATGTGATACTGCATTATATAACAACAGTTCATTTTAAAATTCAAAATCATTCTTCCAAAGTGGGTTTCTTTTTGCATTCAAACACCTATCAAAATGTTCTAGGTCCTAGTAAATCATCCGAAACAAATAATTCAATATGATATGAACATGTATATGATAAATGCAATGAAATTATCTTAAAGTGCCTTTGATATGTCGAGTGAGTTTTGATTTTACTTGTGACTGGAGAACTCAATTCCATGCATTTTTCTCTTTTCATCGACATAGGAAAGACTTAGTTCATACCAAATGATATTTGTAGTGGATAACACCACACATGGGTAATAGACGCTTATCAAGACTAAGCTCATTCTTATACATGATTATTTGACTTCATTTTTTCTTTTCCAAATCTCACAGAGACTATTCTTAGCCGATACGTCAATTGACTCATAATATCTCTAGGGAAGTTCCTGAGGTATAAAAGTGCATGAGAAGAGGGTTGAATCATGCTTAGCTTCTCTTTTCTTCTTCTTTTCATTATTGAAACTTCAAACAGATATACTATTAAGCATTAGCTTGAAGTACAATGGAAATAAGATTAGTCGTTTCAGCAAGTTACTTTCTAAAGTACAACATATGTAACAGAACTAATGAACAAACATATATATATATATATATATATATATATATATATATATATATATATATATATCAGATATAAAGTAATAATGTAGAGTTATGAACATAAAAGAGATTAAGAAGAAGAAGATATGACACAAATATTTTTATCCTGGTTCTCCCAAAATTGCCTACATCCAGGATCAACACACGTTAAGGTTCCACTAAACATCTTTCTTAAACTAGAGAAAGAAATTGGATAGTCGTTACATTAGTGTAACACCCTAATATTTAACCTAACACGCCTAGGACGTATTAAGATTAATTATTAGTTATTACTTCCTTTTTAAAACTCGTTTGTAAAATTACTTAGTGGAAAATACAGGTAAATTTTTTTTTTGAAATGGAATACGTAAAACAAAGTGCGAGCCATTGCGTACAACGTAAATGAAACGTAAAGCGGAAGGGCAATTAAATCATGCAATAATAATAAGTAAGTAAGAACACCTCAATCATAAAAACACCCATCATAATATTAATCACCATAGTTTAGTACATAACTGAAAAGATAACATAAAGTCATATCCACATAAGAATGGGAGAGCTTGCAGGACATGAAACATAAAGTACAAGAAAGAAAACAGGAAACATAAACCGTTAATACATGGAAAAGCCCTCAAAAGATAATACCAACTAAACGCAACCCTCCCCTCAAAAGCCTAGAAGATGCTACTCCTCGATGGGAATGTAACCCGCAAACTATCGAAGCTCCTCAGATGTGGCCCAACGAATAGGGGGCGTGGGCATGCAAATCAGTGGAGCGACGTGGCCTCCTGAGGGTGCCTCTCTGGGCTGACGTACACGCCTCATAGGCCTCGGCTTGAGACCGTGTCCTCGCTACCTCTACCGCCAAAGGCACCGAAGGGTGGATCTCCGAATAGGGATCGGCGGTGAATCCTCAGAGGTCCCTTCCTCAACGACGTATGAGGGGCACGTACTCGATAGTCACGCACCGCTGAAGATGATGGTCAGGCACCGGTTCTGCCGTCACTGGTCGCGTCCTCTCAAAGATCAAATCATCGCCATAAGGAGAGGTCGGGGTGAAGCGAAGCTGGAGACTAAAAAGCAAAAGGGCATCCCATGTATGCAAAAATATGTACGGCACAACGACCCTCGAAATGGTAGGACTGATGATCAGGGTCATAGTGCACCTCCCATATTGGGGTATCAATGAAGATCACGAACGACGCCATCGCGGTCTGAAGACATAACGCAAAGAGAAAAACAGAGAGAGGGTGAGAATCTTTGCTAAAGAATCTCAGGAGGGAAATCCTCTATCCTAGTGTCATCATTTTTGTCCCCAGGAACCTTGGGTTTCTTATAAAAATGTTACACATGCAAAGGTTCATTATGAGGTTTTCATAAAAGATAATTATCCAAGGTCCGTGTCTTTTATAATAAATCTTAATGCATGTATGCACCATAGTAGAACATGAATGCATGGCAATACTTAGCAACAATAAAACATATCAACAACAATTAAATCACATATATGTGGCATGTAACTTCTCATGATCAACCTTTCGCTTTCATAAGCAAGATACTTATCATTTTTTCTCATTTCTCAAACTTGTGACATCATGATCTTTAAAAACAATAGTAACCGACCCCGATACTAGGCTATGAGCTCATACCTTAACTAATCGTCACTAGTTCTTACTTATCCTCTTGATAAGCGAATCATAATCATAAAAATAACAATCCCGACTCCCAGAGTATGGGCAGGGGACCTAAGGAATCACCCATCATGGGACTTTCTTCCTTCTCTGAAACACATCAGCTGGTTAAGACCAGTGACTTTGTCCGCTTTGGCAGGCTAATGTCGATGCCCTCACGGTTTACCTTCTCCTCACTGTAGCAGGAGAAGTACGTCTCAGCGCGAAACGCATCATCTGGTTAAGACTAGTGACATTGTTCGCTTCGGTATGGCCCCCACGACCATACCCTCCACGGGTTTCCTTTCTCCTCACTGGAGCAGGAGAAATGCGTCTCTGCATGTCACATATAAAATCTTTCTTTTCAAAACTTTCTCAAGTCCCTCAAATTTGACGGAAATTTCGCAGCATATCGATTACACTTTGAATTTCCTCAAATTTGAGTCATGCCACATAACTCAATCACACATATCATTCTCATGGAACTTTCTTAATTAAATAAATCTCTAATTCAGGAGCATACTCTTTTATCTCTTTCATATTTCGAAATCTCATGCATTTCAAACATGGCATAACACATCATCACAACAACATGCCACAAATACACATATATTCTCATGCTTATGATATTAACATATCCACATCATTATGAGTATACCCACTCGGTCTCATGCTCACATCACACCTCCTATCTCATGGTGTCTTATGCTTTGGCCCTTACGGGTCTTAACTTGTGTTCCAATTATCCTAACCTTTATTATGGATTTTTATAACACCTAAGGGATCATTACCTATAATTTCTTCTAATGTTTATGATTTATGACATAACCAAACAGCTTTAGTAATTTTGGGCAGAATTTTGCCTTATGATTACGGATCCTAGAATCTCCGTCTTTGACCCTTTCTAAGTTCCGTCTTCGCCTAAGGCTCTATAATCAACTTCTAAACCAATTATGAGGGATTCCTACATGTATCCACTAATTATAAACCATTTTTCTTAATTCCAATTATGCTGGAATAGAATTACAAATTTGTGCATCTAAGTGTTCTAGAATTCACATTTTAAATCCTTTTTAACTACTTGTTCTTCCTAACTTCCCTAAATCGTTCCTTGCTTCACTCAAACATAATTTTACACATTTTAACACCTTAGAATAGAATTCATACAGTGGCCAAACACCAAGAGCAGAACGAAAACATAAGCCTTATAGAATCACATAATCACATGATTTAAATGCATATAAGTTGCTAGTTTCTCTTGGAATCATTTTAGAACTCAAAACTCTTTTAGAAACCAATTAATCTCATTGAAATCACATAAATATGTGCTAGGTCAGTAGCTAAATTATTTAGCTCAAGGAATAGATTTAAAACATAAAACCTTGTTCATTAAGTTCCTTGAGTACACCTAAGCTTAGAAAAATTCCAAGACTTAGACTATGGACACTTATGATTAGATGAACTCATCCAAGTCCATCATCATCATCACAAGGCCGAAATGGCATCCTTGAAATGCCTCCATTTTCTAAAACTTTATGTAAGATACTTGGGCAAGTCTTTGAGCTCTAGGATATTTAAGTGATGGCATAAACTTAAACATGATATGCACTCATTTTATTCTTCATTAGAAAGTAAAGTGAGAGCATAAAATAAATATGAGATGCAACCTTATTATTATCTTTAAAGATTAAGTGATGACTTGAAATATAAACATGAAATGCAAGCTTGGAATTTAAACATGATAATGCAAGTCCATTTAATTATTCTTGAGAGTTTAGTGATGACATCAAAATAAACATGCTATGCAAGGCATAAACTTAAACATGTGTGCAACTCATTTTATCTTAGCTAGAGCTCTTACAAGACTTTAAAGGAACATTATAACCTCAACCCAAATGTGTACCTTAACAAACATAAAGTGAGCTTTAGAGTTCTTAGCACAAAGACTTCAAAGAAGTCCTTGGTTTTGAACTTCATCATCAAGCTCAAGAAAATAGACACAAAGCTCAACACTTTGTCTAAACAAAATATAAGAACTAAGTTATATTCTTTATTTTATTGCTCATGGGCTTCAATCTAGAGTAAAACTCTTAGAACGGCCGACCAACTTTAAGGTTGGCAAGGGTAAGCTTAGAGCTCTTTGAAAAAATATGATTAATTTTCTTAACAAAACTTTTGTGATCTACTTAACATTTTTAACAAACTTTGTTCAAACAAAGGAGAAAGAAACCAAAATCTTGAGAGGGAAAGGAAGAGAAAATTGAAAACTTGTGAAGGGAAAAGGAAGGAAAAACGAAAATATAAACAAGAACAAGGAAGGAAACACAAGCATGTATGGTCCAAGACCAAGTTGTTTCAAGCTTTAGAGGTTTCTCACATGACAACAACAAGCCATTATCTTGAAACCTCATCATCAAGCTAAAGTTTTTCCCATGAAAAGGCCTCATGGCCGAAAAGAAAAAGGAAGAGGAAAAGAGTTTTGAACCAAGAGAAAACTAGAACTTTTCTTGAAGAAAACAAGTAAAAACTTGAAAACAAACCCCTACCTAAGGAAGTCTTTGAAAAGGAAGAAAGAAAGCTTGATTTTTGAAGAGTTGAGAAGACAAAATCTTCTCTTGGAGGAGGGGAAGGATTCGGCCAAGGGGGAAAGCCAAGGAAGATGATTTTTCCTTGAGTTTGTAAGCTTGGAAATGGAAAATTTGAGTGTTTAAGAGATGGTTTGAGGTGAGGGAGTGGTGGTTTTTGGTTGTTTGTGGTGGTGGAAATGTTCTTTGAGAGGAAGAAGAAGATAAGCAAGATGAAGAGAACTTGGAGAGGAAATGCAAGAAAGTTCAAGAAAACTAAACTTGGCAAATGATCTAAAGTGTAACCAAGTTCTTCCAAGCTTGGTATTTATAGAAATTTTGCAACATGGAGGCTGCACAAAGGGAAGAAGGCCGACGGTTTTCATGGACAAAGGGAAAGGAAAATATCTCTTTGATTGGCATGGGCTAGGCATGGGCAAAGCATGGTGAGGTATGGCTTCAAGTATGGTCCAAAGCATGGTTTTTTGAGTGAAGAAAAATCAACATGTGATGGAAATTGGGGAGGAGTGTTCGGCCATTTCCATGTGCAGCCAAGGGGAGGATTAATTTGTTCATGTAATTGTGTTTTAGTGATGTGTTTAGGTGTTTCTTTGATTAAGGTTTTGGTTAGGAGTTGTAAGAAAGTGTTTAGGTGAGGTAATGCCTAATTAAGGTTGTCAAGACTTGATTAGGAGGGTAATTTTGCTAGATTAACAATTTAAAATCATTCTTTTAGTCAAATGAGATATGGGCACAATTCCTTAATTTAAGGAATTGGAGAGAGAAAATACTATTCAAGATTCCATGACTAGGAATCTTGAATTAAAGAATGTAATTAGAGTTTAACTAAGCAATCTTAGGTTCTAATTAACCTTAATAAATCATTTTGACTCTAGATTAATTATCAAAATAAATTAATCTTCGATTAAAGCTTAATATTGCTTAGGTTTTCTTAATTATGTCATTAGGCTCACTGGACACGTTCTAGGGGCAAAATGGTAATTTTGCACTAAAACTGCCGGGACCTTCCTGCTCAACTAAACATCAAATATCACTCAAAAACATCATTCCAAACTTCTGGAAAGTTTCGGGCTCAAATGGCACCTTTACGCGTAAAACACTAGGGTATTTTGGTCATTTTGAGCCGAAAGTTCAGAAAATGAGATTTTCACCTTGGATATCAAACATAACAGATATGATCCCTTTCAAACATTGAGTTGACCCATTCAGGACTGCGTCGATTGTCCTTGAATTCCATGTAAAAATAACCTCAGGGCATTTTGGTCATTTGTACTCAAACAGAAAAAAAAAATTCCTGGGTTACAATTAGCCTTCCCAAGCTCTCACTTATGACCATGCACAACCCCCAGTTAGAAGTTGAGTAGTTATTCACTAGCCTCTTCAAGGAACTGAGTAGTTATTCACCCAGCCTTTCCAAGCTGAACCAGTAGTCTTGCTCTAGCCTTTCCAAGCTGCACCCCATGACAGACAACCTTGACTATCACGATCCCAGTCTCTCCAAGCTAAACCATGAGTAGCAAGAACACCTTACTATTGCATTGTAAGTAGTTTTACATTAACCTCTCCAAGCTATCTCACACTTATCACTATTGGATCAAGGATAGAGAGGTTTGTGTTTGGGTTGCCTCTCAAACTAACCTACACTTAAGTTTCCTTGAAATATACATGAATGATCCTGCCTGGGATAACTTGAATGACTTCTTTCCCACAACTCTTCCTAGGAAGATCATATAACTATTCAAGAACGTTGAAAGAGGATTTTTACAAGCAAGAAGACTGATTACATGATGATATGATGAACGATGATATGATGAACCTTGCAGGACATAAAGAGAGATTTGCACAGAGTTTTTCTCTAGTGTAGTATCAGTCTTAATGATGTTGAAGAACAACATCTCTATATATAGATGCTCTTCCATTGTGACCATTGCCCTTGATCAGATCTCCAAGCGACACGTGTTGATTATCCATTTGTGTCTTAGAAAAGCAATATAGAAGAGTTGCCTATCCTGTTAAGCTTTTACAGAAGCCGTTGTGAGATATAAGGTTTGATTTTACTTTAGAAATTACTCTTACTTTTTGAATCGTGGTTTCTAAACTCATTTTCTAGAAGCTGAGGTTGTTGACCAGTAGGAGAAGAGATGACTAGTTTGAAATTGGGTGTGACTTTAAATTTGAATTTCAAAAATTCAAATTTTCCTCATTTTCCAATAGCGTTCAACGTTCCATAGTGAAGTAAGCTTTCTGAAGTGCGAAATCAGCCCTTGATCAATCTTTGGTCTTCCGATCTTCAATTCAAGCTTTATGATGTTATAAGATTTATGATCATAATGATTGAAGATAGTGGAACACATTGGCTTCAAAGATTGATGAATATCTTCATTTTAGGTGTACTTTCTAAGTCTTGTACTACGTTCTGAAGTCCCAAAACTTGGTTTCTTGTACTTGACTTTGATATCTTTTTATTCGAAAGACATGTATGCATACTTTGCATAATATAATATTTACTTCTATTAAGTTTAATCGCTTTACATGAGTTAAATCATGTTTGCACATGCAAAGTGAAATTATTCTCGCTTTAAGTTCACATTATGCAATCCTGGAAATAACTTGTACGCATATGACAAGAAACTCAAGGAAGACATTAATCATTCTTCAAAATATTTTATTTGAATTGGTTTTGTTGCCACTAAAAAAAATTGCATTAAAGCTTTTTGAAGGGTTCTAGAGCTAACGTTTCCTCTTTTTACCTTCCCTTCATTCAACATAAGTTTTGTTTTTATTTTGGCCATATGTCAAAACATGCACGATTGAAGTTCATACATTCTCTTTTGTCACATATATGTATAATTTACTTTTCTTTTTCCAAATGCATGCTTTAAAGCACATTTAGGCATTCATTCACCAATAATTTCAATCATGCCTCATAAACCAACCTTTAAAGCCTATAGCATGCATTCATACACATCATACTTGGATCAAAAGTCATTATATTATCAATTCAAGGCATTGGTATATCTAGCACATTGGCAGATTTCACGCTTATGTAGCAAAAATTGGTTTGCATATCAAACAATCAAATTAAAGGGTACAAAAATTAGTCATGACACTTCAATGTGTCCCTAAGGTCCTATAAAAATTTCAGGAAAAGACAAGCTTTCTAGCTATGTTAACAAAATTGTACAAATTCGGATGTCAGAAACTACGTATTCTTAATCACTGCCAGAAGTCTCAATTTTGTTACCCTATCAAATGAATATATAAAATCCCACAAAAATTCAAGTTGGACTTCAAGATGTCCTCAATATCCTGTAAAACTTTCAAGACAAAATTCAATCATTTGATATAGTAACAAAATTAAACAAATTTATAGCTTCAAATTTGATTGTGTAGACCATAACCCTAACCGTCTTGTTTTGGATTTTTAAAAACTAGTAAAAGTCTTCAAAATGACTGAAGAAAAATCATGGAACTACCTCAGGATGTTAGTTTCATCATATAAAATTTTCAGCTCAAAAACACATCTATAAATACTTTAGAAAATTCATGAAGCATCTTCTACTTGAGAAAAACTCAAGATTCTAGCAGCTTAGTTTAAAACTTATTTTGCCAAAAAGGGTTTTTGAACATCATCTAAACACTCCACCAAATTAAACATATCAATATCTATGTATTATCAACCAATACAACTAAAATTATCAAATCAAATCAGTAACCAAATTGTAAAAACAAATTTGAAACAGAAAGAGGTACAAAAGCCCTACTTGTAAAGCTTTAGGGCTTCTAACTCCAAAGGATGTTCCAAAATGGTTTTCCAAACTTCATGGCCTTCCAAATAGCACCAAACCCTTCCCTAAATGGTGGGAGTATGATATCGCAAGGTGGAGAATGGAGATGATTCAAAATTCCAATCAGTTGATTTTGTAGGTTGTGATGAGTAGAATAAGTTTAGTAAAGGAAGCTTGAGTGTTTAGCAACTTTATGCTAGGTGTTGGAGTGACTGAAAATTGTTAGTGGTGGTTTGAGAGAAAGAAGATGAAGGCTGTAATTTTGGGGGACTTAGCCGAATTTACAAGGTAGGTGTGATAAGGTTTGGTGGTTCATATATATCTTGGTGTAATTGTAGTATTTATGTAGTTAAAGTATAATTTCTTTCTTTTAAAAAAAGAAATAATGAGATGGATGACTAAGATTTGATTTGTTGGTCTAAGAATGAATCTTGACTATCTACTGGATCAAGATAAGTGGGTCACTTTAACTTGGTGAGCAAGTAGCTTTTTATATTAAAATCACACATCAAAATTCCACGAACGGATGAGATATTGACCCTAAGGTAAAATATAATAAATAAAAGGCTAAGATTGAAACTTGCTTAGCAAGTTTTAATCAATGCCATCCACTTGGCATAAAGTGGTTGGTAAAGCTTACTTGGCCACTAAGTAACTTTTACGGTGTTAAAAATTGTAAATCAAGACTCTACCAAATAAGTAAAACATTACCGAGAAACTTAAAATATCTGTGTGTAGGCCTCAGGCCTAATTACTCTATCTCAGCCCTTGGGTCTAGTTCTCTTAGCCCGACACCCTTGGCCCTAGTTGCAAAGTTACTATTTATCTAGAGGCTCAAAAATCACTATTCATGCTCGGCCCGAAATTTTTGTTTCAACTTGTCCGTTGGGCTGTTCTTATCACTGCTAAGACGGTTAGAGTTTTGAAATTTTTCACTAATAAAGTTCAAATTAATTTTCAAATAATTTTTGGGTGTTATAGCTAAGTGCTAAATGAGCATCGTGGCACTCAACCATGAGTTGTCCTTTGTGATTTTGCCACCTTTTTGCAATCCCTTAATCGTGGAGTTCTTCGTAATGTGTTATCAAAAAGAAGATACATCTTTCTTGGCATAGGTAGCACCAATCAATTCATATAAGCTATCCTCAACTGTATAGTCCCATACCTATACAGCCTCAGGATCCTCTCATTCCTGGTGTGTAATCGGTTCATTCATGTACCTCAGTTAGAGGCCTTGCTAGGAGCCGCTCTTTGTCCATGCCTTATTGCACCGTGATCACTCCTCACCCTCATCACCAAGCGTTACATGCCCACCAGCTTTCACTTGGTTAGTCCCCAAACCAGATGGACTAGGGGAGGTGCAGGCTCTGATACCATTTGTAACATTTTATGTTGCTTTATGGATTGATGATTGCCCCACAAACTAACACTTCTTTTCAGTGTGCTTTGTATAACGCCTTGAAAATTTTTTGGCTGTGAAAATTACTACAATGCCCCTGAGATAATTTAATGTGGAAATCAAGTGACGATCGAACTAGGTCGTCATCCGAAAGTAGGGGCTTTCTCTAAAAATCTTCCCTTTTGATTCATATTTGAGCTTTAAAAATGAGATTTTGAGCCCATCCTATTTTAAGAAAACTACAAATCTAAAATGACTTGGGTTTGGGCTTTAAGCTCTTTAATCTGGTTTGATGATGAATGAACGCCTATGCTCTCTTCTTACCCCTTGATGTTTAGTTTCATTTCAAGGGGGTTTTGTTTTAATTTATTTTATTTCCTCTCTTTTTCTTTTCCTTGCACTTCTCAGTTTCAAGTTTTGCCTTCCAATTTCGGATTATAAGCTCTAATATAATGACTTGCGGAGGATGCATTATAGCTTGGAAAAGTACAAATTACTAACTTGTATACGTGGAACATATATTGAGTGCTTTTATTTTTATTACCTTATTACACAACACAACCACTTTTTTTCATTCCAAGCTTTATCCGTCATCATAAATTCTGCATTAAGTTTCTTCCCTTAGTTTTTATTGTCGTTTATTTAAAGAAAATGCTTGTGCAGACAATGCATATTGTAAAGCATGGCAAAGGAATAATTTTATATTTCTTCTTGCTGCACCATTTACTATAGTATAATAGGGAGCATCATAATGCAAACATAAAGCCACGTATCCGAACACTAAAGTGATCAAATGAACACTTGTATTGCACTTGTACTGAAGCTAATTTCATAACATTTATCTCCATCCCCTGCACTCCCTACCTTCTACAAGGATGGGCACCTTGCCAAGACCCTAGAATGAGGATCATGGGAAGATTGAAGCATGGAATAAATGATTATAAAAAACAAAATCATTCATTTCCTATTACCATCTTCACTTGGAAAAGAAAAATCACAGGAGCAAAGATTATAAGCTTTCATACATTAGTAAAAGAAAAACAAAACAAAGGAGAAGAGTAAGATTCTAAGAATTAAGGAGAAGAAAAAGAAAGTAAGGAGCCATGTGCTTTCCTATTTGTCATTGCCTAATTTTATGTTCCTTTATTCTGATATCACAAATTACACATGCACATACATACACCATAGCTCTCTTATTCTCAAAATCACAAACAAAACCACAACAAACAACCCCAAAATCAAAGACCCAAACCTATCAACAATCAAAATCAAACCAATAGTCTTATATTATCACAACCAACTAAGTCCAGAACGAATGTTCAACCTTCCAACATAATCAAATATCCCAGACAATCCATATTAATACAAATAAAACAAAGAAACAAAAGAAAAAAAGTGTGAGAAATATATAAAGGGGTGGTGGTTTCTTTTTACTACAACCATGTAGCCGTGAACCTCTGCGCCCCACCAACACCACGAGTCTCCACTGCACCCAGGATTGCCCTCGCGATCTCCATTCCATTAACACACAACCACCTGAAAAACCAAGCCAGGAACCAAAAACCAAAATTAGACAGGACATCAACCAATCCAATAGCCAAAAATCAAAATACAGAAAAAGAGAAGAAGAAGGAAGAGAGCGCGGATTTCGACTTCGGATCACTGCGGAGTGTCTCACCACCCGTTGCCAGTGACAGGACCCGCCTCGAGGCTCAATCGCGCTCCTCCATGGCGTGCCACCGTGCCACCAAATAACAATAGCCACCTTCACCCCAATACTCGGCCAGACTCGCGACCTATGGAGGTTCTGCGAAGCTCTACCCAACCCAACCTCCATCTCCGCGCGTGTGGTGAGCACAACCCCTCGCCATGAACTGGTCCTCCCTTCCTCGTCCCTTATGCGGTCCTCATTTCCCTTGCACGGCTAATGATGACTTCCCCTTACACAGCGCGCCACCTACGCCACTTACACGACTTCGTACCGTGCTTCCCTCCGCGTTCCCTTTCCTCTCTCCGGCCTCCTTTCTTAGTCTCTCTATCTTTCACTCTCTCTTTCCACATTCTCTCTCGTTGTATGCATTTTTCTTTATTTCTCTTAGTACATGCATGTGTGTGTGTGAGGGAGCAAGATTTGTGTATGTGAGAGAGAGAGAGTACCATGTGTGTATGTATGTGTGTGGCGTAAGAGAGAGCTTTGTTTTTGTGTGTGTATGTGCATGTGAGAGAGAGATATCATGAGTGTGTTGTGCAGTGTAACACCCTACTAATTACTATATTTACTCAAGTATTGACACAGGAATTAGTAGCGTATTACTACATCTGTGACCCATACTAGTCGAAATATAGGAATAAAGAAACTTTGATACATATGTTGCTACAATCATATTCACATATATAAACATCATGTCTCAGTTATATATATATACATCGTAAAAGAAAAGCCAATGAAACAACCCCTAATTAGTCAAGAACTCTGTCAATGAGGCTAGTCCCCCTACCCTACCTAACCTGCTAAATATTCAGCCCGACAAAAATGTCATATAGATACAACAGAGCAAAAGAAAACTAATAGTACATCGAGGCTGTAAAGCCCTAACACTATACTATTGCTATGTACATATTAACACCTCCGAAGATCTTGCCTCTTCCTACAGGAAGCGTTGGCCATCGAGATGACCTCGCCTCCACCTGGGCGCTAGGCCCTCAGAGGGTCCGAGTCTGAAGAGGAAGATGAAGAAATGGGTGCATCTGCCGGGTGTGCTTGTAGAGTGGAACCTCAAATATATCAGGGTGCGCCATATGGAGAGGCACTCCGTCGTAGGGGAAGGCGGGGTCGAAATCTGCTGTAAAAACGACGTACTAAAGGAATGGTCGAAAGCATATATATGCGAAATTGGGAGTAACCTACGGCATACAAAGATTCAAGTGTTGGGTCGTATTGCCACACCCATTGTGGCGTGTTAAGGAAGAATACCAGTGATGGCATCTGCGAATCTGAGTAATAGAATACATACAGCTGGAGGGGTGAGAATACTATAAAATTCTTAGAGAGTAATTCCCCCAATACTATACAAAATACAGGTAAGGAGTTTATGCATATAAATCATTCATCTAAAGATCGTAAGCATCAATGCTAAAATATATAGATTATGGGAACTTAGAATGGCACCATGGAATCAATCATGTACTATTATTTACATCCATATGTTCAATTCCATGTATTTTCCTCAATTTGTCAACATAGGGAAGGCCTAATTCCACATAGAGCTACATTTGCAATTAATAATTTCACGGAGGACAATAGACTGCTAGGACATGAGCTCATTCCTATTCGTGATCATCGGACTTCATTTTTTTCCATTTCCGAATTACACATAGTTCTATTCCTAGCCGACACATCTACCGACTTATAAATTTTCTAGGGAAGTCCTTACTTTTGCCTTCCCTTTCTATTCCATTTAGGCTTTGTTTCTGTTTTCTCCATATGTTCAAACATGCAACAGGAGAATTTATACATACTATTTCTATACTTTCTCACATAACTACATTATGTACTTCTTTTTCCTTTCTCAAAACATGCTTACCTTACAAATAGGTATTCAATTATATTAAAGGTTCCTTTATGTCTCATGAATAAGTAATTGAAATAATGAGCATGGATTCATATGCCATAGACTTAGAATAGGTATCATACTATCATAAATTTTCAACTACCCTCACATTCCAGCACCTTGGTAGAATTACGTTCTAGGTACAACTTTTAATTGCCATAACAAATTGCCATCTCAAGAGCCAAAAAAATTCTACATGACACTTCAATGTGTCTAGAATAACCTGTAAAAATTTCAAGCAAATAGAGCTCTATAGCTACTTCAGGAAATGTACAAATTTAGTGGTCAGGGGCCACCAATTCAAGTTAGATCAAGTTCCAAAATTTTTACTCCTAGTAATTGATAGAATCAAGGCACAAGAAAATTTATAGTAATACTTCAATATGTTACTAACTTCATGTAAAAATTTCATGAGATAATTCAATCAATTGCTATGATAATAAATTCAGACAAGTTTATTGCTTCAGTTTCAACCAAGACAGCATCAGTCACATTTCGATTCTTGATTTTTTTGAGGCAGTAAACTTTAAAATCAACACCCAATAAAATTATGTAGTTATTTTTAAGATGTTAAATACAACATATAATTTTTATAGCTCATGAAATTACCCACAAATATACCAGAAAATTCGTGCATGCTACCTTGCAGGATAACTAGGAATCCAAAAGCCTAATCCCAATTTTCTTTGATAAAGACCCTTTTCTAATACCATCCAAACCTACCACCAAAATTAATACATCAATTTCAACATAATATCAACCAATACAATCAAAACTTTTGGACCTAGTTCAACCCAAAAATAGATCAGAAAAATTGACAAAAGAAGCAGCAAAAACCCTACTTTGAGTAACCTATTAGCTCCTTGGCTTCAAGAGTAACCATGCTTGCTTCCTTCTCCTCCAAAGCTCCCAATCCAACTTCAAATCCCTCTAATATCAGTGAGGTGTGAGGCACAAGACAAGGTTTTGATAAGGAATGGAAATTTTGTTTGGTTAGATTGGTAGAGAATTAGGTGTAGAATAAGTTTAATGAAAAACTTTTGATGTTTCAACAACTCTAGCTTAGAGTTTTTGAGGCTAGAACTCAAAGGGAAGCTCAAAGGAATAAAAATGGTGGCTGGTTCCTCTTCCTTTCTTGCTGGCCCAAATACTTCTAGGCTTAGGGAAGAAGTTGGCTTGGTGTTATATGAGTCATCATGAGTAAAGAAAGATCTTATGATGACTCATGATGCAAGGAAGACAAGTGGATGGTTAGGATTAAATCTTGGAATCTAAGATCAAATCTTGGCCTTCCACTTGTCTAAAGTGGATGGATATTATTTATTGGTGATGATAGAAATATCTTTCGATGTAAAAATCACACACCGAAATTTCACCGAACGGGTAAACACCTTACCCATAAACCGATATTGCCCTAAAATTAATTCTAGGCATAAAATTGTCATTCCCACACACTTCTAACCTTATTCTCATATTTTCCTAACTTCGGGCACCTTGGGTCCCAAATCTGGATTTCAGCTATCCTGGCCTGCCAGCCCACAAAATACTATTCACTTTTTTTTTTGTGCTCACTCATAGAGTCGTTCTCATCATAATTGCCCGTCAGAATCTTAATATTCCATTAACCATTCCTCAATCAATTTTTAAAGAAAAGAACTAGGATGTTACATTACCACCCACTTAACGAAATTTTGTCCCCAAAATTCTGTACCTGAAACAATTTCGATAATCTTTCTTCATTGTTGACTCTAACTCCCATGTGAAATCTTCATTCCTTGGCCCACCCTAAGCTACTTTTACTAGCTGGACCAATTTATTCCTCAGTTGCTTGACTTCTCTATCCATGATCTAAGTGGGAGGTGTTTGAAATGTTAAGTCATCCCGAACTGGATAGATTCGGGTTCAATGACATGGGTTGGGTCTGGGTGATACATTCTGAGTTGAGATACATGGAAGACATCTTGAAGATTGGATAACGGTGGGAGTAGGGCTATTGATACAAGCAGCTTACCATTCGTCGAAGGATTTGGAAAAGGCCTATAAACCTAGGTGACAACTTTTTGACCTTTAAAGCTCTACCTACTCCCATAGTGGGTGTGACCTCCTTTAAAATCTCATTCCTAAGATTACCTTTAAAGCTCTGATACCATAATGTAACACCCTACTAATTACTATATTCTACTCGAGTATTGACATAGTAATTAGGCGTATTACTTACATCCTGACCTATACTAGTCGAAATATAGGAATAAAGAAACTTTGATACATATGTTGCTACAATCATATTCACATATATAAACATCATGTCTCAGTTACGATATATATATACATCGTAAAAGAAAAGCCAATGAAACAACCCCTAACTAGTCAAGAACTCTGTCGAATAAGGCTAGTCCCCCTACCTTATACCTAACCTGCTCAAATATTTAGCCCCAAAATGACATTTAGATACAATGGAGCAAAAGAAAACTAATAGTACATCGTCGGAGGCCTAAAGCCCTAACACTATACTATTGCTATGTACATGTCAATAGTCTCCGAAGACTCGCCTCTTTCTATAGAAAGCCGTTGGCCATCCGCGATGACCCTGCCTCCACCGGGCATCCCTGCTTAGGGTCCGAATGAAGAGGAGGATGAAGAAATGAGTGCATCTACTGCGTGTGCCTGGTGGAGCAAGTGGAACCTCAAATACATCAGAGTATGCCATATGGAGAGGCACTGAGCGTAGGGAAGGCGGGGTCGAATCCTGGTAAAATCTACGTACTAAAGGAACGGTCGAAAACATATATACGCAAACTGGGAGTAACCTATGGCATACAAAGAGTCAAGTGTCGTTTTACCGCCACACCCATTGTGGTGAGTCAAGGAAGAATTCTAGTGATGACATTTGTTGAAGTAATACAATACATACAGCTACAAGGGTGAGAATACTATAAAATTCTCAGGAGGGTAATTCCCCTAGATACTATACAAAATACAGGTAAGGAGTTTATGCATATAAATCATTCATATAAAGATCGTAAGCATCAATGCTAAAATATATAGATTATGGGAACTTAGAATGGCACCATGTAATCAATCATGTACTATTATTTGCATCCATATGTTCAATTCCATGTATTTTCCTCAATTTGTCAACATAGGGAAGGGCTAATTCCACATAGACCTCATCTGCAATTAATAATTTCACAAAGGACAATATACTGCAGGACATGAGCTCATTCCTATTTGTGATCATCGACTTCATTTTTTTCCATCTCCAAATCACACATAGTTCTATTCCTAGCCGACACATCTATATACTTATAAATTTTCTAGGGAAGTCCTTACTTTTGCCTTCCCTTTCTATTCCATTTAGGCCTTGTTTCTGTTTTTCCCATATGTTTAAACATGCAATAGCAGAATTTATACATACTATTTCTGGACTTTCTCACATAACTGCATTATGTACTTCTTTTTCCTTTCTCAAAACATGCTTACCTTACAAATAGGTATTCAATTATATTAAAGGTTCCTTTATGTCTCATGAATAAGTAATTGAAATAATCAGCATGAATTCATATGCCATAGACTTGGAATAGGTATCATACCATCATAAATTTTCAACTACCCTCACATTCCAGCACCTTGGAAGGATTACTATTCTAGGTACAACTTTTAATTGCCATAACAAATGGCCATCTCAAGAGCCAAAAACATTCTACATGATAGTTCAATGTGTCTAGAATATCCTGTAAAACTTTCAGGGCAAACAAAGCTCTATAGCTACTTCAATAAAATGTACAAATTTAGTGGTCAGGGGCCACCAATTCACAGTCTAACACAAGTTCCCAAAATTTTTGCTCCTAGTAATTAATGGAATCAAGGCATAAGAAAATTTACAGTGATACTTAAATATGTTACTAACTGCATGCAAAAATTTCATGAGCTAATTCAATCAATTGCTGTGATAATAAATTCGGATAAGTTTATTGCTTCAGTTTTAGCAACCAAGACAGCATCAGTCACATTTTGGTTCTTGATTTTTTGAGGCAGGAAACTTTAAACTCAACACCCAAGAAAATTCATGTAGTTATTTTAAGATGTTAAATACAACATATAATTTTTGATAGCTCATGAAATTACCCAAAACTATACCAGAAAATTCGTGCATGCTTACCTGCCAGGACAACTAGGAATCCCAGCCTAGTCCCAATTTCCTATGATAAAAACCTTTTTCTAACACCATCCAAACGCACCACCAAAATTAATACATCAATTTCAACATAATATCAACCAATACAATCAAAAATTTTGGACCTAGTTCAACCCAAAAATAGATCAGAAAAATTGACAAAAGAAGGCAGCAAAAATCCTACTTTGAGTAACCTATTAGCTCCTTGGCTTCAAGAGTAACCAAGCTTGCTTCCTTCTCCTCCAAAGCTCCCAATCCAACTTCAAACCCCTCTGATATCAGTGAGGTGTGAGGTACAAGACAAGGTTTTGATAAGGAATGGAAATTTTGTTCGGTTAGATTGGTAGAGAATTAGGTGTAGAACAAGTTTAATGAAGAACTTTTGATGTTTCAACAACTCTAGCTTAGAGTTTTTGAGGCTAGAACTCAAAGGGAAGCTCAAAGGAATAAAAATGGTGGCTAGTTTCTCTTCCTTTCTTGCTGGCCGAAATACTTCTAGGCTTAGGGAAGAAGTTGGCTTGGTGTTATATGAGTCATCATGAGTAAAGAAAGATCTTATGATGGCTCATGATGCAAGGAAGACAAGTGGATGGTTAGGATTAAATCTTGGAATCCAAGATCAAATCTTGGCCTTCCACTTGTCTAAAATGGATGGATATCATTTATTTGTGATGATAGAAATATCTTTCGTGTAAAAATCACACCGAAATTTCACCGAACGGGTAAACACCTTACCCGATAAACCCAATATTGCCCCGAAAATTAATTCTAGGCATAAAATTGTCATTCCCACATATTTCTAACCTTATTCTCATATTTTCCTAACTTCGGCACCTCCAAATTTGGGATTTCAGCGTCCTGGCCTACGGCCTCCAAAATACTATTCATTTTTTTTTGGTGCTCACTCATAGAGTCATTCTCATAACAACTTGCTCCTCAGAATCTTAATATTTCCATTAACCATTCCTCAATCAATTTCTAAAGAAAAGAACTAGGATGTTACATGCAGCCCCAAATGAAAGAAAATGAAATCCCTAGGGCCCTTGTTTGTTTCTGCCAACACTCCCCCATAAGACCTATGCTTCATGTGTAAGTCCCCAAATGTGGCAGACACATCTCCTTTGTTAATTTCCTTTTATTCTTTTCCTTTATAATTTGATAAAGTTAATTGCTTTTGGGTTGTTTGGTTGATTTAAGAGTTTAATTGGATTGTACTAACCATAGGCTTAAGGAAAATTTTATGGGTTGTGTTTGTTTCTTTGATAATAGGTAAGTCCAATATTGAATGTGAAATTGGAATCATAGGCTGCTATTTTAGGAAGAAGAAGTAAATTGATTTTTTTAGTTTACGTGACACTTAAAAATAAATTAACATATAGTAATAATAATACAAGGTACATACATATACTATTGGATATACATTATTTTTACTCATTACATCACATAATTTTTTTTTAGATACTCTCTTCCAAACAATCACAAAAATTTCAACCTTGTCATATAATGAATAGTGCAATTTTGCTATATTCTTTACAAATATAATTTTCTTACTTACCTTTACACATGCCTCAATAACGAGTTTATTCATTTTGATATTTACATCCTTGTACATTGTTATTCGTTATATACGATGTGAAAATCTTATAATTAGCAAGGTTATAATGAACTTTCAAAATAAATAGCATGTGACTATTAATAATATTTAATGCTATGTGAAATAATGCATATATAAACTTATTACTAGCTTGTTTTATATATAAAATCACCTATGACATGATGTTGCAATTTATCACATGTGTAATATATTATTCTTTGTATAATTATATATATATATAAGTAGGACAATTTTAACACTAGGTTTCATGTAGCATTCTTCAAAGGATATATTGCTAAGTGTTAATTGTTTTATTATTTTATTTTAGCCTGTCTATATATTTTCTTGCACTAGGTTTTATATATGATGACAATGTTATGCGGCGGATATTATATGTGGGCTATTTTGTCTATAATTATAATATTATTATAGATCTATATGTATCTTGCAATGCTGATGCAAATTACTTTCTATCCCTTAATAATCTTGGTCGTTTATATTCTTAATTTCTTTCCAAAGAAAATAGAATCAATCAACCAATGAATATTTTCTTTAGAACGACGTGGCTTTCTAGTTCCTCATTGTAGAGAATATGTCCGTAGCTAACCTTATCAAGCTAAAATTAATTTTTCCAAAAATTTTATTCTCTTTTTCTTGTTTCAATTTTAATCTTGTACATAAAATGTTGAACCATGAGTTATGATGATGACAATTGTAACCCCAATTTTGACTATCGTTAGAAATTACCGAATTACTCTAGGTAATTCTTACATAAAATTTGAGACCGAACAATCCTCAATAAAGGAATATAACATTAGAAGAAAGGTTAGGAGCAATTCGTGCGAGAGTTGCAAACCTTTTCTGTACGTGTAAAATGACCAAAATGCCCTGAGGTTATTTTACTCAGAAAATGAGGATCGTGGGCCCCACCCGTCCTCAAGGGGATGTTTTGATGATAATAAGGGATTTTTTGTGTTATGTGTGTTAATAGAGGAGAAGAATCCTAATTTTGAGCTTCGACGTGTGAAATGACCAAAACGCCCCGGCGTTTTAACTCCGATTGCGTGCCAACTGAGCCCGAACCTCACTAAAATTTTTTAAAACATGTTTTTAAGCTATGATTAACCATTAGTTAAGCTTGGGTGGTCCGAGTAATTTTTAAGTAAAATTACCATTTTGTCCTTGTCTTTTGCAGTTTTGCGAATTTTGAGATTTTTGATTCGTATAGCGAAACCTAAGCAATATTAGGCTCAAATTAAAGGTTATTAGATTCTAATTATTAATCTAGAGTCAAAATTATTTATTTAGATTGATTAGAACTTAAAATTGCTTAAAAACACTCAAATTGCTTACTAATTCACCTAAGCCCTTAATTGTAAATTCTCTAATTTGCAAAGATACCTACCTACACCTACATAATACATGGAACACACAAATTTTATCCTCCTTGGGCTATAATGCACGAAATTATATGGCCTAATATGCATCAGAAAATTTGTCAAACTTGGCACAAAACTCAAGGTATGAAAACAAGGAATCATGTTTCATGATTCCATGTTTTAAGCCACCAAACAAGATGATTTTTCTTCCTTGTTTCCTCCTCAAATTTGGTCAGACTTTCCTCCTTTTCTTGTCCATTCATGAGCTCAAAATCTCTATAAATAGGCATGCTTAAGGAGTCTTAGAAGCCTTGCTCATAATTGCATAATTTCTAGTTTTTACAAAGCACAAAAACTTTCTTTCCTCCTCCCCTTGGCTGAAACTTCTTCTTCAATTTCTCAAAGAGATTTTCTTTCATTTCACTCCAAGAAACCAAGTTCTCTTCCTTTCCTTCAAACCACATTAGGTAGGGAGTCGTCTTTAAGCTTATTTCTATGCTTTGCTAAGTGTTGTTCTTGGTTCAAAATGATGATTTCATGGACTTTCTCTAGCTTTTCCATTCGTTTTCTTCTTTCTTTTCCTTTGAACATTTCAGCCATAAGGCCTATATGGGAATATGATGATAGCTTGATGATGAGGACCTTGAGTGTTGGTTGTAAATCCATCACAAGTTAGGCCTCTAAAGCTTGAAAATTCCACTTGATGCAAAACTTTAAAGAATGATGTTTTTATGATGTAAAAATAAAGATCTTGAGTTTAGAACTTGAAAGATGTATTTTTCACTTTGTCTTGCTAAGATATATTGGGTTGAATTTATATTTCTCTAAAGTCTTGGAGGAGCTCTAGTAAAGAAATAAAATGAACTTGCATCCATGTTTAAGTTTATGCCTTGCATAACCATGTTTACTTTCTATGTCATCACTAAATTCTCAAGAATGAATAAATGAACTTGCATTCTCATGTTTAAATTTCCAAGCTTGCATTTCATGTTTATGTTTCAAGTTGTCACTTAATCTTTAAAGATAATAAAGAGGATGCATCTCATATTTATTTTATGCTCTCACTTTATTTTATAATGGCTAAAAGAATCAATGCATGACATGTTTATTTTATGTCATCATTAAAGATCCTAGAGCTCAAAGACTTGCCCAAGTATCACAAACAAAGTTGGAACCATGGTAATAAGAACTCTAAAGCTCACTTTCAATTTCCTTAAGATTATTGGAGTCAAAGAATTCATTCTTTAAGAAGTCTTGAGTTTGGAGCTTAATAAGATGTAATAAGAATTCTCTTCTCTTCACCGGTCGAGGACGACTACGCCGTTTCCTTCTTAAGATTCTTTCCCTCCACTTGGTCCAGTGGGACTACCGCCGCTCTAGTTTCTTGCATATCATGTTTATAATTCCAAGTTATCACCTTATAAAGACAAGATTAAAATGAGGTTGCATAGCATGTTTATGATTCTAGTTATCACCTAAATCTCTAAAGCTCAAGACTTGCTCCTTTTATCTTAAGTGAGAATTTTAATCGTGAAGATTCTTTCAATATATAAATCGTCTCATAATTAAGGTAGGCCTAAAGTGATTTTAAATAAGCTACTGATTTAGTTCTACAATTTCTTTCAAGAGTAACAAAAAGAATTAGTTTTTAAAAGAGTTTTAAGGCCTTGCAAAGATTTTACGGATACTAGTATCTTACTTATATTTAAAAATGTGATTTTAAGCAATTATGTGAGGTTCATGATTCAGCCACTAATCTGAGTTTAGTACTACTGTATGATGATGGTTTAATATGTTTGAAGTTGTGATAATTATGGTTTATTGCTAAAGGAATGATTCTATGCATGTTAGAGATAAAACTAGTTTCCTAGAAAACCGTAAAAGCAAGATTTCTAGAACTTTAGAGAATGAAATTTATGCATTCTCTAGAGCCTTTAGTGACCTTAAGAACCAGATTTTATAATGTTTAGATAAGGGAGAATGATTCATAATTGGTTTAGTAATTAATTTTAGCATCATAGGAAAGGTAACGAAGAAAGGGTTAAAAAAGCAACTTCTAGAGGTAAAACCTTAAGAACAACTTACGTCTATGCTGCCCCATAGTCTAATAACGTTCTTAGGACTTATAATTGATGGTAATAAGTTCCTTAGATGCATAATTAATTAGTTCAATAATTAAGGTTGCCCATTCTAGAGTTTCAGTTGTTTAAGAACTTTCGAATAAGGATTTATGATGATGCCTCTTTGATGTTTTAAATGATAAGTCTATGTAGTGATTTGATGCTTATTAAGTATTTGACATCATTGAATGATTTCTGGGCTTGCATGTTATAGTTGCTGTTGCAAACAATGAGAATGCTTATGCATGAAATAATGAAATATTCTTTGTTATTTAAAAATTTACCCTTGTTGTTGGAAGAAAGTATATTACCTAAAAGTGTAATTTGGAAAGGTTTTGGCTAGGAAAGACTTGGTATTTAAGCGTGTCCATTTGTGACCCACCTCTCTTTCCTGGAATCTCCCAGATGCATGATTACAGTTGGTATATATATTATTCCAGAATAAGACTATAAATGAGAAAATGTTATGAATGATTATGAATTGAGAATTGTATTATGATATAACATGCAAAGACTTAATGGTGACTTAAATTTATGAGGAAATGATCCTTTGGACCCATCAGACTATAGGTGGTGAAAATGTGATTCTTGCCCCTAAACGTTCTCTCAAAAGGGTAGAGTCGGATTTTAACTTATCAAAAGGGATAAGTATATGCTAGTGACGACTAGTAAGGTATGAGCTCATAACCTAGATTACTCCCAAAAGGGTGGAGTATAGGGTGGCCCAGGAAAATGATGATGAAAGTAACTTTAAGTCACCTAAGAAACTAAGTAAATGCATTATGTGAATATGATGTTCTGCTATGCATAGTATTTATGAGATGATGATGAGAAATATGATGTTATGCTATGCATAGTATTATGAAATGATGATGAGGAATATGATGTGATTTTATGCATAACTATGTTATTATATATGAAAGGAAAAGTTCATTATAAACATGACATGCTAAGTTTATGATGCATTATAAGACGCATGATTAAAACCGACGAACTCGGTAAAGTATATTTTCAAACTTAATAAATCAATCTTAGCATGCTCACTATTTCATAATAACCCGAGGTTCCTGAGGACGATGATGATGACACGATGCATATGAGGTGAGTACCCTACTGAGATTCTTTTATAAGTTTCTCACTCCCTCTTCTTTTCTTTCCATCTCGTCTTCAGAAAGTGATGGTGATGTTCGTGATTCCCGTTGATGCTCTCACCTGGTAGATGTACTTGATCTGGTGAACCAGCTTATTATCCTTGAGGAACGTATCGCTAAACTTTGCGCGTGAGCTTGGATATCCATTCCTATCTTGAAGTGTTATTAGTAGGTGCCGTTAATGGATATTTTTCCATCCATATACTATTTATGTTTTGTTTGATTGCCTACATCTAGCTTAACTCTGTTGGTAGGCAAAATATCTATGTGTTATGTAATTATGGATGTTATATCATGGAGCCAATATGATGTGTTTTTCATAATATGCCCGGTTTTGCTTTATCTCAATTATCGTTCACGTTACATGAGGCTCACGATTTCAATCATGTTTAAAAAAAATGGCTCGTAATTTCATTAAGTATTTTCAAAGTATGGTTAAATAACTGAAGCAAAGAGTAAAGTCTAGTAATTAATCAGATACGACATAGGCGTATTAGGTTAATTATTAGAGTGTTACAGGAATGACCGTATGCTTATGTTCGCTCTCTAAATAACATGCTAAGATAAAAGGTGACATAAGACACTGGAGATAACCCTCTAGACTCTAGGAATTAATGTTTATGAGAGGTGATCCAATAAGGGAATCCTTCAGACTTCAGGAATTAATGGTTATGGGAGGTAACCCAAAGAGGTGATCCTTTAGACTCTAGGAATTAATGGTTATGAAAGGTGATCCTATGTCCTATCTCGCACTAAACTAGTGACGACTTGTTAGGTATGAGTTCATAACCTATAACTCTCAAGAGGAGAGAGTAGTAGTGTGGCCCTTAGAAGAGAACAAGAAAGTTAAGTCACCTAAGATTATTAAAGAGGAAAGATCAAGTTATGATAGTTTGTGTTCTTTATGTCATATCGATTTATTGTGATTCTTGTGATATGTTTCATATGGTATTGATATGCATTTATGACAAGGTATGATGCACTTATAGCATTAAGAAACATGCTAAAAGACATAGACCTTGGATAAAGGCTTTTAAACTTAATAAATGAACCTTATTATGTCCATTGTTTTCATAATGAAACCCAGGTTTGAAGACAAAGATGATGACATATGTTTGGAGGCAAGAGTCCTCTCGATTCATGTTCAGGTTTCTCTTTTCATCTCTTTTCTTTCCATTTTGTCTTCAGAGGGCGATGGCCACATCGTGATTTACATTGATGCCTCCACCTGGGAAATGCATTTCGATCCTACGAAGCTTATCATTTCGTGGTAGATGCTGCTGCGTGTTTCATTTCTGAGACTGTCCTTTCACACACCTAGTTACCAGCTTTTGGTTCTCCACCACTAGCCCTTTCACTGATTATTTTGTTTTCGAAAGCGCCCGTTCGTATCAAGCAGCCTCCCGTGGCCACACTGCCGCATCTGCCATCCGTGACTTCCCAGTTTACACACCCCGATCACCCCTCGACCTACTGAGCCATGGTTGAATCCATCGGAGGAATCTCCTTCCCAGGATTCAGGCTTCTGCCCTCCACCGTTCCTAAGGATATGGGAAGTGCAAAGATGGAGAGGCCAGTGACGGAGCCAATGCGGGGAGTCCAGGACGTCATAGAGGAGCCACCCAGCCACGCCAGGGAGCTCATGTTCATCCCGTGGGTTGACTTGCCCCCTTTGACCTTGCTCGTGTGCTTGGCTAACTTCTTCCTCTCGAGAGCGTCGTCAGTATGGTGATATTAGTTTCTATGTATATACCGTTTATGTTTCTTGTGATAATGTAATTGGCCCAACCCCTGATGATGGGCATAATACTATCTTAATGGTTTCTTTTAGTGCGAGTTGTAACATCCCGAAATCATTCAAAAATTAATTTGAGCTTTGTTATTTGTAATTTCAAAATATAACTATGTAGCGATGATGAGGGCGGCCCAACGACGTATAAAAAAAAAATTTAAAAAAAAAAAAAAAAATTTTTCCTGGGTGAATAGTAACCTTGTGGGCCCCATCTGCCCGCCCCAGAGTGAAACCCTAGATTTGGGCCATGGAGGTGCCCAAAATTAGGAAAACATGGGAACAAGGTTAGAAATAGGTAGGAATGATGATTTTATACCTGAAATTAATTTTCGGTAATATCGGTTTAATCGGTATGTCTTACCCGTTCTAGATTTCTGTGTGCGGTTTTTAACATCGAAAGACACTTTCATTACCACAAATGGATGCTACCCACCTAATCAAGACATGTGAAGGCCAAGATTTCATCTTGGAATCCAAGATCAAATCCTAGCCATCCATCCTTGCCTTGTCATCAAGTTAATCATTTCCTTGACAAATATCTTGACTTGCCATTAATAACAAGCCTAGTCACCCATTCTTCTTAAAGAAAACACCTCCATTTCGTGGCCAGCAAGGGGGAGAAGAGAACAGCCACCATTTTTGTTCCCTTGAGCTTAATCTTGAGTTCTAACATCAAAAACCCTAAGCTAGAGTTGTTAAAACATCAAAACTTCTTCACCAAACTTGTTCTACACTTAATTCTTTACAAATCTAACCGATTAGAATTTGAATCCATCACTTTTTCCAACCTTGAGGGCACACAATCAGAGGTTAAGGAAGGGTTTGATGTTGGTGGGGAAGCTTTGAAGTGAAGCAAAAACACTCTAGAGCATCATTTGGAGCATAGAGCTCAAGAGCTCTCAGTAGGGTTTTCTGCTTTTCTTGTGCAATTTTTCAATTCTGTTTTGGCTTACCCTAATTCCGAAATTTTTGATGATATTGATGATTAACATATTGATATTGATGTATGAATTTTTGTGTTGGGTTTGGATGGTTTTAAAATGGTTTTCTCTCAAGTGAAGTTGGAACTAGGTTGCTGGATGGTTCCGTTCTGTGATCAGAATTTGTCACGAATTTTCTGGAAATTTTTTGGGTGGTTTCATGAGCCATGAAAATTATATGTTGTAGTTAACCTCTTAAACTATACACACGAATTTTCTTAGGAGTTAATTCTAAGGTTTGATACCTCAAAAAAATTGAGAACCGAATTGTACCTTGCTGTCGTGTTGTTGGAACTAAAGTGATAAACTTACCCGAATTTTTCACCATAGAAATTGATTGATTTAGCTCCTGAAATTTTTACACAAGACTAATAACATGTTGAAATACCTCTGTGAATTTTCTTGTACCATGATTCCATCGAATTCTAGGGCTAAAAATTCTGAGAACACAAGTCTGGACTATGAATTTGTGGCTTCTACCAGAATTGCCTATTTTATTGAAGTAGTTATATAACTCTGATTGCCCTGAAATTTTACAGGTTGTTTTAGACACATTGAAGTGTCATGTGAAATTTTCCTTAAGGTTGGAATGGTCGTTTAGTATGGTAATAAAATGTTGCACCTAGGACAATAACTCTGCCAAAGTGCTGGAAAGTAAAGATGAGATCCCTTAAATATGTCAAGGGCATGAAAGATCCCCTTCGGAGGTCAAGGGCATGAAAAGTAAGAAATAATATGAGATCCCCTTCGATGTACCAAGGGCACGTAAGGATAAGAATTATATATATGAGATCCCCTTCGACATATTGAGGGCACGTGAAGATGAGAATGATTTTAACATCTATGTTGAGACCAATGTATTTAAGTTAAAACTTGATAGTATATATTCTATATGATGATGTATTTGTATCAAGTGATTGAGTACTAAAAAGAATCCACTTCGGAAGGATGATTTTAGAACTTTAAAATGAACCGTGATATATGTTGCATGATTCACACTTTCTTAATAAACCGAAGTGGCTTGGGTGATGACGATGACATTATAAGTATGTGATTGGAATTGCCCTACGAGAATTGTGTAATTCTCACCCCTATGTGTTTCTGTTTGTCGCTTCCAGGTTAAGCTAGGGGACTACGATGCCGCTACGCAAAGGAACTCGGAACAGCAATATGTAGTAGTTAATGCTTTTGATATGTTCTACTTAGTAGAATAGATGTCTATGTAAATGTATTAGAGAACATATATGTACTAAAGCTCCTCTAAGCTTCCTTTTGTATTTGAATATGTATTTAATAAATGTTGTATTTTCCTTATAATATGTGTTATTATCATTATGCTTAGTTACTTTACAAGGCGATCGAGTTTGCTATAGATATTTAAGAAAGGTCCGCTAATTAGGAAGTAACAACTCTCAAGTATGGCGCCATGGCTTAAGAATGGGGTTGTACTTGGAGGATGTTACATTATGGTATCAGAGAGTTCATCCTTGTAGGACCTTGAGGAATGGACTGACTATGCTTCCAAAGTTAGATAAGTCATGCCTTGAATCTTATCTATATGATAAGATATAGGGTTTAGATATGCATGACAATCTAGTGGTGTTGTAGTTGGTTGCTATCACACTTAACTTAGTGTTGAGCTAATCAACTCAATATCTTTGTTTAGTGTGTTCAGGAACCAATGGAGAACCGTGGACGTACTAGGAACGAGGAACTTAACCGGACCACATGATGAGTACCCTCTGGGACATGGCTCCGATATGAGGACACAAACCACAACGACAAAGTAGGGTATTCACCATAATTGTTGAAAGGGATGTCACCACCCAAAATTTAACCTAAGGTAGTACGTTTAGGATTTGATTGAACCGTTGAATTGTGTGTGAATTCCTTGTTTGATTTATGAAAGTTTGTCTTTTGAGAATTGTTTTCAAAGGAATTTTGAGGGCAAAATTCTTTTTAAGGTGGGTGGTAATGTAACATCGAAAATCATTCAAAAATTAATTTGAGCTTTGTTATTTGTAATTTCAAAAATATAACTATGTAGCGATGATGAGGGCGGCCAACGACGTATAAAAAAAAAAATTTAAAAAAAAAAAAAAAAAAATTTCGGCCTGGGTGAATAGTAACCTTGTGGGCCCCATCTGCTCGCCGGGATAGCTGAAACCTAGATTTGGGCCATGGAGGTGCCCAAAATTAGGAAAACATGGGAACAAGGTTAGAAATAGGTAGGAATGATGATTTTATACCTGAAATTAATTTTCTGGATATTCTGGTTTTGGGATTGTCACCCGTTCTGAGATTTCGTGTGCGGTTTTTAACACCGAAAGACACTTTCATTACCACAAATGGATGCTACCCACCTAATCAAGACATGTGGAAGGCCAAGATTTCATCTTGGAATCCAAGATTAAATCCTAGCCATCCATCCTTGCCTTGTCATCAAGTTAATCATTTCCTTGACAAATATCTTGACTTGCCATTAATAACAAGCCTAGTCACCCATTCTTCTTAAAGAAAACACCTCCATTTCGTGGCCAGCAAGGGGGAGAAGAGAACAGCCACCATTTTTGTTCCCTTGAGCTTAATCTTGAGTTCTAACATCAAAAACCCTAAGCTAGAGTTGTTAAAACATCAAAACTTCTTCACCAAACTTGTTCTACACTTAATTTTATAATCTAACCAATTAGAATTTGAATCCATCACTTTTTCCAACCTTGAGGGCACACAATCAGAGGTTAAAGGAAGGGTTTGATGTTGGTGGGGAAGCTTTGAAGTGAAGCAAAAACACTCTAGAGCATCATTTGGAGCATAGAGCTCAAGAGCTCTCAAAGTAGGGTTTTCTGCGTTTCTTGTGCAATTTTTCAATTCTGTTTTGGCTTACCCTAATTCCGAAATTTTTGATGATATTGATGATTAACATATTGATATTGATGTATGAATTTTTGTGTTGGGTTTGGATGGTTTTAAAATGGTTTTCTCTCAAGTGAAGTTGGAACTAGGTTGCTGGACTTGTTCCTTCCGTGATCAGAATTTGTCACGAATTTTCTGGAAATTTTTTTGGGTGGTTTCATGAGCCATGAAAATTATATGTTGTAGTTAACCTCTTAAAATATACACACGAATTTTCTTAGGAGTTAATTCTAAGGTTTGATACCTCAAAAAAATTGAGAACCGAATTGTACCTGCGCCGTCCGTGTTGTTGGAACTAAAGTGATAAACTTACCCGAATTTTTCACCATAGAAATTGATTGATTTAGCTCCTGAAATTTTTACACAAGACTAATAACATGTTGAAATACCTCTGTGAATTTTCTTGTACCATGATTCCATCGAATTCTAGGGCTAAAAATTCTGAGAACACAAGTCTGGACTATGAATTTGTGGCTTCTGACCACCAGAATTGCCTATTTTATTGAAGTAGTTATATAACTCTGATTGCCCTGAAATTTTTACAGGTTGTTTTAGACACATTGAAGTGTCATGTGAAATTTTCCTTAAGGTTGGAATGGTCGTTTAGTATGGTAATAAAATGTTGCACCTAGGACAATAACTCTGCCAAAGTGCTGGAAAGTAAAGATGAGATCCCTTAAATATGTCAAGGGCATGAAAAGATCCCTTCGGAGGTCAAGGGCATGGAAAGTAAGAAACAATATGAGATCCCCTTCGATGTACCAAGGGCACGTAAGGATAAGAATTATATATATGAGATCCCCTTCAACATATTGAGGGCACGTGAAGATGAGAATGATTTTAACATCTATGTTGAGACCAATGTATTTAAGTTAAAACTTGATAGTATATATTCTATATGATGATGTATTTGTATCAAGTGATTGAGTACTAAAAAGAATCCACTTCGGAAGGATGATTTTAGAACTTTAAAATGAACCGTGATATATGTTGCATGATTCACACTTTCTTAATAAACCGAAGTGGCTTGGGTGATGACGATGACATTATAAGTATGTGATTGGGATTGCCCTACTGAGAATTGTGTAATTCTCACCCTATGTGTTTCTGTGTTTCCCGTGTCGCTTCCAGGTTAAGCTAGGGGACTACGATGCGCTACGCAAAGGAACTCTGAACAGCAATATGTAGTAGTTAATGCTTTTGATATGTTCTACTAGTAGAATAGATGTCTATGTAAATGTATTAGAGAACATATATGTACTAAAGCTCCTTCTGAGCTTCCTTTTGTATTTGAATATGTATTTAATAAATGTTGTATTTTCCTTATAATATGTGTTATTATCATTATGCTTAGTTACTTTACAAGGCGATCGAGTTTGCTATAGATATTTAAGAAAGGTCCGTAATTAGGAAGTAACAACTCTCAAGTATGGCGCCATGGCTTAAGAATGGGGTTGTACTTGGAGGATGTTACACGAGTCATGGAACGTTCATGCTTGTGCTACCTATATGTATATATATGATAGTGTGATCATGTTCATAAGGCCATTGTGTTTATATTTTGTATATGCCTGTGAAGAGTTTTATCTTCCTTTTATGTCATGATAGATGAATGTACGGGTCTTATCACGTTTTGTTTTAAAATGTTCAAAAAAAAAAAAATTTAGCTGATTTTTACTAAAGTATTTCCAAGTCAAAAGATAAGAACTGAAAACAAAAGAGTAATAACTAATAATTAACTTGAACGTGTCCTAGGCATGTTAGGTTAAATATTAGGGTGTTACACTTTGTCCTCACTCACATGCTTCCTAGAAAAACTTCCTAAGAGGTCACCCATTCAAAATTTCTCCAAGTCAAGTACGCTTAACTTGGAGTTCTTTTGTAATAGGCTACCGAAGAAGATGCATCTTTGTTGGCATAGGTAGTACCAATCAATTCATATAAGTCATCCTCAACTTAGTCCCATACCTATACAGCCTCAAGATCCCTTTCATTCTAATGTGTAATCGGTTCATTCATCTATCCCTCCGCTTAGAGGCATTGCCAAGAGCCGCTCTTTGTCCGTGCCTTCCTACACCGTGATCATTTCCCGTCCTCGTCTCTACAAAGTAAGTAGCATGAATGCCTCTTATCAAACTCCCTTATACTTAAGCCTTTACATGTCCTCATGTGAAAATAAAATCAGGCCTAGGCATGGATAAGAAGCAGTATACAAGGAATTAAGATGTGTTGACTAAAAGATTTTCAAATAAATGTTGATGACTAAATATAAGGAACAGGATACATATTCTTTTATAAATTAATATTTCAATATATAAGAAAGGAAAGTTATGTACTATGTCTTTTTCTTTTAGAAAAAGGTCAGATTAAAAATAACATCAATAGCAAAAGTTGGTCTACCCCTTATTCCCATTACTACTCGATCAACACAAAAGGAAAGAAATCTGCATATACTTCTTTTTGCCAAGCTCATATTTCTACAGATCATGAAAAGCAAATCAACGACATAGATGGAACAAATCATGGACAAATATGATTAACAAGGAAAGAATATTTGAGTCTTTATTTCTAGACCAGAATATTGCTATTAGAAGGCACAATCTTGGGCACATCAAGAAATAGATCGAAGAAAACCTCTCAATCAAACAAGCTCTTTAAAGAAAATGTTCAGCTTCTTCAAAGTGCAGACCACACACTAATATACCTAGAGAAGAATTCGCAAGGAGCTTAGCAACCGTGCCCTTTACACTATCGTCTAAGAGTGATCTATTTGTCTCAAATAAAACATTTTTTATTGTAGTTTTGGGCATTGAGCATACCATTCCGTTTTAGTCTCGTTTTGTAAGTACTTTGGTGAAATAGCCTTGAAGTGAAGTATTCACTATAGTAAAGGCTTTGAAAGAGTATTTGGATCAACTAAAAAATCTGTAATAGTGTTTACTCGAAGCTTAGTGGAATCTCACCAATTGGTGAGAACTGATGTAGACTTCTAGAGTTGGAAGTCGAACCAGGATAAACTTGTTGTACTACGTTCTTCTATCCCTTTTCTCTTATATTTATTTATTTCGCTGCTCTCATAAAAATATATTAGAATTAAAAATAATCTCTTATTTTATTAGTAGATTGTCATTAACTACATTATTCGCTTGAGATTGTTTTAATCTATGTTCAGTGTGTAGCATTTGAATAAACGAAAAGAAAGCGACTTGATTCAAACCCCCTTTCTCAAGTCACCTGGTACCATCAATTGGTATCAGAAGTTTATCTCAGGGGTCAAGCTTAATAGCTTGGAGGATAAAGATCCAAGGACCGTGATGGCCAACATAGTATCCTGACCTGAATCTAAGGGCAATCCACCACTCGTCCACCATTCTTCAATGGAGAAAACTACTCCTACTTGGAAAGAATGCATGAGAATTACATTCATGCAGATTACTCACTTTGGAGAATCATCATGAAGGACCAGAATTACCAATGAAGGAAGATGAAAATGGAATTAAACTTCCAAAGACTTGAAGAATAATGGACAGCTGAAGATGAAAAGAAAATTGAACACAATGCTAAAGCAGTTAACACTATGCTTTGTGCGATTAGTTTTGAGGAATACAGAAAATTCTAAATGAGAACAAAAGGAAATGTGGGATAAGCTTCAACTAACTCATGAAGGAACTAAGCAATTAATGCAAACGAAGGTAGACATGCTACCATGTACGTGCTCTTTCATATGAAAGAGGATGAGAAGATCGATTAGATGTTTGAAAGATTTGCATCATCATAAATAACTTGGACGTGTCCTGAAACACTACTCAGAACGAAGAACTGGTAAGAAAATTTTTAAGATCTCTAACTAAACCTTGGCTTTCAAAATTGCAGTATAGAGATGTAATGCCTCGATTTCTGCCGTGAGTACAAATGACCAAAATACCCCTAAGATCGCTTTCGCCCTGAATTCGAGGCAGCGACCGGAGTCCTCGAATGGGTCAACTCAATGTTTAAAGGGGATTATATCTGTTATGTTTGATATTGAGATGAGAATCTCGTTTTCTAAACTTTCGGCTCAAAATGACCAAAATACCCCCTTTGTTCTACGGGTAAAAGGTCCCATTTGAGCCCGAAACTTTTCCAGGAAGTTTGAAATGATGTTTTTGAGTGGTATTTGATGTATAGTTGGGCTTAGAGGTTCTTGAGAGTTTAGTGTAAAATTACCATTTTGCCCTAGAATAGTGTACAGTGAGCCTAATGACGCAATTAAGCAAACCTAAGCAATATTAGGCTCTAATTGAAGATTAATTTATTTCGATAATTAATCTAGAGTCAAAATAATTTATTAAGGTTAATTAGAACCTAAGATTGCTTAGATAAACTCTAATTGCATTCTTTAATTCAAGATTCCTAGTCATGGAATCTTGAATAGTATTTTCTCTCTCCAATTCCTTAAATTAAGGAATTGTGCCATACCTCATTTGACTAAGAAAATGAATTTAATTTGTTAATCTATTATGACCACTCCCTAATCAAGTCTTGACATCCTTAATTAACCAATTACCTCACCTAAACACCTTCTTACAAACTCCTAATCAAAACCTTAATCAAAGAAACACCTAAACACATCCTTAAACCACAATTACATGAACAAAATCCCTTCCCCCTTGGCTGATATGTTGCCAAATTCCCATCCCCAAATTGTGTCACATGTTGTTTTAATTCTCATTCAAAGAGCCATGCCTAGGCCATACTTCAAGCCATGCTTTGCCCATACCTCACCATGCCTTAACCATGCTTGCACCCATACCCATTCAAGAGATATTTTTCCTTTTTCCCCCTAAGCAACCGGCCACTCCTCCCTCCTCTAGGCCATCCATGAGCTCTCAATCTTCTATAAATACACTAGCTTGAAAGCTCTTTGAATGTTTACACACTTGACCAAACTTCAAGCTTTCTTCCCAAACTCAAGGAACCTCTTTTCCTCCTCCCTTGGCCGAGTTCTTCATCAAGTTTCCAAGAAGGATTTCCTTCTCTTTTCCTCTCAAGAAACAAAGCTTTCCTTCCTCTCTTCAAGACTTCTTTAGGTAGGGGTTTATTTTCCAAGTTTTGTGTGCTTCCTTTAAGGAAAGTTCTAGTTTTCTCTTGGTTTCAAGTCTTCTTCTCTCCTTTTATTTTCGGCCTAGAGCCTTTGTTGAGAAAAAACTTTGGCTTGATGATGAGGTTTCAAGATAATGGACTTGTGATGTCATGTGAGAAACCTCTAAAGCTTGAAACAACTTGGTCTTGGACCATACATGCTTGTGTTTCTTTCTTTTCCTTGGTTTTATTTTTCAATTCCTTTTCTTTTCCCCTTGAATGATTTCGGTTTCCTTTTCCTTTGTTTGAACAAAGTTTGCTAAAAATATTGAGTAGATCACAAAAGTTTTGTTAAGAAAATTAATCACATGTTTTCAAAGAGCTCTAAGCTTACCCTTGCCAACCTTAAAGTTGGTCGGCCGTTCTAAGAGTTTACTCTAGATTGAAGCCCATGAGCAATAAAATAAAGAATATGAGTAGTTTTATTTATGATGTTTTGTTGAGTGTTGGTGTTTTGTCTTAGTCCACACTCATGAGCTTGATGATGAAGTTCAAACCAAAGTCTTCTTGAAGATTTGGTGCTAAGAACTCTAAAGCTCATTCCCCATTTGTTAAGATACATGTTGGGTTAGGCTAGTAATGTCCCTCTAAAGTCTTGCAAGAGCTCTAGTAAAGATAAAACAAGTTGCATTCATGTTTAAGTTTATGCCTTGCATAGCATGTTTATTTTGATGCCATCACTAAACTCTCAAGAACAACTAAGTGAACTTGCATTATCATGTTTAATTTCCCCAAGCTTGCATTTCATGTTTACATTTCAAGTCATCACTTAAACTTAAAGATAATAATGAGGTTGCATCTCATATTTATTTTATGCACTCACTTTATTTTATAAAAGTAAAATAAGTGCATTGCATGTTTAAGTTTATGTTATCACCTAAATACCCTAGAGCTCAAAGACTTGCCCTAAGTATCTTCAAAGGGAAACTTTAGCCATAAAAAAAGTGGATGTGTTTTAGTATGATACAATGATGGTTTGATTTTGTAAAATGTAAGGATGATTTCAGGAAAATGTTGGAAAAATGTTTTATGAGGTCTCAAGGTGTTTAAATAGCTTGGAATGTGTCAAAAATCATGTTTTCTCAAATTTCAGGTTTTGGTAATCGATTAACACCATATGTAATCGATTATGAGAGTGGTTTTCGAAGGGTTTTTGTTTGGTAATCGATTACCATACAATGTAATCGATTACCAAGGTTGTTCTTCATGGCCAGAACTGGTCCTTAAAGCCCTGGAATCGATTACCTATTTGTGTAATCGATTACTCCGATGTTCTTTATTTTCCTAAAGAGATTAACCTAGGTAATCGATTACCATCCCATGTAATCATTACCCAGTTGTTTTGAACCCAGAATAAAATTTAGTCCCTCGTAATCGATTACCAGGCACATGTAATCGATTACCAAACACCCTTTTTGCTCATGAAATTATTCCAAGAGAAAGACTAGTAACTCGTATGCATTTATAACATGATTTTATTGTGCGTGATACATACTTTTGGTCTTCTATCTTGTTGGCCACTGTATAAATTCTGTTCTAAGGTGTTAAAATGTGTAAAATTATGTTTGAGTGAAGCAAGGATCGATTTAGAGAAGTTAGAAAAGTATATGTAACTTGAAAGGATTAAAATGAGAATTATAGAACACTTATATGCACAAGATATGCATTCTGTTCCAGCATGTTAAACTAAGGAAAGTGGTTTTAATTAGTGAACATGTGTAGGAAATCCCTCATAATTGGTTTAGGAGTTAATTATAAAGCCATAGGTGAAGACGGATCTTAAAAAGGGTCTAAACGGAAATTCTAGAACCCCTAATCATATGATAATTTTCTGCCCAAAATGCATAATGCTGTTTGGAATTTTTAGTAAGCCTAAATCTTAATGAGAATTATAGGTAATGATCCCCTAGGTGTTATAAAATCCATAATGAAGGTTAGCATAATTGGAACATAATTTTAAGACCCGTAAGGGCCAAAGCATAAGACACCATAGGATAGGAGGTGTGATGTGAGCATGAGATCGAGTGAGCATATTCTTAATGATGAGGTTATGTTAACATATTGAGCATGAAACTCTATGTGTATAATTGGCATGTTGATGTGATGAGTGTTATGCCATGATTTGAGATGCATGAGGTTCGAAATATGAATGAGTTAGAAGAGTATGCTCATATGAACTAGAAAGTTATTAATTGAGAAAGTCCCATAAGAATGATATGTGTGATTGAGATTATGTGGCATGACTCAAATTTGAGGAAATTCTGAGTGTAGCTATTATGCCGAATTTCCATCAAATTTGAGGGACTTAAGAGAGTTTTGAAAATAAGATGTTTAATGTGACATGCCGAGACGTATTCTCCTTACGATGAAGGTAAAACCGTGAGGGCATTGACATTAGCCTCCAAAGCGGACAAACTCGCTGGTTTTAACCAGTTGATGCGTTTCGAAGAAGGAAAAAGTCCCATGATGGGTGATCCTTAGGCCCCCTACCCGTACTCTAGGAGTCGGGATTATTATGATTATGATTATGATTCGCTTATCAAGAGGATAAGTAAGAACTAGTGACGACTAGTTAAGGTATGAGCTCATAGCCTAGTTTTAGGGGTGCGGTTACTATTATGATACTTAATGTCACAAGTTTGAGAAGAAGGAATGTTGTTCATGAGAAGTTACATGCCACTTATATGATGATTAATTATTGTTGGTTTGCCTAAAATATTACCATGCATTCATGTTCTGCGATGTTCATACATGCATTAAGATTCATCATAAAAGACATAACCTTGGATAATTATCTTTATAAAAACCTCATAATGAACCTTTGCATGATTAACCCTTTCATAATAAACCCAAGGTTTCTGGGGACATAAACAATGACACTAGGATAGAGGTTTTCCCTATTGAGATTCTTTGTAAGATTCTCACCCCTCTCTGTTTCTTTCCGTTACGTCTTTAGACACCGATGGCGTCGTTCATGATCTTCATTGATCCGCCCGGGAGGTGCACTATGACCCTGAGCATCAGTCCTACCACTTCCAGGGTCATTGTGAGGTGCGCATTTTTGTGTACGTGGGATACCCATTTGCTTTCCCGTCTCCAGCTATCACTTCACTCTGACTTCACCTTTTGGCGACGACTGATCTTTGAGAGGACGCGACCCCGAGACGAGTAGACCGTCGTGCTTGCCCTTTTCATCCGGCACATGGATATCCCGAGTATGTTCCCCGTTCTCAATCAGAGGCCGATCCTTCGGAGGGCTCTTCCCTTCGTTCCCTATGGATCTCGTGGAGGTAGCGAGGACACTGTCACCCGACGCATGCAAGGCGTGTTCGACAGCCCGAGAGGTGACCACGTCGTGGAGGCCACGCCGTTTCCTCCATTCCCATGCCTAGATCTCCGCTTCATTGGGCTACATCCGAGGAGCTCCGTCAGTTCGTGGGCTACATCTCCCCATCGAGGATCAGCGTCATCAGGAGGCATGGAGGGTGAGGGTAGTGATAGTTGGGAGTCTTATCTTTTGGGAATTTACCATGTACTTGCTTTTATTTTTCCTTTCGTTTATATATTTCCAGCCTCATGTACTGCAAGCTCTACCCACGTATATGGGTAAAACTTTATGCATTTCTTTTATATTCCGTGGTTATGTACTAAACTATGTTAATTAATGTTATGATGAATGTTTTCATGATTGAGGTGTTCTTTATTGCTTTTGTCTTGTATGATTTATTTGCTCTTCCACTTTACGTTTCATTTATGTCATACGCGAAGGCTCGCACTTTGTTTTACATATTCTATTTCAAAAAAAATTTATCTGATTTTCCGTAAGTTATTTTACAAATGATGTTCAAAAGGAAGTAATAACTAATAGTTAATCTTAATACGTTCTAGGTGTGTTGGGTTAAATATTAGGGTGTTACACAGGAAGGTAGAGACATTAGTTCTCTCACATACGATGAACTACGAGGAAACCTCATTGCATATGAAACCACACACTTGAGAGAAGAAGTAGGAGATAAAAGAAAGAAAGGACTAGCATTAAAATAAAAAATGGTTGAAGCAGAAAGAATCAGAATCAGAATGTTCATACATAGATGATTTCAGCCTTTGGCCAAAAAGATTATGAAACTTTGGAAAAGAAGAAAGTCAACTAGAAGCAACACGTCAAGAAGAGAGGTTGCAAAGAAAGAATTCAGCAAAAATGATTTCATCTACCATTATTGCAAACAACCTGGTCACTTCAAAAACGAGTGTCCACTCTTACTAAACAAAGAAGAAGCCAAGAAAACAAAAAGGAAAGGGTTGTTGTCTACCTGGAAGATCTTGAAAATGATACTTCAAGTAGTGAAGATGAAGATGATTCAACATATATGTGCTTCATGGAAAGAAGATGAAGAGGTAGATTTCGCTAAATTATCGCATGATGATCTGATTGATTTTGTTGATGAAATACTTGAAAATTCTAAGATTATGTCTTCTAAATACTCTGCATTAAAAAGGAAAATAAAAGTTGAAAGAAGAAGTAGCTACTTAAAAAACGTTTCTACCAAGGAAACTGAAAATAATTTACTGCATGAGAAGGTTAAATCTCTTACAAAGGATTTAGCAAGTTTTGTAAATGGAACTGAAAATTTAAACATGCTCCTTGGTCAGCAAAAATGTGCAATTGATAAAGCAAGACTAGGATTTGAATACATAATCAAAATAGGTTTTATAAAAATCTATTTAATAAAAATGCTGCATCATCTTCTAATACAAACTCATATAAATCTAAGGAGCACAAAAGATTTCTTAGAAAACCCTCAAAGAAATATAACAAAGTCAGCACATGGAATAATTAATTGTTATAAATGTAACTCAAATGATCATGGACCTAGAGATTGTTTCATATTCTGGGATTGGACAAATGGTAAGCGTACACCTATCTTACATCAATATAATGCAAAAGGTGAAAAGGGAAATGCTAACTTTAAAGGATCCAGACAAATTTGGATACCTAAAACTACTGCCTTTATAGATTTGTTTGGAAGCCAAAAGGAAACATGAGCTATGGTACCTTGATAGTGGATGCTCAAGGCACATGACTGGAAAACACTAATGTTTCAACAACTGAAAAATATGATGGAGGACAAGTAACTTGGAGACAATGCAAAAGGGCTCATTGTAGGAAAAGGTAAAATAGGTAAATCCTCTACCACTACTATTGATGAAGTATGTCTAGTTATTGGGCTGAAACATAATTTAATTAGCATAAGTCAACATCTTTGACAGTTCTAAATGTGTTGTTCAAAAACTAACTAACAAAGAAATACTCTTTACCTACCAAAGACATGGAAATGTTTATGGTGTAACATTAGAAGATCTAAAGATCAAAATGTCAAATGTTTTTCCTTAATTCAAAATGATAAATGGCTTTGGCATAGAAGATTGGGTCATGCTAGCATGCACCAAATCTCTAAGCTCATAAAAAGGGACTTGGTGAGAGGCATTCCAAAAATCAAGTTTGATAAAGACTTAGTTTGTGATGCATGCCAAAAGGGCAAGCAAACTAAGACATCTTTTAAGCCTAAGAATGTTGTCTCTACTACAAGACCCCTTGAATTACTTCATCTTGATCTTTTTGGACCTACTAAAACACAAAGTCTGGAGGGAAAAGTATTGCTTTGTCATAGTTGATGATTTTTCAAGATTTGGTTAGGTTTATTTCTAGCTCATAAAGATGAAGCATTCAATCTTTTTGAAAATTTTTGCAAAAGGACACAAAATGAAAAAGGAACTTCAATTGTCTCCATTAGAAGTGACCATGGAACTGAGTTTGAAAACCATCTCTTTGAGTCCTTTTGTGATGAAAAAGGAATTGCTCATAACTTTTCTTGTCCAAGGACTCCTCAACAAAATGGAGTTATTGAAAGGAGAAATTGATCTTTACAAGAAATGGCTAGAGCAATGATCTGGAAATGATTTACCAAAATATTTTTGGGCTCAAGCTATAAATATAGCCTGCTATGTATTAAACAGAACCTTGATTAAGCCCTTAATTAAAAAAAAAAAAACCCCTTATGAGCTTTGGAATGGGATCAAACCAACATTGCACTATCTTCATGTTTTTGGATGCAAATGTTTCATTCTCAGGAACAAAGATAATCTGGAAAATTTGATGCTAAAACAAATGATGCAATCTTTCTTGGATATTCATTAAAAAGTAAAGCATATAGAGTATTTAATAAGAAGAAAAAGTGGAAGAAATAATGCATGTAGTTTTTTGTGAAACTAACAAAGAATGCAAGTGAAAAGACTACTAAGGATGACAGAGAGCATTTAGGAATAGGCACAAAATCAGTGAGGAGGAACTGAGAATGACAGCCTTAAAATCTCACAGAAAATCAGGAGATATCTCATGAAACTTGGAGAGAAGCTTCTACAGAAGACTCCTAAGAATCACAGGAGCTTGAACCTAGAACATCCATAAATGCTGAAATTAAAAAGCCAAAGGAGTGGAAACATTGCAGCTATCCTCATGAGTTCATTATTGGAGATCCTTCGCAAGGAATAAAAACAAGATCATCATTCAAGCATAGCAACATAGCTCTCCTATCTAACATTGAACCTAAATCAATAAATGAAGCCTTGGAAGATGAAGCCTAAAAGCAATGAAAGAGGAGTTGCTGCAATTTGACAAAAATCAGTTTGGACACTTGTTCCTAAACCTGAAAATTGTTCCATAATTGGAACAAAATGGGTATTTAGGAACAAACTGAATGAAAGCGGTAAGATAATAAGAAATAAAGCAAGGCTGGTAGCTCAAGGATATAACCAACAAGAAGGTCTAGATTTTGATGAGACATATGCTCCAGGAGCCCGAATGGAAGCCATTCGGATGCTTGTAGCATATGCAGCTCACAAAAGCTTTAAATTATTTCAAATGATATAAAAAGTGATTTCTTAAATGGATTTATTAGTGAAGAAGTCTATGTAAAACAACCTCCAGGCTTTGAAATTGAAGATTTTCCAGATTATGTGCTCAAACTTTTAAAAGCACTCTATGGTCTTAAACAAGCACCAAGAGCATGGTATGAAAGATTAAGTACATTTCTTATTAAAAATGGTTTTGAAAGAGGAAATGTAGACATTACTCTCTTCCCTAAAAACTCCAACAATGATTTTATTTTAGTACAAGTTTATGTTGACGATATCATTTTTGGATCAACTAATAAAGATTTATGAGAAGAATTTTCAAAGTTGATGACTTGTGAATTTGACATGAGTTTAATTGGGAGTTTTTTTCTTGGGCTGAAGTAAAGCAAACTCTAGACGGTACATTCCTTTGTCAAGAAAAATACACCAAAGAAATAATTAAGAAGTTTGGAATGGACAAGGCAAAGCCAATGGGAACTCCTATGCATCCCTCAATCAAACTTGACAGATGAAGAAGGAAAACCGGTAGATGAAACAAGATACAAAAGAATCATTGGTTCCCTAATGTACCTAACATCTTCAAGATCTTACATATCCTTTAGTGTTGGGCTATGTTCACGATTTCGACAAGTCCCAAGGAATCACATCTGTTAGAGTAAAAAGAATCCTAGATACCTCCATGGAACATCAAGTCTCGGCTTATGGTATCCCAAAACAGAAAATTTTGAACTAATTGGATTCTGTGATGAAGATGATGCAGGTGAAGGATTGATAGAAGGAGTACCAGTGGACACCGCACATATTTGGGAAACTCACTTATATCATGGACAAGCAAAAAGCAAAATACAGGAGCCTTGTCCAGAGGAGAAGCAGAGTACATGGCTGCATCGAGCCTTGCACACAGTTATGGGAACATCAATTAGTTGATTATCAATTATCTTGCTTGAACATTCCTCTTTATTGTGATAATATGAGTGCAATTAACCTTACAAAGAATCCTGTGTTGCATTCTAGGACCAACCATATAGAAATTAGACACCATTTCATAAGGGAACATGTACAAAAAGGCCATATAGAAATCTATTTTGTAAGGTTAATAATCAAGTTGCAGTATCTTAACTAAACCTATTCTAGAAGAGAGATTTTGTCATCTTAGACAAGAATTAGGGATGGTAACTTCATGCATTCTGAACTAGACATAAACATATTTTACATACATTCAATTTTACAAAATCTCATCTTATATATCTAGTTGTCTCATATTTTTTTATGAGATGTTCATGGCTATCCACAAGCAAATGATGAAGACAAACAATGAACAAGATCTGGAAAATATTATATGCACTGTGCAATAATCTAGATCCATGTTCTTCTTTCTGACTCAGAAGGAGAAACTCATTAATGGAAAATTTTTCTTAAGCCCAAGAACAAAATACAAAGTGATATATGAATGCTGGGCTTGTTTTTATCTCTAACTTGGCCCATTTATCCTTTTCCCTTAACTCATATTTTAAAGGGAAAGGAAAAGCCTATCCTCTTCTCACATAAGCCACCATTCTCTCACTCTCACACTTGGCTCTCTCTCCGTCACCGTCTCTCACTCACACCCTCCTATCCTCCTCTCCTCCTTTTTTTTCTTCCACCGCCATCACCTCTTCACCTTCAAAGCACTCACATCACCACTCCCAAACACCTACACTCCCTTCCTTCGCAAAACTTCAACATGCCGCGTATCAAGACCACGGCTTGCAAAAATGTTGGCGGCATTGGGATGACCACTCTCACTAGCGATGACTCCAGCAACAACCAAGAGTCTCCGCCGTCAACAATCTCTGGGAAGACGGAGCTGCACCGTCGAAGCTATCCCCAAATCCTCCGAGACGATAAATCCATAAACCATCATGGCGAGAAGAGTTCCATCTCATCAAGTACCCCCCATACTTCACTCAAAACCCCAATCCATACATCTGGTAATGATCCTACTCCCTCACACTCTGTTGGACATAATGTGGCTGATTCCATTGATTTTGATCAAACCATGTTCTTATTTGCTAAAAACTTTATCAAGTATAAAGAATCTTTTTCCAATCGGTCCATTTGGATTCCCACTTAATTGATCTATCAATTCTGGAGTCAAAAGGACTTAATTTTGAGCCCTTTTTTTGGTACAAGGATGGTTACCCCTTTGAGACGAACACGTCTACCCTCTCATGGTTAGGCTTTTTTATAATAATCAATGGGTCCTGTGTTAATCATATGTAAAGGGAAAACGAATCGAATAGATTTTGAGACCATCTGAATGTTCTTCATATCCCAAAAAGGTGCTCACCTGGACCGCTCTCAAAAATGGGATAACACCCTTCCCATATCATTTCAAGATGCCATCTCACCCCTCTGCACAAACATTTCCTCCATTAACTTCCAAAAAACTCACAAATAGGACACTATCACATCACTTGTCCAAGCTTCATCGCATTCTCACTTATGTCATTATCCCCAAAGGAGGTAGCCGCGAACGTGTGTCTTACATGGAGACACTAATTCTTTACCGTCTTATTCAAAAGTCTCCCTTATCCTTTGGTTTCCTCATGATGAAACACATGGCTGAATGTGCAAACAATGCCAAATCTGTGTCTCTTCCATATGGCATGATCATTACTGCCTTTTGAACACTTTTATGTGAGTTTAGAAGGAGAAAACTATGATGTTGTTTCTGCCACCTTCACGGTAGGTCCACTCAACCCTCTTGGACCTCCTAAAAGAAAAAGTTCTTGTATCTCACCGCTCAAGGCAATCGTGCATCAACAAAAAAGGGAAGCCCATTGTTCACACTCTATCTATTCTCTAAACTCAATCCCCTACACCTATGCCAAAATCACCTCTACCAAAGAAACACAAGACCATTTCTAAGCCCTCCACCTCCAAAAAGAAGCCAGCTCTCTCATCTCCCAAGTTTCATAAATCCAAATCTGCGTTGTCAACTCCAAATATTCCACAATCCAATGCCCTGACAATACTAGCCTGAAAAAATCCTCACTGAAATGGCTCTTGAAATGAAGGATTATCTGCACATAAACAGATTAAGTACCATGTTCTCACAAAGATCAAAAGTCCTATGCAAAAGATTGTGGCAATCGTATTGACCGTTGGAATCTCATTCTTAAACATCTTGATCATCATTCATCTTCCTCCAGGACCTTTGCATCACCTGCTACCTCTGATGACTGAATCTCTAATGCTTGATGCCATGGACTGAAACTGAATTTTTTGTTGCTCCTTTTTGTGATTGAAGTTCTTTCTGGAATCCTCTTGATGACAAAAGGGAGAATTAATCAAATAAGATCAGTTAAGTACTATGAAAAAATTATATGTTAAGTACTCTTATGTTTAGTTCTTATGGGTATTATGACAAAATTATGAATTATCATCATCATGCTGTATTACATCATTCATGTCTTTGGAATATATGCCAATAAATTATCACTACTATGTTGATCATCTAATGATTGAAAAATCTGGCTCTGGATATGTGAATCACAATTAGATACATGGACCTGGATGCTGAGATAGCTAGATGCTAATCAAGTTGCAATGCATGAATTCATGAGTTCTATATGCACTTTATATGTATAATCAACATCATTTGTATTCGATGAACCTTTGAAAAACATAATGCTAAATTCAAGGGGAGCCTATCTTTAGGGAGTATTTTATGCCTCTTTATATCTCATACTTGTATTTGTCATCAAGGGAGAGAATGTTGACTAAAAGATTTTCAAAATAAATGTTGATGACTAAATACAAGGAATAGTATACACATTCTTTTATAAATTAATATTTCAATATATAAGAAAGGAAAGTTATGTACTTGTGTCTTTCTTTTAGAAACGGGTCAATTTAAAAATAACATCAATAGCAGAAGTTGGTCTACCCTTTATTCCCATTACTACTCAATGAACACAAAGGAAAGAAATCTGCATATACTTCTTTTTGTCAAGCTCATATCTTTGCAGATCATGAAAAGCAAATCAATGACATAGATGGAACAAATCATGGACAAATATGATTAACAAGGAAAGAATATCTAGTCTTTATTTCTAGACCAGAATATTGCGTTAGAAGGCACAATCTTGGGCACATCAGAAATGGATCGAAGAAAATCTCTCAATCAAACAAGCTCTTTAAAGAAAATGTTCAGCTCTCTTCAAAGTGCAGACCACGCACTAAATACCTCAAGAAGAATTCGCAAGGAGCTAAGTGCCCTTTACACTATCGTCCAAGAGTGATCTATCTGTCTCAAATAAAACATTTTTTATTGTATTTTTGGGCATTGAGCATACCATTCTGTTTCAGTCTCATTTTGTAAGTACTTTGTTGAAATAGCCTTGAAGTGAAGTATTCACTGAGAGTAAAGGCTTTGAAAGAGTATTTGGATCAACTAAAAAATCCTAATAGTGTTTACTCGAAGCTTAGTGGAATCTCACCAATTAGTGAGACCTGGATGTAGACTTCAAAGTTAGAAGTTAAACCAGGTATGAACTTGTTGTGCTAAGTTCTTCTATCCATCTTCTCTTATATTTATTTATTAGCCTTAATAAAAAAAAATTAGAATTAAAAATAATCTCATATTTTATTAGTAGATTTTTGTTAACTAAATTATTTCTTTGAGATTGTTTTAATCTATGTTCATGTGTAGCATTTGAATAAATGAAAAGAAAGCGACTTGATTCAATCCCCCTTTCTCAGTCACCTTGTACCATCAAGATGTAACATAAAGACTAAATTCCTAACTCTACTAACTTTAAAAATGCATGATGCATGAAAAGAATTAACAATACACCAATCCAATGGACCTAGAGGCACAAACAATAGGCTAATACACTAACAATCAAGAGGATCTCAACAAGAAAGGCATGAACAAAGACATAGAACATAGGATAGAATCCACATACATGATGCATGGATCAAGAACAAAAATCATCCCAAGGTCAGTGTTTGTCACCCATTCATTCAAGTGTTTTTAGTTAAGATGTACACCCAATCACCTCAAATAAAATTGCATTACCATAGGCTTGCCACGAGTCTCATTCTCCATTCATTACGTACACACGCACATTGAATCAAGAGTACTTGTATTGGGTTGTAATGAGGCTTAGGTGAAGGTGGGTAAATATATAGGCTAATAAAATTAAACCTCTAGTCAAAGAAGAGCAAATGCATACGCCAAAAGTATAAATGCTTAGGGTACAATTTGTCTAACTTAATACATACACAGGCCTTTAATTTGCAATATGCACACCTATTCAAATTTTACAACATTTTTCTTTACTTCTCTTTTTTTTTCTTTTTCTTATATTTTCTTGGTGTGCTACTTGCTAAATTTTTTTTTTGGCCACTCATAAATACACATTATCCCTCCCCCACACTTAAATTGGGATATGTCCTCATGCTCCCCCCACACTTATACTCAAGCATATAGAAGAAATCATAAACACTTCCTCAAGCACCGAAAGATTTTCTTCATGCTCTTGATCCAGTTGGGCTTGGTTTGGGTTCAGAGTTCCTCTAAACGACAGCTTGGTTTCCCTTACGGAATTCTCAAACCGGACATGCTTGAGTCTCTCAGCGGGTTACGATGTCGCCCTGATGGTCTATCCATTTGAACATTATTTGCATGGATCTTGCCATGTCCTGGTGGGCCGTCTCTCTACTCCGATCGCTCGAAGTCCTATCCCCCGGTCGCACCATTGTTCCTAACCACACAAAACAATAAACACTGAGGTGATGAGGCTCATACTCCATGTAAAATGAGCTAGTTACCATGGTACATATGCACATACAGGGGTCATGCATTCCTATCCTATAACTTATTCTATCAATTAGGCACTACACATGACATAACTATCGCATCATGCTTAAGAAGCAAGGTCAGTCTAATCCTCATCTCCATGAAAACTTGAATCTTATACCAAAATGTAACACCCTAATATTTAACCTAACACGCCTAGGATGCATTCAAGTTAATTATTAGTTATTACTCTTTTATCTTAGTTCTTAAATTTAAGGTTTATAAAATACTTAGCAAAATATGGGTAAAATTTTTTGAACTTTAAAATCAAAATGTGAGCCGCGCATATAAAAATAAATTACATTATCCATTTCGTGTATAAGAAGAGAAGAAATAGAAAGTGTTATAGGCATTCATGAATTACAAATGAAACACAAAATCATGAGTAGAAACATATCATTATAGATTCATATATATATATATATATACATATATATCACTAACATCAAGTGTCCTCTTTTGCACACTAAAATACACACACACACACACACACACATAATAGCATCCTACCCACCAACAAGGTTGAGTTAAGTACATTCATCCATAGAAATCATGAAAAGAAAAGCTAAATGCCACTGAACTAAGACCTCTCCTCCCCGCTACTCTTACTAAGGTGCGCCTAGGTATATAACCTCTAAATCAAAAAGGCAAAAGAAGGCTATCCTAATCCATGAAATATGCCCAGTTCTCGAGGTTCGTGACGAACTCTTACCGTCCGCTCTCGGGAGGGAGGAAGGTATCTAATCCAACAAGCCAACTCATCGGGTGCCGCGAGACTGGACAGGTCAAACATGGGCACCTCTGGGAGGGGCGGGGAGCTCCTCTGATTGGCTGCGTGATAGTAGCTTCTCCATCACTACCACCTCCCTACATCATAGGAACGATGTGGAGAACCATTGGAAGAAAGCTAGGTGGGTGAATCCTCTGGGTCCAACCATGGCTCGGGGCGAGGTGGTGACCGTGGCACGTAGATGGGGATGTCGCACAGCTTGAAGAGGGGAGGGTATGGGATCCGCCTCCTCGCGGATGGGCATGCTAAAAAATGAGGTTATTAGCAAACGAGACGGTGTCTAAGAACCTATAGCTGGTCACGGGTATGCAAAGGGGTGCTCCATGAAGACAAAAAGACGGACAACACATCAACCCACGAAGTGATAAGTCTAGTGAGCGGCATCGAAGTGCATCATCCAAGTGGGAGGTCAACATAGATAACGAAGGTCATCATCTACCTCTGAAGACGAGATGAAAAAGAAGAAGGGATGGGAAACTTATATAAGAATCTCAGGTAGGGTTTTCGCCTCCTAATATGTATCATCATCTATGTCCTCAGGAACATCAGGTTTCATTATGAAAATTGGAGCATATGCATAGGGTTCATTTATTAGTTTGAAATACCATTTGCCAGGCCCGTACATTTTAGCATGAATACAGCATACTAAGTCATGAATGTATGTTGATGCCATAAGCAAGATATCATAGAATCACATCAAATAGGCATAGCATAGGGAATATATAATTTTTCTAACATGATCTTTCCTCATTATTCTTTTAGGTGACTTAAACTTCTTATTCTCTTTTCCATGGGGGCCACCCTAATACTTTCTCTTTTTGAGAGTTCTAAGTTATGAGCTCATATCTAACTAGTCATCACTAGTCTACACTTATTCTCTTGATAAGCTAATTCCTAACTCCCAGAGTGCGGGATAAGGGACATAAAATCACCTTTCATAACCATTAATTCTTGAAGTCTAAAGAGTCCTTATTGGATCACCTCTCCCAACCATTAATTCCTAAGTCTAGAGGATCATTTCCATGTGTCTTATGTCACCTTAACTCTTAGCATGTTACTTAGAGATGAAAACATGAGTATTTTAATCATATCATCATAACTTGTCAATTAACATTTCATGCTCGTAGAACACATCAACTATGCATCTCAAATATCTCAAGCATAATTGCGATTCATGATAAAATAATTCACACAAGCATGCCATCATCAACATCTTATTGAAAGGTAAACATGCTCCTACCCAGTATGCCGAAAATCAAGGACCAGACTCAAGCTAATGCATATGCTATGCTTAACAGGCTATATATATAACATATGAGGGATCATTATTCACATAACTCAAAACTTAAGCATGTATGGTCATCAATTCTTGTTATCTTGGGTAGGACATACTTATTTAAACATTTGGGTCCCAATCGATTACATGTGTTGGTAATCGATTACCAGAGTAAAAACTTGTTCGGGCACAAAGAGCATCCTGGTAATCGATTACATAAGCTGGTAATCGATTACTAGAACCAAAAACTAATAAAGAATCATCCTGGTAATCAATTACAACCAACATCAAACCCTTATCATCAAGCTATGGCCTTGATCAACAACCAACAATGAAACCAAAAATGAAACCTTGAGCTCTAGAGGTCACATATGTGATGATTCCATAACCATCATTAGGAACCCTCATCATCAAGCTATGGCTTTTAAAAATCCAATAATAAAAAAATCCAAAAGGGAAGGAAGCAAAGGAAAGTCCTAAACCAAAATGGAAGAAAAGAAATGAGCAAAAACATAACCATCCATCCATCATCAAAATCTGAAAATGAAAAAGAAAACAAGAGAAAGGAAAACAAAATCCCTACCAAGGTTGTTTCTTTAGTTGAAAATGAGGAAGCTTGTTCTTGGAATGGAAAGGTTATGTGGTGAGAGTTGATCTAAGGTGGAGGTGTGGTGTGGATTGAGGTTGAAAGGAGGTTGAAAATGAAGGTGGAAGAGGAAGAAGAGAAAGCTTGAGTTGAGAGGATTTAAGAGCACTTTTTTGACATAAAGCTTTGGCCAAAAAAATGAGTGGTAAGAATGAGAGTTTTTGTGAGTGTATAAGTGTTAGAAAAATGAAATATGAGAAGGAAATGGGGGGGAATGCCGTCAGGGGGCTGTTTTGGGGGGAGTTTTTTCATGTTTCATGTGCATTAGGACATGGATTAGAGATAGATTTAATTAGATAATGAGTTAGGAATTGGTAATTAACAATTAGGAGTTGAATTCATATGTTTAAGGCTTCTCAAGACATGATTAAAGAGTAGTCTTTCACTCTTAGTTTGAATTAACCTCAATTAGTTTAAAATTCAAACTCCAACACATTTCCTAAAATTAGGGAATGAGAGAATTTACTATTTGCTATGACATAACATAATGTCTTTGATTAAGAAAGGAATTTGAACTTCTTTAAAAAAACTTAGGCCTTAAATAACCTCACATAAATAATTTGACCCAAAATTACTAGATAAAATTAATTTATCTTTAATTAGAGCCTAATATTATATATATTTCTTTAACCGCTTAATTAAGCTCATTTAGCAGGTTAAGGGCAAAATCATAAATTCATACAAGAATCCCTGAACCATCCAAACTTTCTAGATATCATGCAATACCCATAATTAATGTTTTGAACTCCAGGTGATGGCCAAGTTCAATCGTCACTTAATTCTACATTAAACTACCTTAGGGGTACTTTATTAATTTTGTACATGAGAAAAATCAGGAAATTGAGATTTTCATCTCTAACACATCCATAGCACATTTAATTCTTGGCAGATATGACTTTAGGGACATTTAATTCATTTTTGCACACAGGAAAAATTGGGGCCTTACAAGCCTCTAGATCCCTGGGAGCTTCATGGTGGTACTTCAGTTGGTGTTCATTGACTTCACAGGCAAATCATGGACCTTAGGTCTTCTAACTTAATTGCACTACTAGGGTATACACGAGTGACCACGAATGGTCCCCTCCACCTGGACTTCGACCTCCTAACCATCAATTTAGACTTGGGCTCATACAACAAGATCATTTGCCCTTCATAAGGTTTCTTTCCCAATATGGGCTGAACATGAAGCACCTTTGAAACTGATGATTGCTACTTAGGGGGTGTACCTATATTGCAAGCTTGAAATATTCTAACATAACAGACTTATCATATCCCATGGGAGAAGAAAAAGTAGGAAATGGGGATGTGTATCCTTACTAAGGAAACTACCACATGCATCTTCCACTAAGGAGTAAATGACATCGATGCCAAACACAAAGTGTTCCTCAAGGGGAAATTTCATAGCATCATAAACAAAATTAAACTTTCATATCCCCACATTCCATGGATAATGTGCCAGCATGAACATCAATGATGGTTCTAATAGTTTTCAAAAAGGTTTTACTCAAGATTAACATATGATGGTTAACATCAGTGTCATTCTCCATCTTATGCACATAAAAATCAGCAGGGAATATTAAAACATTTACTTGTGACGTCCTCCAATACTCCCTTTGGCCTAGTGATGTTGTTGGCAAGTTGGATTGTCAACCTGGTGAGCTTTAGCACTCCAAAATATAAGAACTAGTAGAGTGATTTTGGCATAACATTAATGCCAACATTAAGATCAATCGTGGCTTGTTTTATTTGCATGTTCCCAATGGTGCACGGAACATAGAATGTGCTCGGATCCTTACACTTGAGTGGCAGGTTGCCTGACTTGATAATAGAGGAAGCATTTACCCCCATAGTCACATTCTCTTTCTCACTACCCTTTATTCTCCTCCTATTGCTGTACAAATTTTTTAAAAATTTTGCATACTTTGAGATTTGTTTGATAGCATCCAGGAGAAGTATATTCATCTATACCTTTCGAAGGTGTCTAGAGCTTTGGATCCAATTCGTTGTAGATGCTTTCTGAGTTTCATCCTTTAAGGGAATAGTAATGAGGGAGTGGGGTCTTGATCTTTGATGGGCTTTGTGGATCACGCAATGCTCAACAAAAAGATACATAACTATGTATCAATGCCTCGCAATTACGGAAATTTACCTGAGGTTGTTGCTACCTCAAATTAGAATTAAATAGTTCAAGTACCAAATGCTCAAAGCTATAGTTAGGATACAACTCAAGTTATCTCAAGGAGGCTATGTCACTTAGTTGGAAATTTGGGGGCTTTTTGAGAATTAAATTAAAGAACTTAAAAATAATTGGTAATGAATATAGAATTAAAGGCACTAGTGCAAGGTATTCCTAGGATTTGAATCAATTATCATAAACCAAATATTGAGTATAGTAGTGGCTATTAGTAATCACTTACTGGCAACTATACTGGTGATCGATCGACCTCTAAAATTTGACCAATGCAAATAACTAGTAAACGGGATTCCAATTTAATAAAAATTTCATTGATTTAATGTACCAATTACTATAGCCTAGCCATCAATCAGAAGGTTAATTCTAATATTTTCCTTCAAACATAAACTAATGGATCAATCAATTTATGGCCAGAGGGTTTTCCACGACGATCGCCAATTTAGTTATTCCAATAAAAATTGTAACAATTGCAATAATAATCATAAGAATAAAAACTCAAGAACATTGAGAAAACTAATGTATTCAATATAAAAAGGAGGTCTCAAATATTATCCTAATCCATCTGAAAACATTTACACTAGTAAGGAAATCTACTCCTCAATCTCTAGAGGATTACAATAATGAAATTAAAAAAGTACTTGAAGACAATAATAATAATCCTTGTGTAAATCTCCAAGAATAAATTCAATTCACCAAAAGAAATCCTAGAGAGAGAAAAGTAGAGAAGAAAGGGTAGAGAAATGTAGAGATAAATATAGAGAATCCTAGCTACAAAACTTTAGACTTTAAAACTAGGATAAAAGTCTGTATAATTCCCTTAAATACCGCTCTAATATGGCTAAAATGGGAGCAAAATAGAGTTAATTATCTACAATTGCAGCGTGGCTCGCTGGAGCTTTGAATGACACCGAGATCACCGAGCCTTGTGCTTGAGCAATTTTTCTAATGGCTCTCGAGCACTACTGCACTAAATGAGTGCTGCACCACTCAATCGTGAGTTGTCCTTTTTGCTTTTACTCCCTTTTTGCAACCCCTTAACTCAAAGTTCCTTCCAAAGAGTTCCCAACCTTGTTTTTGACATGTTGCATTCAATCCAAAGCTCCCGTATATAAAGCCATACTCAAAGAGATAGGTTAAACATAACAGGCTCTAATCCAATAATGATTCCAAAATTAGTGTAATGGTCAATGATTCTACCAAAATTGCACAATAAGGACCTAGCCAAAATCCTAATTATTAACATCAATAACACAATCAAACTTATGCAAAAACCTAAGGTTTAGAAGCAAACTAAATGACATGAATGACCCTTATCAAGTAGCATGATTCATCCCCCTTCTTGTGTATTCTCTACTCCATCTACATTTGGCATTAAAGGTCAGGCCTCTAAGGAGTTGAGCATCTTAACAATTGCAAAGGAAAAGATCTTTTGACACTATGGCCCACAATGCTATGCACATTGCAAAAGGACATTCCATCAATAACCTCCATCTTTTGATGATGGTGATTATGCTTATTGCAGAGGCATAAAGTACACAAGTCTTGACTTGTAGGAGATTATCCAAAATGGTGACTATGTACCAACTAAAAGTTCCAATGTTTTTATTGAAGATGATGAAGGTGGACCTTCAACAACAGGACAAGTCCCCATGAATAGATGAATGACCAAAAGGGCAAAGTTCAAATGAACTCTAAAGCCAAGTACCTTCTTACTTGTGCTTTAAGCAAGGTTGAATATGACAAAATCATAGCTTGTGACTTGTAAGGAGATATGGGATAGATTGCAAATGCTCTATAAAGGAATAGATTAGGTCAAAGAAACCAAGATAAGCACGTTGATTCATCATTATGAGACGTTCAAAATGGCATAACATGAGAACATTGATGAAATGACCATACGGTTCATGCATATCCTAAACCAACAAAAAGGCTTGGGCAAGAAATACTTTAATGCTGAGATGGTCAGAATGTAACAACCTAACATCTGACCCAATACTACTAGTAAGTACTTAGGTCAAATATCAGTCATTACTTACTATCATGGTTCTTTTATGAGAAAGAGAAATAACTTAAAGAAAATACGAGCCACTTTTTTTTTTTCTCAAAATAAAAGCCGCGTATCTTATGGGTCGGATCATAAAATGCGGAAATATAAACATAGAAGTGGCTCCAGATCAAATATAACATCACATTGAAATACTTCATACATAATAATATGCCTACCCTACGGAGGACTCTTTGAGTACATGAGATGATGCAAATACAACTGAAACAAGAAATACATGTTAATAGAAGCCACAGAACCAGAAATCATAAAAGGAACACCCCTCCCAAGGACATCTAAAGTGGATAACCTCAATACAAAAGAAAGTTTATCCGTTCTATGTGTAGTGCGTGCACTAAGGACTACCCTCTATCCTAAAGCTAATGCCATGGGTAAGGCGGGACGTAACCAATCCATGGACGAAGTGCGTCTGGAGTAGGCACTCGAGAGGTCCTCCATGATGAAGCTCTGATGAGCGGGCATGGTGGAAGGCTGGACATTTCCCCTACGTCGAGGCCGTGGATCGGGTACCGGGTCTCCGAGGTCAAGTCACCGTCTCCTCACTACCCATGGGCATATGCGGTGGAGTGGGCAGAGTCCTTTGAGGGATCCTCCTCCGAGTGCTAAGTGAGGGCACGTACTCTGGTACCCTTCCAGAACTTGGAGAGTGAGTCCGTAGATCCTCTCACAGGCGTACGGGCGTGCTCAAAAATCATCGCATCATCATAAGGAGACGTTGGGGTAAAGAGGTAGCTATCTACTGGATGGGAGAAGGGTCGTCCAAGAAATGCGAACACACGAACGGTGCAAGAGCCCTCAAATGAAATGACCCAAGCTCTGGGTCATGGTGGATCTCCCATGTCGGCGTGTCAATGAATAGGATGAAGGTCGCCATCTCACTGAAGACGTAATGGAAAGAGAGATAGAGGGAGTGAGTTTTCTTGCTAAGAAACTCAGTGGTTTTCCTCCTATTCTATGTGTCATCATCTACGTCTCCAGGGTTTTCCTTTATTTATAAAACCATGGACATATATTGGTTCAATTATGAGTTTTCTAAAATCTCAATTTCCGAGAATCCGTTCTTTTTAACATGGCACTTGTGTTTACATAAGCTATATACTTGAATTATAGAACGTAAATCATGCAACTGGGTACATAGGACATAAAGCATATAATTGGGTACATGGAACATAAAGCATATAACTGGGTACATGGAACATAAGTCATATAACTTGGTTACTTAGGTGACATAAGAACCTTTACTTAACTGGGGCCGTCTCCCTTTTGAGAAATCCTAGGTTATGAGCTCATACCACACTAGTCGTCACTAGCATCTAGACTTCATCCCTTGGGATAAGTCAACTTCCGACCTTAAGTACGGGTTTAGGGGGCTAGAATCACATCGTCCCCACCCTTCGTTTGGTGGTTTCAAAGGATTACATTCTCATATTTTAAGTCACCCTAAGTTTAACATGTTACCTTGAGATGCCGCATAATTAATGCGTAACACAAAATTACTACTTCGGCATCTCTAAGGTCTTTTAAAGAAGCAATAACGTAAGAGTACAAAACTATTATTTAAGGATAATAGTTTACATGGCACCATATATGTCATGAGCTAACACATCAATTCATCATTAAATGCGAGACACATAATCATCCCTTAAGGTAGAAATCTCTAATCGGGTAACCTCAAACTATCCCATTGTTTTCTTGCATGCTGATGGATTGATTAACCTCATTACCATAATCCATTAAGTTCTAATTCCTAATTAATTATGGTTGGACAGCTTTATGTAGTTGTTCACATTTGATGAATTATGTGTTCTAAAAATGCGTTTTAAGCCCTTTCTCGCTTCCGACTTTGTCTATGGTGCAGGAATTAATACCTAAGCCAATTATGAGTCACTCCCGCACATCTAGGCATATTATAATGTGATTCTAACTATTTTATCAAGGCTAGGCAGAAACTAACTTTGCCATTCTTTAGTAGTTCTAGAATTCACATATTAGGCAAACAAAGTCACTAATGATGCTTTTAAATGTCTAGAACAAATGTCACATACTCGGCAAGGTAAATCAACATATTTAGACCACCCAAAACAGAATTTAAGGTGCTGGAACTGTTAAGGCAGAACCTAAACCCTTAAGGCATAAAATCATGAGAAAAACCTTACTTTCAAACATATAACTTGCTAGTTTCTCTTAGAACCTTTTTGGGACTTCAAAACTCCATAAGATCAAAGTTTATTTTGCCAAAACTCAACATAAAATGCCAAGGGCAGTAGCCATTTAATCTTACCCTTGATCAAGATGCAAAACTTGAAAACTTGTTTAAAACCTTAGTTGGGTGCATCTAAGCTTAGAAAAATTCTAAGTCATGCATTATAGGCCCTTGTAGTTAAATGAAACTCATCCTAGAGCCATTTACACCACATGGCCGAATGATATTCAAGGAAGTACCTCCTTGATTTAATTCTTTTCTCAGAATGAAAGGGGCAAGTCTTTGAGCTCTAAAGTTTTAAGTGACGACATAAAATAAACGTGCTATGCATTTCATTTTATAGCCTTTTTGAAAGTAAAGTGATAACACAAAGTAAATATGAAATACATCTCCATTCTTATTCTTAGCGCTTAGTGATGACTTGAAATATAAAATGAGATGCAAAGCTTGAAACATAAACGTGCTAGGCAAAAGATAAACATGAGGTGCAAGGTTCAATTCTTTATTTTAGTGCTCTAGGCCTCTTGAAGTTTTCACTCCAAATCAACAATCAACTTTAAGGTTGAAATAGGTAGGCTTTGAGATTAATTAAGTGATGATGCACATTCTCATTTTAATCCTTAAGTTGCTTAGTGATGGCTTGAAATTAAACATGCTATGCAAAGCATAAAAGTAAACATGGATGCAACTTCTTTTATATCTTGTTTAGAGCTCTTGCAAGACTTTAAAGGAAACAAAGTTTCATCCCATAACTCATCCTCACAAGAAAAGAAACACTAGTGTTGCTAAGTTGTGTAAAAAGAGCCAATACCTCCACCAAGAACCATAAGGTGGCCGAAACCTCATCATGAGGAAACAACCATTTTTTTTTTAACTCTAGGGACCAAGATCTTGGTGATTCAAACACCAACATCTCAAGTCCTCATCATTGAGTATTTTTACAATGCTCTACATTTCTTAACAAAACAAAACTCATGACCAACATAAAGGAAAGAAAAACACACTTGGCCTAGAAACCAAGTTTAGGCTCTAGAGTTTTGTTCATGTGACCTACATCAACATGAAGCCCTCATCATCAAGCTACCATTTTTCCAAGTCCCAAAGGCCTTCATGGCTGAAAACTCAAGGAAAAGAAATGGGGTTTTCAAAGGTTCAAGAGAAACATAACTATGTCTTGAGCAAAACTTGGAAATAATAAACTTATCTTAAGAAAACTCAAGCTTTAGAGGTTGTTCATGTGACAAACATCAACATACAACTCTCATCATCAAGCCCTCCTTACCTTGGCCCTAAGGCCGAAAATGAAAGGGAAAAGAAAAAGGAGAAACCAAAATGAACTTGTGAGAGAAACTCACTACAACACAACTTTCAAGCAAGATCAAACATTGAGCATTAAGATAAAAGAAAGCATTCTTGAAAAGCTCCCTACCTAGAGTTTGAGATTGAGAGGAAGTGAAGAAGATGAAGAAGTTGGAGAAGATGGACTCTTAAACTTGAGAGGAAAGAAGACCCCAAAGTGCTCTAAACTCTAAGCTTTAGTGAAATGAACAAAGGTGCTTCAAGTTCCCTAAGCTACCTATTTATAGAGAAGTAAAATGAATTGAATAATGGTGGCCTTTTTGGGGAAAAGAAATATCTTTGTTCAAAGCATGGTGTTAGTCATTCAAAGCATGGTGAAAAGTCTAGCTATGCATGTCCTAAAGCATGGCTAGAATTGTAGCTTATTTTCAAACCTTTTTAAATGTATAAAATCACAAAATTTTGGGCTGCCAAGGGCTAAAGGAACCGTGCACCCTATGCCCAAAAAGAGGAGAAAATTTTCTAGACTTAAATTCCCAAAGCATAGGTAAGGTGTTGTAAGACATGGTGTCTTGAAAAGTTTGATAGAAAGCTTGAATGACCACAAAAACAAATCATTCTTTTTGAATTTGAAAGACATATTTCTTTTTATTTTAGAAGTGAATTGAAAACCTTGATTGACCATATAAATCATTCTTTGAATCTTGAAAGACATTTTTCTTGGAAGTTGAACATTGATTGAAAGTGTTCAAGACATGTGTCATAAGATAGCTTGACCACTTAGACTAATTTTATGTGATTTCTAGGGGGAGGGTGGCGCCACTTTTGGCAGCCTTGGGAAGGAGAAATATCTCCTCAAATCATGGTCTAGAAGTGTGCTTTGGTGTGACATAGATTAGGCTTAGGATTAATGGTTGTCAAGTAGGTACTTTAGGTACACTATTTGGTTAATTAAAACTATAGACCCCTAGGTTAGAGGTGGTTGAGAAGGTTTAATGGAGTCAAAGCCTCCAAGACTAGTGATGTGAGTGTGACAACTTCTCCTTGAAAGAAGATGATGTGAATAGTGGAAACACTATTCAACACTATTCACAGATTCTTTTTCTCTTTAAAGAAAGAGACTAGAATGAAGTTTGAATTTCCCAAGCAATTTTAGGTTCCAATTAATTTCAAATGATGGTTTTGGCCCTAGGTTAATTATGGAAATTAATTAACCTTTAATTAGAGCCTAATATTGCTTAGGTTTAGAGTTGAACATCATTAAGCTGAAAATGCGATATGCAAGGGCAAAATCGTAATTTTTACCAAAACTTGCCCGAGACCTCCGGGACTTAAGCAAACATAGTTCATGCCTTAAAATCATTGTTTTAAACCTCGGGACGAAGTCCGGGTCAAACGGAACTTAAAACTGCCTTAATTTATTGGGTATTTTGGTCATTTACGTGCAAAGATCTCATAAATGAGGTTTTTCCTCGTTAGGCATTCGCACTCAAACAATCCCCTTCATATAACATATGAACCCTATGAGGATGGCCCAAAGCCGGCCGTCTCGTGTTTCGGGTGAAAATGACCTCGGGGCATTTTGGTCATTTTGAAAGTTTAGCGAAATTCTGGTTACAGAAAGATGCTCAGAAGCCTGCCTTCAAAGTGGCTTCCAAAAGTCACAGCCATCATAGAAGCTAAGGAGCTTAAGACTTTTAGCATAGATGCCCTCATAGATTCTCTAAGAACTCATGAGGTGGTACTACTTGAAGCTCATGTTGAGATAATGAAAAGAAAGAAATCTATGTCTCTCAAAATTTCCCACAAAAATAAAATCCTGGAAAACTATGAAAGCCATAGAGGTTTCTAAAGAAAAAAGAAGAAGAAGAATTTGATGAAGATTCTAAAAAGGATGGAGATGAGATTTCCATGTTGGTCAGAAAGATGTCAAGAGCATGGTGAAACAAACTTAGAAAAGAAGAAGAAGTCTACCTTTAGAAAGGACAAGAAAGGGAAAGGAAAGCTTGAGAATATCAATGTTATCACTATGGTGAGAAAGGAAATTTCAAGACTAACTACCCAGTTCAAATTCTCATAGAAGATGTTCATACCTAAAAAGAAAGGGTAGCTTGCAACTGAGGACTCTATGATGAAAAAGAAGGTTTAGAAACTCAAGATGATCTAGAAGATGCTGAAACTTGTGCTTCATGGTAGATTATGTTTTGAAGATAGAGGTAAAAGAACTTTCTGAACATAAAATTCCTTATGAAAAGTTATTAAAATTATATGATGATTTGTTGGAAAATTCTCAAACACTTACATCTCATTATCTTTCTCTTAAGCAAAAGCATTAGAAAGTAACTTTAGAATTTGAGAAAGTAGAATAGATTGTAAGAATCTAAAACTTGAAAAAGATATTTAAAAGGAGAAAACGTGTTTTTGAATGCTAAATTAAAAGCCATAGAAATTAAAGTTTTTGAAAAGGATTACAAAGTTCAAAAGGAAGTTTCTGATCTTGAAAAAACCTCAAAACTTCTCAAATCTGATCTTAAGAAAATGGTAAATGATTCCAAGTTTTTGAACATGATGCCTAGTGCTCAAAGACCATATTTTCAAAAGATTTGCATTAGATATGAGAAAGTGATGGATGGGAAGTTGTAGCAATCTCATCTCAAAAATAAAAAGTTAAATATACTTTGTTTTTTTATTTCAAAAAGGGTCATTTACCTAATAAATGTTCTATGTTAAATAAGGCACAGAAACAGGAGAAACACCCTTTAGAGTCACTAACACAAAAGGATCCAAAAAGATATGCGTACCTAAAGTAAAAACCCCTCATGATATAGGTGTGTCTTATGACACATGTTGAGAAAGATGGCAAGTGGTATATGGACAGTGGTTGCCCAAGACACATGTTTGGGAAGAGAAAGTGATTTAGAAAGCTAAAACCAAAGAACTTAAGCTCAAAAATTGTTGATGGAGGTAAAGCAAAAGTTACTTCACTTTATATATGCAAACATGATTTAGTTTCTAACTCTTCAAAAATCCCTTTGAACACCTTAGACACAAGATACAAATTTTAAATAAAATAAAACTAACCTCGAGCCCTATATATATACATGGTAAGGAAACATATGTATATATATGTGTCCATGTTCAAAAATTCCATTTAAGATAGTGAAGGGCAAGCCTTGAGCATGGAGATATAAGGCAATCACTAGAAACATAAATATGCAATGCTCTTTCATTTTAACCTATTAGAAATATAAAATGATGACTTGAAACATAAATATGCAATACATGTTCATTTTTAAGCCATTAGAAATATGAAGTGATGACTTGAAAATAAATATGCAATGTTTGCTCATTTTAAGCCATTAGAAATATAAAGTGAGGACTTGAAACATAATATACAATGGTTGTGTAGGTAGAAAAATGCAAGAGAAGGGAAGGTTGAATCTTGCTTCGCCTTTTGCTTTCCTTTTCTTTTTGAAAACTTGGACAAAAACTATCAAGTATTAAACTTGAAATATAGCATAAACAACATTAGAAAACGAGAAAATAACTTTCTAAACTATAATGCTGATGTAAAAATACGATTAAAAAGTTTTCTAGAAAACACAATAAACAGCACAAGGCAGAAAAATAAGAGAGAGTTAAAGGAGAAGAAGATATTACAGGAGTTTTTATACTAGTTCAGCTGACTTACCTACATACTTCAACCACCGTTGAGTTCCACTAAAACCTTTCTCAACTCGAGAAAGTTATATAGTTTTTCCAGTAGTCTTCTCATACTTTTACCAGTGACGTAGCTCACTCTCCGTCATAACCGAGTAGTCTTTGTCCAGCCTCTCCAAGCTAACACGTGACTAGTAACTTACTCTACCGTTGTTAGCTCTAGAACCCTTCAGAAAGCGTTAATGCAAAATGTTTTGAATGATAACACAACTAATTTAGAGAAATATTTTGAGGAACGACTAATGTTTACCTTGAGTTTCTTGAAGCTACAAGCAAGTCTTCTCATTGGCATAACAAGGTTCCTAAAGCAAAAATAATTTCATTTTACATGTGTAAACATGATTTATCTCGTTTAAAGAGATGGCAACTAAATGGAAATGAAAATTATATCGTGAAATGAACGTATACATGCTTAACAGACTAAAGAAATTTATCATGTCCAGAAACCAAGCTGATCTTCAAAAAGTAGCACTTGACTTCAGGAAATACGCTTTAAGTGAAGATTTCAATCCATTTCTGAAGCAAATGTGTTCTACAACCTTTCATCATCATCATTGAAATCATATCATCATCTACAAGCTCTAATTAAAGTCTAGAAGATCAAAGATATATCAAAGAATTGATACCGCACTTAGAAAGTTCATTTCACGGTGAAATAGTGCACTTTGCAAAAAAAGGGAAATTTGAAATTCAAATTTAAAGTCAAACCCAGTTATAGACGTGTTATCGCTTATGCCAACTTGGTCAGCTACTCCAACTTTTAGAAAGAAGAGTTCAGAAATCTCATTCAGAAAGTAAAAAGGTTTGAAGATAACCTCATAAACCACAATTTCACAATGACTTCTACAATAGCTCTAACACACAACGAGCTACTCCTCTAGACTACTTTTTCCAAGACACAAACAAATGATCAATATGTGTTACTCAACAATAGATCAAGGACAACAGTCATAAATGCAAACCAGCTATAAATAGATATCTTGTGCTTTCGAAAAGAGACATTTTGCGAAAAACAAGTGTTGAAACTCTGTAGAAATTTTTCTTCACCTCTTGTAAAGTTTATTACATATTGTAATCAGTTTCATTGTCTGTAAAAATCTTCTTTTTGTGTTCTTAATAGATTATACGTTCTTCCTAGGAAGAATCGTTATAAAGAAGTCATTCAAGTTTTCCAGGTTCGTCATTGTATATTTTACAAAAACTTGAGTGTTGGTAAGTTTGAGTGGCAAACCTAAACACAAACCTTTATATCCTCGATCCAGTAGTAATTGTTGTGAGGTAGTTTAGAGATGCTAAGTAAAAACTACTTGCAACGTGATAATAGAGTGAGCTATTGGTCAAGGTTTAGCTTGTAGAGGGTAGTGAAAAACTACTCAGTTGTGACAGTAGAGTGAGCTCCAGGTCAGGTTTAGCTTGGAGAAGTTAGTGAAAGACTACTCAAGTTGTGGGCAGAGTGTACTTGCTAGTCACTAGTTTAGCTTGGAGATCCTGTTAAAGACTCAGTTTATGACAGGTAGAATTAGCTACTAGTCACATGTAAAAGCTTGGGAAGGCTCCTGCAAATACTATCTAACTTGGGTTGAGAATAGTTTTTGGTGGAATTTAACAGGTTTGAGAACTAGATGTAGACAAGTTTGGCCGAACCAGTATAAAAACTCCTCGCAGTATCTTCTTCTCCTTTATCTCTCTTTCTTTTCCTGCATTTTAACTACTATTTTGTGTTTTTGAAAAACTTTCCTTTACACATTTTTTAACATCTAAGGTTAGAAAGTTACTTTTTGATGTAACTAATGTTTTTTCTCCTGGACTTCAAGTTGCACATTTGATAGTATATTGTTTAAGTTTTTCAAAAACTAAGAAGGAAAGAAAAAGCGAAGCACAATTCAACCCACCTTCTTGTGCGCTTTTCTACCTACAACTATCACAACCGAGTAGTCATCGAAACAAAATGGGTATTCATAAACAAATTAGATGAAGTTGGCAAAGTCATTCGAAGAAAAGTAAGATTGGTTGCAGAAGGTTGTAATCAATAAGAGGGAATTAATTATGATGAAACCTTTGCACTAGTAGCTAGGTTTCAAACCACAAGAATGCTACTTGCTTTTGCTGATGTATTATTTACAGATGGATATCAAGTCTGCATTCTTAAATGGATTCTTCTTTGAGGAAGTTTATGTGAAGCAACCTCCTGGTTTTGAAAGTGAAAACTTTCCCAACCATGTCTTTAAGCTAACAAAGGCAATGTATGGTCTAAAACAAACTCCCCAAGCTTGGTATGAAAGGCTAAGTACCTTCTTGTTGAAGAATGGGTTTAAGAGAGGTAATGTTGATATTACTCTTTTACTCTTAAGCAAGATAATCACTTTTGATTATCTAAATATATGTTGATGACATTATATTTGGTGCTCCTGACCATTTTCTCTGAAATGTTTTCAAGATTAATGAATGAATTTGAGATGAGCATGATGGGTGAACTTAAGTCTTTTCTCGATCTTCAAATAAAACAACAAAAGGGAGGAAACTTGATCCATCAAGAAAAATATACAAAAGAGCTTCGAAAAAGTTTAACATGGATCAAGCCAAACCCATGAGTACCCTCATGCATCCATCTCAAGTCATTGATCCTGATGAGAATAGTGAGAAAGTATCAAAAAGTGAATATAGAGGAATAATTGTTTCACTTCTATATCTTATAGCAAGTAGACTAGACATTCAATTAGGTATAGGGATTTGTGCTAGATTCCAATCTAACCCAAAGCCATCATACTTAAATCTGTGAAGCGCATTTATAGATACTTATCTTGTACTAGTGATCTTGGCTTATGATACGAGAAAGGTATGTCTTGTGAGATTGTATGTTCCTGTGATGTTGACTTCGCGGGAGACAAGTAACAAGAAAAAGCATCAGGGGATATTGTTGTTTCTTTGGAAAAAGCCTCATCACTTGGTTGTACAAGAAGTAGAATACCATTGCACTCTGTCCAGCTAAAGCTAAATATGTAGCTCCTGGAGCACCCAGATGTTGTGGATAAGGAATTAGCTAGAAGATTATAACCCGAGGCATTCCAAAATCCCTATCTTCTGTGATAATACTAGTGCTATTAATCTTGCTAAGAATCCTATCCAGCATTCTAGATCCAAACACATCGATGTTTAACTCATTTTATTAAGGATCATGTTCAAAAAGGAGATGTTGAGTTAATGTTTGTGAATACTAAAGACCAAGTGTCTGATATATTCACAAAACTATAACTGAAGATCACTTTTGTGTTTTGAAAAAGCTTTGGAACTTAAAAGTTTTTATATTCTGCATAAGCATTCATGCACAAACATCTCTGGATATTCCCCGTCATGGCTCCAAACTAAAGCCCAAACAAAGACAATCAGTTTGCAAGACCAGAATCAGTTTGCAAGGCTAGAGAATTTTATTGAAGACTAGAAAGTCAATTTATAAGCTTAGAAAGAAGAATAGAGGATCAGAAATTAGGGTATATATGCTCTCACAAGGTTCAAAATTAAAAGTTGTATATGGTGAAAGAAAGCTATGATATCTCAATGGGTTCAGAAAGTGAAGAAGAGGTAGAAGTGGTTCCAAGCTTCAAAAACCACTTTTTCTTAGAAGAAGGAAAAAGCGAGATAATTCCCACTCTTTTGAGTTTCTCTCCCACATCGCTTCACCTTCAGTCATTTATGTCTCATCACTTAAATAACTCCTTACTCCTTTCATGTCAACACATTTATTTTTTCTTTAACCTCATACACCCGAGCCTTAACTATTTCATATCTTGACTCATAAACCTTTCTCTCATACTACCTTCTCTATAACATCACCATCTTTTTCTCAAACCCTTATCATCTTTCATTCATTTTCACACACACAAACCAAAAATGGTTGAAGGAAGAGAACTTGACCGCTCAACTGTAAAAAGGGCACCCTTCCACATGTATGACGATCTAAAGATGCAAGAGTTTTATGTAAAGAACTTCTTTTTGAGAAAGATGGCGCTAGAGAATACCTTAAAGAAAGACCCTCCATGAAAGTGTATCCATTCTCAATAAGGGTTTCTCTCTATAAGGATATGAAGAATATTTGGATATCAATGATAGAATCTTCCAGGGGTAGTAATAGCTTTTTACTCGCACCTAAAAGGGTCGTAAACTCATTATTAAAGACGGTGATTCGTGGTTATGCCATTAAGGTTAGCCCTACTAGTTTATCAAGGGTTATCAAGGAACCATGTAAAGGCATCATCTCCTCCTCACCCACCTAGGCTCGCTCCCTAGGAATTAATAAAGGAGATATGTCAAGGTACCTAGCTGACTCTATTCTTCACAAACCTAGTGAGATCACTCCTGCCATGCCTAGTACAAGGGCAAGAAAAGTATACACGATAGTGCAATTTTTAATTATGCCTAGGATAAGAAGCACAGATGCACTGGTAGGCATGGATTACATGCTCCTGTACTATCTAATGTCCAAGGAAAAGGTGAATTTGCCAAGACTCATAATGGATTACATGCTTAGCGTAATCACCAAAGACAAGAGAATGACCCAGTGTATCGTATGGCATGTTGCTTACAAAGCTGTTCCAGCACATACATTTTCCTCTTATGGAGGAATGGTATGAATTTATGTATACTCACACGCGTCCCTTAGGACCTTAAGGAAAAGGCCTACAACTTCTAGGCCTGAATCAACAAGATAGAGTCCTAGAACAAGGGGAAAGCAAACTAGGAGGACTTCCAAAAAGATGAGTCTGAGAAGACAATGCCAAAAGGGAAAAGAAAGTTGAGTCTCTTGGAAAGTGAGACTAAGAACTTGGAAGAAGAGGAATCTCAAGTTTCTTTGGACTGAGAAAGGAGAACAAAGCTAAGACAGAAGAAAAGGCAACAAGGAACCTTTATGTCACCTCCTCTTTTAGAAATTAACAATGATTATTCCTATTCAATGATGAGGTACACCAAGGATTAGAAAAGATGCCTAGTAAACCAGGTAGGAATCATTAGAAGAAAAGATATTGAGCTCAAGCTCAAAAATGTTCCTAAGCATGAGACTAGGATCTCTATGCTACTAAAAAAGGTTACAAGGTATCAATAGGCTGGTTATAAGGTTATCTTCAGCTGACTCTGAAGAAGAAGAAGAAGAAGAAGATGTAGAAGAAGTGGGACAAGGAGAAGAATCCTTAACTGACCAAGAGGATAATCTATTTAGGCATGAAAAGACAGAATGAGTGAACTTTTTCCTATGGAGCCTATCATTGAATAGCCAGCTGAGGTTGCTGAGGAACTAGAAACTTGTTATTCTAATGGTACCTCAACCTTCTCCTTCCATTTGTATAACTTCAGTGGAAGAAGAAGAGGACAGGACATTAGAAGCTGGTGCTTCTTATGCTGAATAAGCTGCCGCTTCGCCTCAGCTCCTGTGCTTGACATTGTTTCTACTTTTGATCCTACTCATGCTTCTACTCCTCCTACTATCTCTCCTGCTAGTGTTCTATCCTCTCCACCACCTATTATTGCTGAGGCTGAATCACCAAAGTCTAGGGAAACTATACCCCTTGACATACCAAAGCCTACTTCAAAGGTTGCTCTATCCACAGCAACATTCCACCTGCTACACCAATCTTCAACGAGACTTCAACAAGTTCTTCTCATATTCGACTTCTTTTACAAAATCAGAGGGATATGACCTTTAGATTGGATCGGGTTGAAGCCTCAAACATAGAGCATGGCACCTAACTTTGAAGTCATGAAGAATTACTGCTTCAAATTCTTCAGAATACTAGGAGATTCTTTGTGAAAAATCAGCATTGGGGCTAATGATGGTGTTTCCTAATTTTTAGCACACCACCTTTTTGCTGATGTTAAAAAGGGTAGAAGAAAAGATAAGAAAATCTTGTGCTGAGGAACTCAAGGGAGGGAGCGGAGCGTCATGCTAAAGGGAGCTCTAAGATGTTATTTTTTTCTAGCATGCATCATCTTTTTTTGTTGACCAATTAGTTTTTATCTTTATCTTAGCTCTGATACATTTTTTTGTCGCTCTGAACAATGATCAGTTTCTTTTTTTAATCTACTCTGATTCTATTGCTTTAGTATCTAATCAGTTTCTTTATCTTTATTCAAGATATCTATGTTTTTTTCTTTAACCCCTGATACATATCGAGCTTTAATACATGTCGATACCCTGTTTTATCTTGCTTGGCTAATCATATATCATGTTTGAGATGTATGCTTTTTAACTCTTAGCGTTCACTCTAATATGTTTTATTCCTTAGCACACTATAGTACTTAGCACATCTGCGTTTTAATGATTAGCATTGGCACGTATCCGTTAAGCACAATTACCTTTCTTCGCTCTGAAACACATATCTTTTTATGCTTTGATATGTATGCCATGTTACATGCGTGAAAAGATTTTCATAAAACATATATACTCTGACACACATATATGATGTTTTCATGAGCTCTGTATAACTTGCTCTGTCTACAATTATGATCAGTTTTTGTTGATCTTTAGAAACATCTCTTACATGCTCTGATACAACTGAGATCTTTTTTGAGCCTCAGAAACCTCGTGTGTGTATGTGTGTACGTGTGTAAAGTCTATATGTTGCAAGTTTTCATGCACAAAATTTTGCATTGCGTTTCACAAATATGTTTGGATAAAGAAGTGCTAAATAAGAAATCAAATCAAGAGAAAATATCACAAGTATTTCTTGCTTTATTCAAACTCGTGTATTTTCATAAAGGTATTTACGACAAAAAATAAGTTGTATTCTTTCAGAAAGCTTAAACGATCATATCTGGTTTTGTATTGCTCTAATACCTCTTAGAAAGTACTATAAGTAACTTTAGAAATCTCATGAAAAGTAAAGACAGCTATGGTTTAAGTCATCTAAGACTATGAAACACTTTTGACTCTATCTATATCATGTCTTAAGAAAAAGACTCTTTAAAAATCACATCATATGATTATTTGAAAGAATATTGGTTATCACGCTATAGATCTTGTTATATTTCTTTCAATATCTCTTCAAAAGATTTTCTTCAAATTGGTTTGTCATCATCAAAAGGGGGAAATTGTTTGCTCCAGAACCCTTCAGAAAGCATTAATGCAAAATATTTTGAATGATAACACAATCAATTTAGAGAAAATATTTTGAGGAATAACTAGTGTTTACCTTGAGTTTCTTGAAGCTACAAACAAGACTTCTCATTAGCATAACAAGGATTTTAAAGTGAAAACAATTTCACTTTACATGTGCAAACATGATTTATCTTGTTTAAAGAGATGGGAACTAAATAGAAGTGAAAATTATATTGTGAAATGAACGTATACATGTTTAATGGACAGAAGAAATTTATCGTGTACAAGAAACCAAGACTTGGATCTTTAGAAAGTAACACTCAACTTCAGAAAGTACACTTCAAGTGAAGATTTCAATCCATTTCTGAAGCAAATATGTTCTACAACCTTCAATAATCATCATCACAATCATATTATCATCTACAAGCTCTGATTGAAGTTTTTGTAACGCCAATTTTTACTATCGTTAAATTACCGAATTACTCTAGGTAATTCTTACATAAAATTTGAGACCAAACAATCCTCAATAAAGGAATATAACATTAGAAGAAAGGTTAGGAGCAATTCGTGTGAAAGTTGCAAACCCCAATTTCTGTACGTGTAAAATGACCAAAATGCCCCTGAGGTTATTTTACTCAGAAAATGAGGATCGTGGGCCCCACCCATCCTCAAGGGGATGTTTTGATGATAATAAGGGATTGTTTGTGTTATGTGTGTTAATAGAGGAGAAGAATCCTAATTTTGAGCTCGACGCGCGAAATGACCAAAACGCCATTGCGGCGTTTTAACTCCGATTGCGTGCCGACTAGCCGAACCTCACTAAAATGTTTTAAAAGGTGTTTTTAAGCCATGATTAACCATTGGTTAAGCTCGGTGGTCTCGGGCAATTTTTAAGTAAAATGACCGTTTTGCCCTGTCTTTGTAAGTTTTACAAATTTTGAGATTTTTGATTCGTCTAACGAAACCTAAGCAATATTAGGCTCAAATTAAAGCTTATTAAATTCTAATTATTAATCTAGAGTCAAAATTATTTATTTAAATTGATTAGAACCTAAAATTGCTTTAAAACACTCAAATTGCTTACTAATTCACCTAAGCCCTTAACCGTAAATTCTCTAAATTGCATGAATACCTTGCCTACACCTAAATAATACATGGAACACACAAAACCCTCTTCCATGAGGCTGTAATGCACGAAATAATTCATCCATAATCATTAGAATTATTGCAAGATAATGCACTAAAACAAAATGCCAAAAAATTCCCTAAAACATGGCATAAAACATGCCTTAAACAAGAAATGATTTTCCTCCCTTTGTTCCCCATGAAAAATTCAAAAATTATGCCTCCTCCTCTTGTCCATACATGAGCTTGAATTCCTCTATAAATAGGCATGCTTGAGGAGCCTTAGAAGCCTTGCTCATAACTTACACAAATTCTAGTTTTAGGAGCACCAAAAGCTTTCTTTCTTCCTCCTCCTTGGCTGAAATTTCTTCTTCCATTTTCAAAGAGATTTTCTTTCATTTCACTCAAGGAAACCAAGTTCTCTTCCTTTCCTTCAAATCAAATTAGGTAGGGAGTTGTTTTTAAGTTTATTTCTATGCTTTGCTAAGTGTTGTTCTTGGTTCAAAATGATGATTTCATGGATTTTCTCTAGTTTTTCCATTTGGTTTTCTTCTTCCTTTTTCTTTGAACAATTCGGCCATATGGCCTAGGTGGGACTAAGATGATGGCTTGATGATGAGGACCTTGAGGGTGGGTTGTGAATCCATCACAAGTTAGGCCTCTAAAGCTTGAAAGTTCCACTTGATGCAAAACTTTAAAGAATAATATTTTTATGATGTTTTTATGATCTTGAGTTTAGAACTTGAAAGATGTATTTTTCACTTTGTCTTGCTAAGATATATTGGGTTGAATTTATATTTCTATAAAGTCTTGAAGGAGCTCTAGTAAAGAAATCAAATGAACTTGCATCCATGTTTAAGTTTATGCCTTGCATAATCATGTTTACTTTCTATGTCATCACTAAAATTTCAAGAATGAATAAATGAACTTGCATACTCATGTTTAAATTTCCAAGTTTGCATTTCATGTTTATATTTCAAGTTGTCACTTAATCTCTAAAGATAATAAAGAAGTTGCATCTCATATTTATTTTATGCTCTCACTTTATTTTATAATGGCTAAAAGAATCAACGCATGACATGTTTATTTTTATGTCATCACCTAAAGATCCTAGAGCTCAAAGACTTGCCCAAGTATCACAAGCAAAGTTGGAACCATGATAATAAAAACTCTAAAGCTTTCTTGAGATTATTGGAGTCAAAGAATTCATTCTTTAAGAAGTCTTGAGTTTGGAGCTTAATAAGAATTCTCTTCTCTTTCTCGGTCCTGCGATACCGCCTTCAGTTTCTTAAGATTCTCTTCTCCCTCCACTGGTCCAGTAACTACGCGCTTCAGTTTCTTGCATCATGTTTATATTTCCAAGTTATCACCTTATAAAGACAAGATTAAAATAGGTTGCATAGCATGTTTATAATTCTAGTTATCACCTAAATCTCTAAAGCTCAAGACTTGCTCCTTTTATCTTAAGTGAAAATTCTAATCATGAACATTCTTTCAATGTATAAATCGGTCTCATGATTAAGGAGGCTTAAAGTCTTATAATTTCTTTAAAGTTTAACAAAAAGAATTAGTTACTAAAAGAGTTTTGAAGCTTTGCAAAAATTATACGGGAAACTAGTACTTTATGTATACTTAAAATGTGATTTTATGCAATTATATGAGGTTCATGATTCGCTACTATCTGAGTTTAGTACTACTGTATGATGATGGTTTAATATGTTTAAAGTTGTGATGATTATGATTTATTGCTAAGAAGATTCTATGCATGTTAGAAATAAAACTAGCTTCCAAAAACGTAAAAGCAAGATTTCTAGAACTCTAGAGAATGAAATTTATGCATTCAGAACCTTTAGCAGCCCTAAGAACCAAGTTTTATTATGTTTAGATAAGGGAGAATGATTCATAATTGGTTTAGTAATTAATTTTAGCATCATAAGGAAAGCCGGTAATGAGAAAGGGTTAAAAATGCAACTTCTAGCACACGTGAAACCTTAATATAACTTGCTGCCTATGCTGTCCCATATAGTTTAATAATGTTCTTAAGGCTTATAATTAATGGTAATGATGATAATGAATCCTTTAGATGCATAATTAATTAGTTTGATAATTGAGGTTACCCGATTTAAAGTTTCAATGTTTAAGGTTTCGGTAAGAATTTATGATGATAGTTCTTTGAAATTTGAAATGATAAGTCTATGAAGTGATTTGATGCTTATTAAGTATTTGATATCATTGAATGATTCATGGCTTGCATGTTATAGTTGCTGTTGCAAACAATGAGAATGCTTATGCATGAAATAATGAAATATTCTTTGTTATTTAAAAATTTACCCTTGTTGGAAGAAAGTATATTATTGTAAAAGTGTAATTTGGAAAGGTTCTGGCTAGGAAAGACTTGGTATTTAAGCGTGTCCATTGTGACCCACCTCTCTTTCCTGGAATCTCCAAATGCATGATTAGTTGGTATATATATTATTCCAGAATAAGACTATAAATGAGAAAATGTTATAAATGATTATGAATTGAGAATTGTATTATGATATAACATGCAAAGACTTAAAGGTGACTTAAAATATATGAGGAAATGATCCTTTGGACCCATCAGACTATAGGTGGTGAAAGGTGATCCTGAAAATGATCCTTTGGACCCAAACTATAGGCGGTGAAAAGGTGATTCTTGCCCCTAATCCGTTCTCTCAAAAGGGTAGAGAAGAATTTTTACTTATCAAAAGGGATAAGTATATGCTAGTGACGACTAGCAAGGTATGAGCTCATAACCTAGATTACTCCCAAAAGGGTGGAGTATAGGGTGGCCCAGGAAAATGATGATGAAAGACTTTAAGTCACCTAGGACACTAAAGGAATGAAATATGCACCATGTCTTGTGCATAGCTATTATGGTATGATGTTCCATAGCATTTTATGAGATGATGATGAGAAATATGATGTTCTTCTATGCATGTTATTATGATATGATGATGAGGAATATGATGTGTTGATGAAAGGAAAAGTTCATTATAAACATGACATGCTAAGTTTATGATGCATTATAAGACGCATGATTAAAAGACGAACCTCGGTAAAGTATATTTTCGAACTTAATAAATCAATCTTAGCATGCTCACTATTTCATAATAACCCGAGGTTCCTGGGGACGATGATGATGACACAATGCATCATGAGGTGAGTACCCTACTGAGATTCTTTTTATAAGTTTCTCACTCCCTCTATTTTTCTTTCCATCTCGTCTTCAGAAAGAAGGAAGCGTTCGTGAATCACATTGAGGCTTTCACCGGGTAGCTGAACTTGATCCTTAGTTTCACTCGTATATTTCAAATATCTATCCCTATCCTTGGAGTGTTATTACTAGGTGCCATTAATGGATGTCCTTCCATCCATATATTATTTATGTTTTGTTAGATTGCCTACACCTAGTCTTATTCTGTTGGTAGGCAAACTATCTATGTGTTATGTAATTATGGATGTTATATGATGGAGCCAATATGATGTATTTTTCATGCTATATCTGTTATTCGCTTTATTTCGATTATTGTTCACGTTATGTGCGGCTCACGTTTTCAATTATGTTTAAAAAAAATGGCTCGTAATTTCACTAAGTATTTTCAAAGCATGATTAAAGAACTGAAGCAAAGAGTAAAGTCTAGTAATTAATCAGATACAACCTAGGTGTATTCGGTTAATTATTAGGGTGTTACATTTTGGTATCAGAGAGAGGTTCCTCTCACGAGCCTGGGGATTGGACTGGCTATGCTTCTAAAGCATACTACGTTAGAAATGTCATGTGTATATGTTTATCATTAGGATGAGCTTGAGGATTAGAGATGCATGACGCTGTATGTTGCACGTGCCATGGTAACTTGCTCACTTTGCATGGAATGTTGAGCCTGATCACCTCAGTGTTGCTGTTTTGTGTGTATAGGGACCAATGGCACGTCGACAGACTAGGAACGCGGCACAGAATAACCAGAACAACAAACTGAAGCACTCGATGTGGCAAGGACAATGAGAATGATGATGGATCGAATGGATCAAGATCGCCAAGCTAATGCGAATCAAGGCCATGAGATTCCCGAACATGCTCGTTTTGGGGAGTTTCGTAAGGCGAACCCACCAGTTTTCAAGGGGACCCTCAATCCAAATGTCGTAGATGAATGGATTCGGAATATTGAGAAGGTCTTTGTGTAGTCCCATGCTCAGAGGAGCAGAAGGTCACCTTCGCTACCCATATGCTTGAAGGTGATGCGGCTTTTGGTGGACAGGTGCCGAAGGCTCCTGGAGGCGACCGACATGGACATTGATTGGGAACTATTTAAGGTCCATTTTTATGAGAAGTATTTCCAGAGTCGGTCAAAAATGCCAAGGACATTGAGTTCATGCAACTTGTCCAAGGAAATATGAATGTGGCCCGGTACACTGCCAGATTTGAAGAACTTATTAAGTTCTCAAGGATGTATCAGGGTAACCCGACGAGTATTGGAAATGCATTAAATACGAGTCAGGGTTAAAGGCGGAGCTTAATGTGGAGTTGCGCATTTGGAGATTAGGGATTTCTCTACCCTAGTTAACAAATGCCGCATCATTGAAGAAGGGAGAAAGCTGAGCACCTCAAAGTCCGATAATATCACCAGAAGCTGACACCTCAAGGTCAGTTCAAGAGGAAGCGACCCCCATTCTCACCTCAATCAAGACCACAAGGGCCACAAAGGAACTTTCAACAAGGAAGGCTGAACAACAACAACCGCTATAATAACCCCAACAACAATCGCAACAACAATAACAACAACAAGGGGAAAGCACCACAAAGAGGTCCAGCACCTCCACGACCCCCACCATCCACGGAATGTCCCAAGTGCGGCAAGAATCATGGAAGCATGCCATGTCGAGCCGGAACAAATGTTTGCTACCGGTGTGGAAAGCCAGGCCACTACTCTCGAGAATGCACAGAGAGGAACCCGTCAACCCCAATCCCAAGCCGCAGTACCAAGGAAGGGTCTTTACGTTAATGCTAAAGAAACGATGAAGTCACGGAATCTCGTGGAAGGTAAGTGTAACATGTATGGTAAAAACTTAATTGTACTATATGATTCTGCGCTTCCCATTCTTTTATCTCCCACTCATGTGTTAAAAGCCTTAACTTACATGTGACTGAACTTCCTTTTGACCTTGTTGTTTCTACCCCTGGAAAACCTGTTAGGACTTGTAGATGTTGTCTAGATTGTAATTTTGTTATTGAAAATAGATCCTTTGTTTTAGACCTTATTTGCTTACCTATGCGAGGTTTAGATGTGATTCTTGGCATGGATTGGCTTGAGGCCAACCGTGTATTGTTAAACCTATGAGAAAACCATCACTTTTCTTCCTATTCCCATTGAACCTAAGAAACCTATAAGTCCTACATAACATCTGGAAATGGACTGGTAAGGGTGAGAGTAAAGGTTATATTTTCCTAGCCGCTAGTGATGTAGACTTTGAGCAAAGTATCGATGAGATACCAATAGTAAGGAATTATCCCAAAGTATTTCCAGATGAGATACAGAGTTTCCCCCAGAGAGAGATAGAGTTTTCCATAGAATTGCTTCTGGTGCAGGACCCATATCCATAGCCCCATACAGGATGTCCCCATTAAAGTTGACCGAGTTAAAAGCTCAATTGGAAGATTTATTGGAGAAAAAGTTTGTTAGGCCTAGTGCATCACCTTGGGGAGCCCTGTGTTGTTTGTGAAGAAAAAGGATGGGAGTATGAGGATGTGTGTTGATTATAGGCAATTGAATAAAGTGACAGTGAAGAACAAATACCCTTTGCCTAGGATAGATGACTTGATGGATCAGCTTAAAGGTGCAGTCGTGTTTTCTAAGATTGATTTGAGGTCAGGTTATCACCAGATTAGAGTAAGAGATGAAGATATACCGAAAACGGCCTTTCACACTCGATACGGCCATTTGAGTTTGCAGTAATGTCCTTTGGATTAACCAATGCTCCAGCAATTTTTATGGATTACATGAATAGGATCTTTAGACCCTATTTAGATCAATTCGTGGTTGTCTTCATAGATGATATTCTCATCTACTCTAAGACCCACGAGGAGCATGAATGCCACCTAACCATAGTCCTGGAAATCCTAAGGAAAAGAAACTATATGCCAAGCTTTCTAAGTGTGAATTCTGGTTAGATGAGGTGAAATTTTTAGGGCATGTAGTGTCTAAGAGAGGAATTGCTGTAGATCCTAGTAAGGTCGAACCCGTGAACTGGAAAAGACCAACCACGGTAACTAAAGTAAGGAGCTTTTTGGGTTTAGCTGGTTATTACCGTCGGTTTATCAAGGGATTTTCCAGATTTTCCTACCTCTGACCAAGCTGACTAGGAAGAACACCCCTTTTTCATGGACCCTGGAGTGTGAAAAGAGCTTTCAAGAGCTAAAACACAAGCTAACCTCAACCCCTGTTTTGGTATTACCCGACCCCAATGTGCCTTTCGAAGTATCCTGTGATGCTTCAAGGAAGGGTTTGGGTTGTGTCCTGATGCTTACAAGCAGTAATAAACTTTACAAATGATAAAGGGAAATTTCTTCAATGTTTCAGCACTCTTTTCAACAAAAGTCTTTTAATTGCAAACACAACATCTCTATTTATACTTGATCTTGCCTTTATGACTGTTGCCTTGATCTATTTTCCTAGTAACATATGTTAATCTTCTTTTTGTGTCTTGGAAAAGCGGTCTAGAAGAGTAGCTCGACGTTGTTAGCAATCAGAAGCCTTGTGAAATAGCGGTTTCTAAGGCCACCTTCAAAAGCTACTTTTTACTTTCTGAATAAGATTTCTGAACTTTTTCTTCTAGAAGCTTGGGCTGTTAAGCAAGTTGGACGATATCATATCAGTCCTTGACTAGGTTTAACTTTAAATTTGAATTTCAAAATTTCCTCCTTTTCTTGTAAAGTGCATCGTTTCACTATGAAACATCATTTCTTAAGTGCAATAACAGTTTCTTGATATTTATTCAATCTTCTAGTCTTCAATCAGAGCGTGTATGATTACGATCATGATGATTGAAGGCTGTAGTATGCACTAGCTTTAGAGTTGGATTGAAATCTTCACTTAAAATATATTTTCTAAAGTCACGTGCTATTTTCTTAAGATTTGAGCCTTAGCCTTAGTTTCTTGTACTTGAGAGTTTTCTTTAATTCGTTGAGCATATTTTCTTTTCATCCCATGATATATTTTTCACTTTTATTAAGTTTGAATCTCTTTAGATGAAATTAGACATGTTTGCACATATCATGTGAAAATATTTTTGTTTTAAAAACCATGTTATGCCAACATTAAAGACCTGATAGTTGCTTCAAGAAACTCAAGGAAACGATTATTTCTTCTCAAAACATTTTCTTGAAATTGGTTATGTTATCACTCAAAACATTTAGCACTTAAGCTTTCTGAAGGGTTCTGGAGCTAATAGCTTATTCATTTTTAAGGCATTTAAATGCAATATTAGAGTCTTAAGAATCAAAGACATCAAAAAGTGTGGAACTTTAACCCCATTAAGCTTACAAAACAAAACTTTTCTCACAAAAATGCACAATGTTTTAACTTTAGCCTCTAAAGAGTATGAATAAGCTTTAGAGTATGTTTTTTATGTGGTTCTAAGAACCTTGTCCCCTTAGACTCATCATCAAGCACACATGTATAGCAAAATAAACCAAAGGAGAAATATGGATTCTCTCTCTTTTTTTTTCTTTGTTTTTGAAACAAAAGATCAAACTTTGAGCTCTAGAGGTCATAAGCATGATGATTTTACCATCAAGAACCATCATCATCAAGCATAGTCTTGATCACAACACAACCCAAAGAGAAGAGAAGAAACAAAAGGAAAACAAAAAAAAACAAATCATACCAAAATATGCTTCTTACTTGAAAGATGAAAATGCTTGTTCTTTGTAAAGAGAAGAGAAAAAAATCTTCTCTTAGAGTGATGTATGGTTTTGGCCAAGCAGGAAAAGAGGGAGGGAGAGATTTTTGTTGTGGCTTTGTTGGTGGAGGTGAAAGCTTAGGGGACTGTTTGGCAAGTTTTACAACACGGCTTATGGTTTTAAAAAACAAAAGTGTAAAAGAACCTATTTGACAACTATTTTTTTAGATGTTTGTTTTAAAAACGAAAAACACAAAATGGGTTTTTAAAACAAAAAACCAAACACTGATTTAGATGCTTTCAAAAATAGTTTTATTGTTCTTGGACTTTTCACCCACACAAATGAGCGCCTTCTATCTCTTCCCAACTCTTCCGCAACTCCTTCAGCACAATAGAGCTCACTGGCACACTCGACGACCAGCGTAACAGAGCTCCACCGGCATTTGCGATCGACCCAGCTTCACCGACATACTCGCGACCCAGCTCGCCGGCACAAGCGGCCAAGATCCGTCGCACATGCAACCCAGCTTTTGCCCTCACAAAACCCAGCTTCACTGGCATGAGCAACGGCTCCGGCCCTCATGGCCAAGTGAGCCGCACGTGACCCTCCCTCCCTTTCACTGTTATGGTTTCTGCTACATTGATCTTTGGTGTTATTTGTAAATTGATACTAAGTTGTAAATTGATCTCACTGTTGTTTGTTGTTGATCTTTGTTGCAGATATCTCACTATTGTTCTTTACTGATCTTTATTGTGGATGCTGCCTTGATCTTTATTGTTATGATCCTTGTGAATGCCAAACAATTTTTGGTTTTATCTATTTTAAAAGTTATTTTTTAAAAAAATTATCCAAACAAGTGTGATCCATTTTAACAGTTTTTTAAAAATTAAGCTCAATTAATTCAAATTTCAAATGGAACATGGTCTCTAATCTCAAGGGAAAGCAAGAGTAGTAAAGTAGCTTTTGTCCCCACTTTTATTTTTGTGTCTCATAAAGTGCTTTTTGTCACTTTTTCACTAATTTTTTTATTAAAAATGAGATTAAATTTGTCTAATCAAATATTGGGCCTAAATTAACTAAAAATAATTATTTCAACTCAAAATCAATTAATAAAAATAAGTAATCTTTAATTTAAGCATAATATTGCCTATATGCTCTTAATTACTTTAATTAAGCTTAATTAGCACTAACTTCCAAGTGATAATTTCACACAAAATCTCACTAGGACTCATCCAAATATCATATATCCCCTCAAATTAACATATCCAACTTCCGGGTAATGGGTTTCTGTCGTCACTTAATCCGTGTTAAATTACCTTAAAGATATTTTGGTAATTTTATGCAAAGGAAAATTGGGAATTGCAATTTTCACACCAATTGCAATCCCCGTGCAAAAATAACCTTAGAGACATTTTAGTTATTTTACACAAATGAGAAAATTGACGTCAGGAACAAACTAGACCCGAACACCTACAGTTGACACTTGAGAATTGACATAGAATTGAAATTTTAGGATATGACTCCTCTAAAGTCTAACTTGGACCTTAGAGGATAAAGTGCACCAATCATGATCCTTAAAAATAATTAACAGTGAAGATTATTTCATGTTCGAATTTTTAAATAAAAAATTGAATGGTTTTAAAACACAAATAACTCACACAAGCCTTCCATAGGGCTCCGGCTATCCATCTTATTTCAAGACCATTTGACGAAGATCTTCATATTACATTGGGACTAGAGGCTGGAAAGGCAGGGCGTTCGACCTCTGCCCATTGGGGTGAAGCAACAACAAGCTACAGAGGATTAAATGTTGGGACTTGGACAAGCGGATGCAGATGATTTTTGGGGAGAGGTCATGTTGGACTTAGATGAAAATGAAGCATTGATGGGAGCCATGAAGGGACGTTGATGCATCTGTTAATCACCAATGTTAATTACTATAATTAATTAATAATTAAGCATATTTATTAAGCTTGTTAAAGAGTGCTAAATAACTTTAGTAAAAAGGTTAAACAGTTTCAATAAAAATTATTGATATTTATTTATGACAACGATGAAAATATATAGGCTAAAGTAATATTTATGGATTTTAAATTGATAAAAATATTGAAAAACATTTATAATATTGAACATCATAAAATGCTTTTAATCTCATCCATTAAATAGATTTTTATATGGTTCGAATTTTGAAACCACATGATGCCGAAGATAGTTGGTGCCATTGTCACAATGTACCTAGAGGGCGGCGACGGGATGACAACCGATTTTAAAATAAAAAATGAGAATGGGAGTCGCCACCAATTTTAATTCTAGCTAAAATTGGAAAACCCTTTTTAATTTGTAAACTGGTCTTTTAAAAGAGATTTGAGGTTCGAGTCTGCTTATAGTTAGGGAAGGGTGGAAACTTAATCCCACTGCACCCATAATACATCCGTATAAATAAAGTTACCCTAGAGCTCATTATGCAAATTAATTATAATTTTAATAATATTTATTTTTCCCCAAAAGTCATAATAATTATACAAGCATAAAGTAAAAATAAATAAATAAATAAATACATAAAAAGAGATTAAAATTTAAAGAAAAGTTAATTTTGGCTTGATAGTTGTCGGTACGCCACGTATCCTGGTGTAACGAGGAACTCAAAGCCATGTCATTTTGTAGAAAATGATTCTGTGTTAATAGATTTTGTTAAAGAGATAAAATAAAAGAATTCCACATTTGCATAGGACTCAGGATAGTGAAACTATATAATAAACCCTTACATTCTTATGAAACTTGAGGATGATAATTCATACATCTACATCACAAGTTGTTGCATGAATAAAACAAAAAAAAATTAATAATAAAGAAATCCTAAGACATAAAGAAAAAAAAATATATATATATATAAACCTAAAAAACAAATAATCTACAAACAGTAAAAACACAAGAAAGAAAAAACTCTAGATCACTAGCCCAAAATAAAAATATAGTCCACACGAAATCCTAACAACTAAAAAATCTAGATAAGCCAAAAATATATACTGGTCCAAAAATTTAAAAAAAAAAACATTTGATACCTTACAAGAAAATATCCAAGACTCAAAAGTCCAAAATTTGCATCAATCCAACAATACTAACCTAAAAGAAAAAAAAATAGAAATTCATAATTTCATTTAACTTAATTTTACCCATCTCCCATGCCCTTTAACACACACACAAACCCACAAACACAGACATTCACACGCGAAGAGAGAGAGAGAAATAGAAAGAGATAGGGAGCAAGAGAGAGTGATGCCTGTGAAAAGAGGGAAGCACATGGTGCTACTGAGGCGAGTTCCCGTGGATATCAGGTGCGACGGAGAGGAAGTTGCAGGAGGAATCACGACTTGTTCCGCGCGAGATGGATCGCAGCCAAAGGCGCCACAGATCTAGGCAAGTGGAGGTGGAAGCTGCAGGCACGAGGCTAATCTGAAAGGAGATGGGCCGGGTTCACGGGCTTGCGGTGGTTGGGCTCATGGAGGCTGGGCTTGTGGTGGCTGGGGTGGTTGCGCAAAATGGAAGAGGAAAAAGATGGCATCCCGTGGCTGATGCGGAGAGCAGTGACTGCGACTTGACAGCAAGGAGGAGACCGGGGGAAGGAGGCGCCGCAGGAAGGAAAGCCGATCCGCCTTGGTTGTGGAAGTTTGTGATGCACGGCGGAGGTGGCCACTGCCACCGGCCTCATACTGGAGGCACAAACGGAGAAGTGGTTCGCGGCCTCCCATGTTTCCTTTTCTTTTTTTTATTTTTGATTTTTGATTTTTTGATTTTTTTTTTTGTTTTCATATTCTGTTGGTTATGTTTTGTATCTGGCTTGGATTTTTTTGACTGGGTTATAGGTGGTTGTGGTGGCTGTGATGATAGTGGTGATGGGGTGGCAGTACGGTGATTGAGTGGGTGAACTACATGCCAACACAACTACAAATGGAACAACAAAATGTCAAAATCCATGATGCTCTTGAGAAATACCCAGATCCAAAGAACAAACCTTGTGCTCCTTTGCTGATCGGTTCTATTTTTGGTATTGTTCCCGTTTATTTTTTCTTTAATACCCCTTTATATAGCCGTTCCCCCTATTAATCCAAAATTCTTTTTTATCTTTGCAGGCTAGCTGTAAGGATCCCTATCCCCGAAAGATCATTCATCCTTTTGCAAAGAGTGGGAGGAGCATCATCATGGCGTTGCCACTTCTGTTATTTTCCTTTTCTTGTTCTTTGTGTTTTGTTTTTTTGTTATTTTGTTTTGTATCATGAGCTAAACGGCTCAGAACCAACATGTACCCCTTTTATTATTATTATATTTTATTTTTATTTTTTTATATTATTATTATTTTTTAATTAATGGTTAATGGATCAGCCAAATGTGGGCTGAATAAAATGGACTGGACAAACTGTAATGGGCACAAGCTGGAATGGGCTATTTGTTGGACTACATTTTTTTTATGCAAATAACAAACAACCAATATGAACACAAATAGATAGATAAATAAATAAAATAAAATAAATAATGGATAAAATATGATGTTCACAGTTGTCCTTTTTTACTTATTTCTTATTAAAAAATATACAGCTTGTGACTCTAATATTTTACTATAAAAGAGAAGTAAAGATATGAACATATATTTTGTCCAATTGTATGCTGAGAATGCATTGATGATGATGAGTATGTGATAACACGATGATGATGAATATATGATGAGGATGAATACCTGATGACAATGCGAAATGATGTGGTGAATGATGGTAGATGATTTCATAATGAATGCACACTGCTAAGATGTATGTGAGAACTATATGCCTGTAAAATTAAAAAAATGTAGAAAAGAATGTGAAATTTTAAAAGCATGTGAAATGGAAAAGCTTTTGAAAGTGCAATCTGCATTTAAAATGTAAAAGTTTGTGAAAACAAAGTAAATGCATGTGAAATTTAAAGATTTGTGAAAGCGAGTAAAGACATGTGAAATTTAAAATCTGTGAAAGTAAATGTGAAAGCGAAGTAAATGTGAAAGCATTGTAAAGACGTGTGAAATTTAAAATCTATGAAAGAAAACTAAATGTGAAAGCAATAAACATATGTGAAAGTAAATGTGAACGTAGAGTAAAGGCATGTGAAATTTAAAATTTGTGAAAGCAAAGTAAATGTTTATGAAATTTAAAGACACGTGAAAGCATGTAAAGACTGTGAAAACATATAAACGTTTGTGAAATTTAAAGATATGTAAAAGCGAGTAAATGTCTATGAAAGCATGTAAAAACTGTGAAAACATGTAAAATATGAAAGCATATAAATGTTTGTGAATTTTAAAGACATGTGAAAGCAAAGTAAATGTCTGTGAAATTTTAAAATTTGTGAAAGTGTATGAAAATTAAATATATACAAATGCAAATGAACGATTGACAATTTTGATGAAACGCTGATGCAAGACTGATGTGATGGTAATATGATGAATGATGCAAAATTGATGTAGTGACGATGTGCTCAGTGACAAGAATGATGACAATAGCTCTCAAAAATTAAAATTGCACCAGGTTGAGTTATCTTCGCATTATTCTTCAAGAAAGTTTTTGTCTATTCCCAAATGAGCCTCTTTAGATGAACAGTGATGTGAGCCTTTCCATTGCAATTTTCAAACATATTTTCTCTGATGCTTCGGCATCCCCTTTTGCCCCAGTTCTTTCATTATCCTTACTTTTGCCTTGATCAGCTGCCTGGATTTTCATTCAAACAAACATTATTATTATTTTTTAGCCCATCAAAACCCTCATTTGGGCTGTCCTCTCCAAATCTCGGCTAAGCAAGTGGCCTCATCCTTTCACAAGTCAATTTGGATCCTCATACACCCCAGTTGACTTATCATTTATGAGCCTTGTTATCAAATTAGTCCCTTATTGTATTTCAATTTTAACATCATGATTGTGCATGGTTTTAAAAAGGGAATATAGAAACAAAGATTTTTGGTAGAAGAGAAAGAGAAACAGTCATAGGGGAAGGGAAAGATAAGTTTATTGAATTTCAATTTGGAAAGTACATACAAGATGTCAATAACCGAAAGAGATGAGGAAGAAATAATAGACTTGTAGTGCTTGATTTCATGTGATCAACTTATTTCACTAATTCATTAGCTACATGACCTCAAATTCCATGTTTGCGAGTAGATCCTTTATTTTGTGCTCAACAATATGCTAGGATTCAAATTGCCCCGGTTTCAGTATCCCACATAGCTTCTTGATTATTGATCCGACCCTTCACCATTGCATAGGTTGCCTTTTCAGGTTTTTAACCTAGCAATTTAAGAGTTTTCATCCCCTTTGGTTTACTCTCTTTTTTTTGCTTTCTCTTTTTTTTTTTGTGCTCTAATTTTTTTGCCTAGGTTGTCCTCTGGGTTTCCAACCTAGCAAGTGCTTTTTCATGCAAAGTACTTATTCATGGAATCTGAATTGATTGGTTTAGTAAGTATTTTGCCTTCCATATGAGTCAAGATCAATGTTCTCCCAGAAAATGCATCTTTGACAATGTAAGGGCTTTTATGTGTGGGTGCCCACTTGCCTATATTATCCTCTTGATTCGGCAAAATTTTCTTCAGAACAAGATCACCTGGTTAGAATGTTCGAGGGCGAACATTTTTATTAAACGCTTTGGCCATCCTTTCTGGTACACGGCCATGCAGACGCGTTAGCCGTTTTCTTCAAGCATACTCAATTGCTCATATCTCATTTTGATCCACTCGGCTTCCTCCAATTAAACTTCCGCCAAGACCCTTAAAGATGGTATTTCCACTTCTATGGATGTTACCGCCTCCATCCCATACACTAGTGAATACAGGGTTGCCCCAATTGAGGATCTGCAGAAGCGCGATAGGCGTGTAATGCGTAAGGCAACATATCACTCCAATCTTTGTAGCTTACCACCATTTTCCCCAAGATCTTCTTGATGTTTTTGTTTGCTGCTTCTCAGCCCCATTCATCTTTGGTCGGAAGGAGCCGAGTTGTGATGCTTGATCTTGAATTGCTCAGTTTTGTACCTCTGCATTGTTAAAATTAGTTGCATTATCTGTGATGAGTCTTTCTAGCAGACCGTACTTACAAATGATGGTGTTCTTCAGAAATTTCACAACCACTTTCGAGTTATATTGTTATACGATGCAGCTTCCACCCATTTGGTTGAAGTAATCAATGGCTACCAGAATGAATCGATGCCCATTGGAGGCTTTAGGGCTAATTGGCCCTATGACATCCATGCCCCACATTGTAAAAGGCCAAGGTGATGTAAGAGTGTTCAATGGCAGAGGAGGAGAATGGATTCGATCAACATAGATTTGGCATTTGTGGCACTTTTGACAAACTCTATGCAGTTTTTCCATTGTGAGTCAATAGTATCCTCACCTGAGGATTTGTCTGGACAATGTGTGTCCGTTAGCATGGGTTCCACAAATACCTTCATGGATTTCTGATATGATGGAACTAGCCTCTATAGCATCGACACACCTCAACAAGACTCCATCATGGTTCCTTTTATACAACACCTCCCCGAGAGGAAGAACGACATGGATAACCATCTGAGTATCTTTCTATCATTTTCATTTGCCTCCAGACATTCTCTCTCCTTAATGAACCTTTTGATGTCACCATGGTCTGCCATTAGGCTCCTATTCAATATTAAAACAACATGATGTTTCTCTTTTAGCAACCACTTGTAAAGGACTTACTTCCACTTAGATCGAGCTTGGTCATCACAACCAAGGTAGTTAAGACATCTGCAAACTAATTCTGATCACGGCGCAAGTAATGGAAACTGACATCCTTGAATTCATCTTTTAAGCTCATAAGATGTTCGTAGTATGACAGGAACCTATGTTCTTTGACTCGCCATTCTCCATTGACTTGAAAAATTATTAAGGTTGAGTCTCCATAGAGCTCCTGTAACATCCTAGTTCTTTTCTTTAGAAATTGATTGAGGAATGGTTAATGGGAATATTAAGACTCTCGCAGACGCAGTTGTGATGAGTACGACTCTATGAGTGAGTACAAAAAAGGAAAAAAAGTGAATAGTGTTTTGTAGGCCGCAGGCCGCGGACAGCTGAAATCCAATTTAGGACCCGGAGGTGCCTGAAGTTAGGAAAATATGAGAATAAGGTTAGAAATGTGTGGGTATGGCAATTTTATGCTTAGTATTAATTTTCGGGCAACATCGGTTTTATCGGGTAAGGTGTTTACCCGTTCGGTGAGATTTCGGTGTATGATTTTTAACATCGAAAATATTTCCATCACCATAAATGGATGATATCTATCTAATTAAGACATGTGGAAGGCCAACATTTAATCTTGGAATCCAAGATTAAATCTTAGCCATCCATTTTACTTTATTACAAAAATAATGATTACTTTACTAAATATCCACCATGCATTTATTATAAGAAGCCTAGTCACATTTTCTTCCCCAAAAACACATCAAAATTCTACTAGCCAAGGGAGAGAAGAGATCAGCCACCATTGTTGTCCGCAAGAGCTTGTTCTTGAGTTCCAAGCCCAAAAACACTAGCCTAGAGTTGTTGAAACCTCAAAGTTCTTTCATTAAACTTGTTCTACACCTAATTCTCTACCAATCTAACTGAACAAAATTTCCATTCCTTATCAAAACCTTGTCTTGTACCTCATACCTCACTGATATCAGAAGGGTTTGAAGTTGGATTGGGAGCTTTGGAGGAGAAGGAAGCAAGCTTGGACAATCTTAAAGCCAAGGAGCTACTAGGCTACTCAAAGTAGGGTTTTTGCTGCCTTTTCTTGTCAAATTTTTCTGATCTGTTTTGGAATGACCTAGGTCCAAAATTTCTGATTGTATTGATGGATAATATATTGATGTTGATGTGTAAATTTTTGGTGATGTGTTTGGATGGGGTTAGAAAAGGGTTTTTCTCAAGGGAAATTGGGATTAGGTTGCTGGATTCTAGTTGTCCTACAAGCAGTAATTATGCACGAATTTTCTGGTATAGTTGTGGGTAATTTCATCAGCTATAAAAATTTATGTTGTATTTAACATCTTAAAATAACTACATGAATTTTTTTGGGTGTTGATTTTAAAGTTTACTGCCTCAAAAAAATCAAGAACCGAAATGTGACTGATGTTGTCTTGTTGAAAACTGAAGCAATAAACTTGTCTGAATTTATTATCATAGTTGAATTAGCTCATGAAATGTTTACACAAAGTTAGTAACATATTGAAGTATCACTGTAAATTTTCTTGTGCCTTGATTCCATCAATTACTAAGGGTAAAAATTTTGGGAACTCGGGTCTAGACTTGAATTAGTGGCCCCTGACCACTAAATTTGTACATTTCCTGAAGTAGCTATAGAGCTCTGTTGCCCTGAAATTTTTACAGGTTATTCTAGACACATTGAAGTGTCATGTAGAATTTTTTTTGGCTCTTGAAATGGCCTTTTGTTATGGCAATTAAAAGTTGTACTTAGAATGGTAATTCTGCCAAGTTGCTGGAATGTGAGGGTGGTTGAAAATTTATGATAGTATGATACCTATTCCAAGTCTATGGCATATGAATCCATGTTGATTTTTCCAATGACTTATTCATGAGACATAGAGGAACCTTTACTATAATTGAATACTTATCTGTAAGGTAAGCATGTTTTGAGAAAGGAAAAAGAAGTACATAATTCAGTTATGTGAGAAGGTCCAGAAATAGTATGTATAAATTCTGCTATTGTATGGTTGAACATATAGGGAAAACAGAAACAAGGCCTAAATGGAATAGAGAGGGAAGGCAAAAGTAAGGACTTCCCTAGAAAATTTATAGTCGGTAGATGTATCGGCTAGGAATAGAATTGTGTATGATTCAGAAATAGAAAAAAATGAAGTCCGATGATCAATAGGAATGAGCTCATGTCCTAGCAGTCTATTGTCCTCTGTGAAATTATTAATTACAGATGCAGCTCTATGTGGAATTAGGCTTTCCTTATGTTGAAAAATTGAGGAAAATACATGGGATTGAACCTATGGATGCAAATAATAGTACATGGTTGATTACATGGTGCCATTCTAAGTTCCCATAATCTATATATTTTAGCATTGATGCTTACGATCTTTATATGAATGATTTATATGCATAAATTCCTTACCTGTATTTTGTATAGCATCTGGGAATTACCCAACTGAGAATTTTATAGTATTCTCACCCCTGGAGCTGTGTGTATTGTATTACTCAGATTCAGCAGATGCCATCCCTAGTATTCTTCCTTGACTCGCCACAATGGGTGTGGAGTACGACCCGGCACTTGACTTTTTGTATGCCGTAGGTTACTCCCAGTTTCGTGTATATATGTTTTTCAACCATTCCTTTAGTACGTCAGTTTTTACAGTAGATTTCGACCCCGCTTTCCCCTACGACGGAGTGCCTCTCCATATGGTGCACCCTGATGTATTTGAGGTTCCACTTGCTCCACCAGCCCACCCACCAGGAGATGCACCCGTGTCTTTATCCTCCTCTTCAGACTCGGACCCCTCTGAGGGCCCGACGCCCTTGGAGGAGGCGAGGTCATCGCTGATGGCCAACGGCTTCCTGGAAGAGGAGGCGAGATCTTCTGAGACTATTGACATGTGCATAGCAGTAGTATAGTGTTAGGGCTTTACCAGCCTACAGAACGATGTACTATTAGTTTTCTGTTGCTTTGTTGTACCTATATGACATTTTGTCGGGCTGAATATTTGAGCAGGTTAGGTATCAGGTAGGGTGACTAGCCTTAATCGCATAGAGTTTTTGACTAGTTAGGGTTATTTCATTGGCTTTTCTTTTATGATGTATATATTGCAACTGAGACATGATGTTCATATATGTGAATATGGTTGTGGAAATATGTGTCAAAATTTCCTTATTCCTATATCTCGACTAGTATAGATTAGAAACGTCATACTCTGCTAATTACTATGTCAATACTCGAGTAAAATGTAGTAATTAGGGGGTGTTACACCTCCAAGCCTTGCATCTCAAGGGATATTGCTGCCTTCAGGCCTATTATGCATGCTTCATATTCGGTCATGTTGTTGGTACAATCAAATGCCAGTTTCACAACAATTGGGAACTACTTTCCATCAAGGGACACTAGGACTGCTCTAACTTCATTCCCTCGTATGTTGACTACACCGTCGAAATACATTTTCCACACTAAGCCTTCTTCTTCCTCATTTTCACTGTCCTCTTCTACAACTACTAGGGCATCTTCATCAAGAAATTTGAGCCCATTGACTGATGTTCTTCAAGTGGGTTCTCGGCCAAGTGATCAGCTATCACACTTCCTTTTATAGATTTTCTAGTCACATATTCGATGTCAAATTCTGCTAGGGCTACTTGCCAGTTGGACATCCTTAGGGAGATATGTGGGCTTTCAAAAAATGCACTTCATGGGGTCTATCCGAGATATGAACAATGTTGTATATAGAGCATGTATTGTTTTAACCTCTTTGCCGTCCATACTAGTGCACAACGCCAGATACTTGGACTCACAGTCATTGAAGTACTTCCTCAAGTAGTAAACGGCTTGCTGCTTTGACCAGACTCATCATGCTAACCCAATCCCCCCATGCACCCATGCAACACCGCAAGATATAATATGAGTGGTTGTCCCCGTGTTGGCAGAACCAGAGGGGTGGATTTGACAAGTAGTTCTTGATTTTGTCAAAGGCTTCTTGACACTTGTCATCCCATCTGCTTGGGTGATTTTTCCTCAATAGCTTGAATATTGGCTCACAAGTATGCGTCAAATTGGAGATGAATCTTGCTATGTAATTCAATCGGCCTAAGAAACCTCAAACCTCCTTTTCTATCTTTGGTGTTGGCATGTTTTGTATGGCTTTGATTTTCTGGGTCTACCTTAATGCCCTTCTTGCTAACAATGAACCCCAATAATTTTCTAGTGGATGCCCTGAATGTGCATTTTGGTGGATTCAGCTGAAGCTTGTAAATCCTCAACCTTTCAAACAGTTTTCTAAGCATTGCCACATGACTTTCTCACTCTTGTGACTTTGCTACCATATCATCAACGTACACCTCTAGCTCTTTGTGGATCATGTCATGGAAAAGAGTCACCATTGCTTACTGATACGTCACTCCATTATTCTTTAACCCGAATGGCATCACTCTATAACAAAACACCCCCATTGAGTGACGAAATGATGTTTTCTCTTTGTCTTCTTTCCATCAAAATCTGATTGTAGCCTGAATAACCATCCATGAAAGAGAATTGATGACCTCTAGCTGTGTTATCAACTAGAACATCTATATGAGGGAGAGGAAAATTGCCTTTTGGGCTTGCTTTATTCAAATCTCGATAATCTACACACATTCTAACCTTTCCATCTTTTTCGGCATGGTACTATGTTGGCTATCCATCTCAGGTAGAGTGGGACCTTCAAGAAGCCCGCATCAAGTTGCTTTTTGAATTCATCTTTGATTTTGAGCGATATTTCTGGACTCATCCTCCGTAACTTCTTCGCTTAGGTTCCATTCCCTCAATCAACAAGATTCTACGGCCACTATTTCTGGGTCCAAACAGGCATATCTCTATAAGACCAAGCAAAGATGTCCAGGAATTCATGGAATAGTGTAACCATCTCTTCTTTTCTGGGTTGTCAACTATTTTCACTTCTTTCTTGTCGTCAGGACCCAAATTCACAGTTTTGACAATTTCATCATGTGGATTAATCCCCTTTTCCATTGAATTTATGATTTTGGCAAATTATTGGCATAACTCAGGATCTTCATCTTGCTCATTTTTGTTCAAGTCCGTTGTAACGCAATAATCACTAACGGGTTTTCACAATCATTTATATAAGATGGAGATTTTGAAGGAGAGGAATCCCTAGAATTGAAATGAGGTTCAAAATAAATAAAGGAAAAAGATAAACAAGGAAGAAAAAAGAATTTAACAAGAGAATGGTAAAGAGAAACCATGCATAATCATTTTATTATTCAATTGAAATACAAACTGAGATGACTAAAGCATCCATTACTCAAGGAAAAATAAATCATTCAAGGGTGCAAATTCCCAGTTATTCCTGGCTTGAGGCTACGATAGATGAGGCGATTTTCCATCTCCTTCCAGAGTGCTGACAGCTCCAACTCTTCTATCATCACCACTGCGGGTGCAGGAAATGTGTCCTTAATGTGTAGGATCTTCTTCTTGGATGTTTCAAAAGACTGCTCACTTGTAACTTCATATCCAAGACCATGTTTTCCAAGATTGTCAGGAAGCGAGAAGTTCCTGATTCCTTGCAGTGACTCCTAATCCTTTTCCCTCTTTGAATCCGCTCTTGCGCATTAATCGAGCGGCCACTTGATGCACATCACCTTTTAGTTCCATTGGTTCAGCTAGGTTTTGGAATGAGACCTCAAGGGTATCTTCGGTAAATCGGTGTATGGTACCACAGGTTTGGTCACAATTCCTCTTCCCCTTTGATAGTAATGAGCTTCCCTCTACTTATAAACTTCACCCTCTAATGGAGTATAGAGGGACCTGCTTCATGAATCCAAGGTCTTCCTAACAACATTGTGTGCCTTGTCTCAATGTCCATCACTTGGAATTTGGTCACGAAAGTAATGGGTCCAATTTCCAGCGGGAGGTCAATGACACCCATGATTTCTCTTAATGACCCATCAAAAGCCTTCACAATTGCCCCGCTTAGTTCAATCGCGAAGGAATCAACTGGTAATTCCTGTAGTATGGAGTAAGGGAGCACATTGAAGGCTGATTCCTTGTTAATCAATACCTTTGCAACATTGCAACCTTGACACTTTAGGGTGATGTGTAGTGCTTTTGGGCCCCTAGATGGGAGAATACCTCATTTCAATGAAGGTGATGGCATCAGCCGTTCTGATTGCATTCACAATCCCTTCAACTCTATCAGGGGTTATGTATTTGGATACATACGATCTAATGCACTGATGAGCCTCCGAAGACAAGATTAAGGAGTATAGCGAGATCTTTGCTAGTGTTTTCTTCAGTTGTTCCACTACGTCATACTCACTCGCTTCATTATCTTTAGGAATTCTTTTTTTCATCTTCTTGGCCCTTTTCTTTGCTCTCCTTTCAGGCACCACTTGGGTTCTTCATTAATTTCTCAGGAGTATAACACTTGCCACTCCAAGTAATTCCCCCAATCCCTGTAACATTTGTTATAGACTGAGATGAAGGAGTTTCATTGCGAAATTCTCCAATCACTTCTGGCTCATCAGATTCAGTGCGAGTGGCAACATAAAAAGGCAAATTAGACACCTTGAAGACAGGTACTAGCCTTTGACTTGGGGGATGTCATTCCAGACATCATGGAATTGGGCTCCACAATGGTTTCATATCTCTATGGGACTGCACGGTCACTTTCACAAGGAAATGGTTTGGGCACTTTAAAAACAAGTGTGGACTCCTGGTTATAGACTTTAAAAATAAGGGGCGCACGATGAATCATATTGACACTTTGTTTGATACCCTTCGGTATATTGAGCACCCTTAGTTTGATCATTTTCTGATGAAGAACTTCAGCTCTGGACACTCTTCTATGTGGTACTTTCCTTCTCCTCCAAAGCACTCACAGAATAGGTCGTCTTCATTTCCTTTTACTGTCCTTTTCCTTTCGTTCCTTCAACTTCTATCTCATAGCCTGCCCTCCTTAATGCTTCCAATCTCTTTCATCAGGAGCTTGACACTTTCAACTCCTCGACTCACATACTCCTCACAACAAATAGAATTCACTTGTCCTCCATCGTGATTGGGGAAAGGGTTGTTCCTTATATGCGGTCTTGATTCCTCCTCTAGCTTAATGGCACCACGATCGATCAAACGCCAACAGCACTTATGAACCCATAGCAATCTTCAATTGAGTGTCTTGGAGAATTGGAATGGTAATCACAAGTTTAGTTCGGATTGTACCACCGAGGATATGGCGGTACAAAAGTCTTCCCAAGATGTGGGGCTAGTAGGTTGTTCCCCACAAACGCTGAATAGCTCATAATTGCTCATGTGGAAATCAGGCAAGGGACGATTATTCATGGTTGGTTTTTGGGTGACACTAGTTTTGGGAGGTAATTGAGAAGGTATTGCGGAGGATAAGCTATTTGGTGATTTGGGTTGGTCTGGTAGGAAATAGGTGTGGTAGGTGTATATGGTCTAGGGTAAGAAACATTATTGACTTGATACGGTTGAGGTTGATATGGAGGTAGTGGGTAGGATGGGTATTGGTATGGTAGAACGGGTCTAGGTCGAAGGATTGGTTGATTGGATTGAGATGTTTATTGTGGCTGTATGAAGTTGACGGTTCCATCTTTCTTCTTATAGAGTTGTCCTTTCTCAACCTGAGCCTCACTTGTTTCTCTAGCTTCAGCACCCAATTTGGTCTGTCCCAAAAAAAATAAAATAAAATAAAATAAAAAATGAAAAAAAGAAAAGCTGAAAAAAAAACCCAAAAAAATCAAATCTTTCTGACAATTGTTCTTTTTTAACTGATTTTATTTAGCATTTATTGATTGATTATGGGTCGATTTATTTTATTAATTAGTTTGATTTGTTTTCTTTAATTAGTATCAATTAGCATTGGTTAAATAATTTTGTCATTAATTATATTAGGGTAAAAGAGGTGTATATATAGTCATTATTAGTTGATCAAAGGAGACAAAATCATTTTTTTCAGGGAGGCAACAACACAGCCCTCCACTGCATAGTCGATAGCCATCCTTGTCACCACTCTCTTCCGTCAACACCCCCTTCATCACATCCCACACCATCATCACCATAAATCGACCACCACCGTGTGCACCATCCCCTATACCAACTTCTTCCCTTGACCAATCGCGCAACACAGTGCTTACCCTTGTTCCCTGTCAGTCCAACCTAGGAGAGTGTTGATGTTGTGTTAAAGCGTGCGCAGATCGCATCTTGCTCAACTTCCCGTACAACAACCTTTCTTGTTGGTCTCAAAGTTCTAACATATCTGTCTTCTCTTATGTTTCATGGCTTTTTTCTTTTTTTTCTTTTCCTTTTATGATTAGTTGATTTCCTATTTAATTATCCTTCTTTCGATCTGGTTTATGATGTTATTACTCTACATGTTTTGTTTCGTTTCTTTTAGGATACATTTTGTGTACATATTTTTGGTCGTTTGGTTAGAATGCTTCCCTTCCTTTTTTATTTTCCAAAAGAAATTAGAAGTATGTTAGAGTCTCGTGGAATTTAATTAGGCCCCTTTGTTTTATTTTGGTCAAAATCATTTTGGTGTCCAACGTGTTAGTGATTTTATGCTTAGGAATTGAGATTGAAATTAACTCTTTTGTTTTATTAACTTCAAAATCAAAGTTCGTGGTCCATGTATTAATTAGCTACTTTTTGAATTAAATCATTTGATTTTTTTAAAAGCACAAAACATTGCGTCCGATTTTCTTTTTTTTTTTTATGCAATAGTCAATAGTCGTGAAATGGCAGGTGCCTCCTTCACCACTGTTGAATTGTGAGGGGTTTATTGAGTAGCCTTTTGCTACCTTAAATCCAGTGCAAAAATAGATTTTACATATTTTTTGTTTATTTGTAAATAAAATTAACCCAGCACACAATTATTTTTTTAGAAAAACTACGGGACTTTGAGTTCCTCATTACACCAGAGGATACATAGGAGTAGATATTTTCTGTCAAGCCAAAATTAAATTTTCCTAAACTTGTTTTCATTTCTTTTGTAAATATTTATTATTAATTTTTGTAAATATTTTTTTACACTTTGATTTTTAGGGGAAAATAAATTATTTAAGTTATTTTAACTTTGCACAATAAACTTTGGGTAACCGTCATGAGACGGATGTATTAGGGGTGTAGTGGGATTAAGTTTCTGCCCTTCCCTAATCATAATTAGACTCCTGAACCCAATTTCTTTAAAAAGACCAATTTTGTCAAATTAAAAGGGTTTTCCAATTTTTAAGATAAATAAAAATTGGTGGCGACTACATTGACCTATTAAAAATTAAAATCTTTTTTCTCATCGCGGCACCCTCCAGGGATGTTGTGACCGCGACTCAACTGGGGATGTTAGTGAGTCAAGCCTAATGAAGTGAGTTGTGCAAAAAAATTATAACTTGAATAATTTTTTTTTGTTTCCCCTAACCAAATTTAGTATATATTTTGTTTCCTTTTTCTAATTTTTTTATTCTTTTGATAATTAATTATTTGATTGTGATTTGTAAATATTGTTTGTAAATAATTTCTTATCTTATTTGTAAATAATTTTTTGCCTTGTCATTAAAACCCTAGGGTAGATGATTTGTCATTTATTATTATTATTTTTTCTTGTACATATCTTTGGGCTTTATTCTTACACACATTTCATTATCACTTGCCTCACACACTTTTTAGGCTCTATACCCAAGCTTATGTTACCCGAGGATTAGGAGAGGTCCTAACATTGTCATTGAGGGGTTTTATGCCCACTTGGCATTTGTTGAGACACCACTCAAATTATTACTAGTTTTCTGAATTGGTCATATTGAGTAGGTTCATCCCTCCTTGTGATCAATTTATAAGCTAGGTTCTTATCTCTTGAGATCAGAGCAATCTAGGGACCACGACCTTTAGAAGTCTAGATCCATCCCATGAGCCATGCACTGATAGAGTCACCTAGAAGTTTAGGTACAAATGTGATCCTTTTTAGAAACAAGCTCATGCAAAAAAAAAAAAAAATCATTTAGCATGCATTCACTTTCCTTTATTTTCTCTCATAACAAGCATATTGTAACACCCTAATTTTTAACCTAATACGCTCGAGTCATATTCCGGTTAATTATTAGTTATTACGCCTTTGTCTCGGAACTTAACTTATTCTTCTTTAAAATACGAGTAATAAAAAAATATGGCTAAATTTTTTTTTGAACTTCAAAACTAAAATGCGAGCCGCGCGTGCGCATAGATATCGATTAATACACGTATGACATAGCAATCATATAAACTTTCATCATAGCATATATATGTAAACCATAGTATAACATACACAAATCATATTAACATGTCATAACCATAACATAATAGCGATGTCTTGTATACGTCAGGACATCCTAAGATACTAAACTCAACAATAAGGTTGAACATACACCAGTCCAATGCTAAACATAACTATAACAAAACTAGACGAGTCTCCATGCTTCCATTGCAACCTCTTCCGGTAGGTAATGTGACTCCTATGCCCACGCCTGAAGGAAGATCACGAACAACCGCACCATTCATGTCTGGAAATGACACGGAAGAAAGAAAAGGGATGAGAAACTTATTCAAGATTCTCAGGAGGGCTCCCAACACTAACACAAGTGTCATCGTCATCATCCCCAGCCACTTCGGTTTTCATTATGAAGGAAATGTGCATGTATAAGGTTCAATTTTAAACTTCTCAAAATCCCTTTATCTGAAGTGGGTGTCTTTTAGCATGGGTCTTAATGACATGAATACAACAGGTATCTCATGTATGCATGGCAATACCTCAATGAGCATAATTAACACATGTAAATAGCACATATCACACAATTAAATTAACTAATAAAATAATAATATAACGTATGCATATGCATCTTCACTTTATCATGATTGAACTTGCAAGTTCCTTTCTTAATGACCACCCTCGTACATCATCACCATAAACTAACCATCTCACCTTCCCGGCGATTTTACAGTCATCATCAAAACTCCACCTCACTGATCGCTTAGGATGAGCTCAATCCCAACTAGTCGTCACTAGATTTAATATGGGGTGATAGAGGGAAAACACATCACTTTCCTATCATGAGTATGCAACTTTCTTGGATCACCTCTCATAACCTTTAATTTGGGGAGTCTAGAGAATCACTTCCTTTTGTATAATGTCACCTTTATATTAACATATTATGTTTAGATGCAAAGCCATAACCATATCATATACTTTTTCTCATGCTCTACGCAACTTGAAGATATTTCAAGTGAAATTATAACATGCCATATTCATGCAAATTCAAATGACTAACATGTAAGTCCTCAATTTCACATAATTCCTCAAGCATATGAAAATCACAACATTTTATTGGATAAGTACTTTACTTTGTATCCTTATAGCAACACAATAAGCAACCTTAGATTAATAACATAAATTAGAGAGCTTAATAAAGGATGTTTACATTTAATAAGATATATATATTGCATGAGTCAAAGATCTCTTGTGAGTTGAAATGGTGAGTCTTGAGCACTAGGTTAATCAAGTGAGGGTATAAATTTAGACATGTAATGCAAGCTTCATTTTTAATTTTGGCATTATAGGGTGATAGCAAGAAAAACATAAGTATGCTATGCAAAGCTTTGAATTTAAATATGAGAATGCAAGCTCTAGTTTTAAATCTTTAAGTTTAGGTGATGACTTGAAAAGTAAATATGCTAGACAAGAAATGTAAACATGAATGCAAGTTTAATTCTTTATTTTAGTGCTCTAGGCCTCTTAAAGTATTCACTCTAAATCACGTTTCAACTTTAAGGTTGAATTAGGTGGGCTTTGAGTTAATTATTTAAGTGATATGAAAATGCAAGCTCTCATTTTAATCCTTAAGTTTAAGTGATGGCTTGAAAAGTAAATATGCTAAGCAAGGAAATGTAAATATGAATGCAAGTCCAATTCTTTATTTTAGTGCTTTAGGCCTCTTAGAGTATTTACTTAAATCACATTTCAACTTTAAGGTTGAAATAGGTAGGCTTTGAGTTAATTATTTAGGTGATTAAGTAAACATGAAATGCAAAGCTTAATTATAAATATGTAATGCAAAGACTTGAAATAAAAATATGGATGCATTTCTGAGTCCTAGGCTCAAGACTTCCATTCTAACACATAATATCATCATTTGCTAAAAACTCTTAAAAGTGAAACCTTCAAACTTTAGAGATCAAACAAATGATGGTTTTGCAACCAACACCCAAGACTCTCATCATTAAGCCATGGTTTCTTCATGATGTAGGCCATAAGGCCGAAAAAAAAAGAAGGAAAGGAAAACAAAGAACTAAAAATGGTGTAATAAGAAAGGAAGAACATCTTAAACCAAGAGTAATACAAGAGAAGAGTATAGCAAATCCTTAAAACAACTCCCTACCAAAGGTGTTTTTCTTTTGAAAAGAGAAAAGCTTGGTCTTGGAAATGTGATGAGAAGAACAAATCCTCCTTGGTGCCAAGATGGTTTTGGCCAAGAAGAAAAGAAAGGAAGAAATGTTTGTCTTAGGTTTTTGATCTTGAAGATGGAGAGGTTATATGTTTAAAGGAATTTGTATGGTGGTTGTGTGGTGGTTTTAGGTTAGGAAATGGTGGAGGATGATGGCTTCTTGGAAGAATGAAGAAGGAGTTAAAGAAGAATTCTTTGAGCTTAAAAAAAGAAACTTTGAAGTTTGCAAGTATAAGCAAGTCTTTTTACAAGTTCTCTTGATGCCTATTTATAGAAAATGAAACACAAGGGAGGTGAAATGGCAAGGAAGAAAAATATCTCTTTGCATGGCATGGCTTTGGATATGGCTATGCATGATTTAAGGCATGGTTTAAGGTATGGCTAAGTATGGTTCTTCAAGTATATTTTAATTGAATTTCAACATATGATGGATGAAAAATGGAGGGTGGCTAATTTGTTTAGGAAAAAATGGGGAGGTGAAAATCTCATTTTAATGTTGGTTTATGAGTATGTTTAGAAGTTGATTTGGTTAGGTTATGGATTAGGGGTTGTAATTTAGTATTTTAGATGAGGAAATGAGTAATTAAGGTGGCTCAAGACAAGATTAAAGAGTGTTCTTGCTTAATTAATGCAAATCCACCTTTATTAGGGAGGAATCTCATCATGTGACCATTTCCATAATTCAAGGAAATTGGAATAGGGATTTTACTATTCATGAAAATGTGACATAAAGTCTTAAATCAATAAAAGGATTTTAAGTTTCTCTAAGTAATCTTAGGTTCTAATTAACCTTAATTAATTATTTTGACTCTAGATTCATAATTAGGATTTGCTAATCTTTAATTAGACCTAATATTGCTTAGGTTTCGTTAATCATATCATTAGGCCCAAAATACACTTAAGGGGTAAAACGGTAATTTTTTGCAAAAACCTCCCGGGCTACCGGGCTTAACCCGATGTTAAACATTACTTAAAAACATCATTTCAAACCTTTGGGTGAAGTCCAGGCTCAATCGGCACTTAATTCGGTGTTTTAGCCAGAGAGGCATTTTGGTCATTTTACGCATCAAAACTCAAAAATGATATTCTTCTCTATTAGTATACATAACACACGAAATCCCCTTTCAACATCAAAACATCCCTGGATGATGGCCGGGTTGGCAATCATTTTTCCTAAAATGACCTTAGTGGCATTTTGATCATTTGTACACGGGAAAAAAATTGGACGTTACACATATCATGCATAGTTTACCCATTCATGCATCCATCACATTTGCATCATCCACATGAAAAAAAAAAAGAAAGAAGAGAAGTCATTTAACATTCATTTTCATGCATTCATAAAAAAATGGCTTGTACTTATCCATTCATACATTTTATTTCACGCATCCAATATAAAAAAAGGGTACATTTGACATGCACTCATACATACATTTTCTTTCATGCATATTCAGAAAAAATTAGCATACATTCATGCATAGTCCACATCCTGTCCATAATCCAACTTTTTTTTTCAAGTCCATAGGCTTCACATTCACGTTTTCTCCTAAAAAAAACCAAAAAGTTTTTTCATGTTGTCTTTTTTTTCAAAAAAAAAAAACTCTGAAAAATTCAAATGATGAGCTGGCGCTATTTCTTTGCAATTTCTCATATTACTCATCATTGCGCCACATCACAAGTTTGCTCAAGTTGAAGCTCCTAACCCGTGCTCGTGCCAAATAATTAAACCTTGACATTTCCCAAATAGCTGATAATCATGAAAAGACTAAGCTTATAGCAGAGCAAAGGCTAGAGAAACTGGAAGGAAATTTTGAGCAAATTCTGATTATGCTGAAGGATTTATCCTCAAACAAGGAATCAAGCCCTAATAACAACTCTGAGATGCTACACAACAATGACAATGTTGAAGGAGACCAAGCTAATGACGATGGTGGACCTGAAGTTGTGATCATCACTCCAAAACGTCAAGAGAAGGGCCCATGAATCATGAGACTTAGGGAAGAGGATGCCAGGATGTTGAGCAAAATGGAGATCCTGGAAGAAAAAATAAAGGCTATGTAAGGGCTAGAAGCCTATGGGAGATTAGATGTTCAGGATTTCTATCTATTCCCTGACATTGAGATACCTGCAAACTTCAAAGTTCCAGAGTTCGAGAAATTTGAAGGGAAGACTGATCCTATGGTCCATCTGACCATGTACACTGGAGCATGGCTTCGTACCAGGAATGAGGAGTTGATGATTCATTGTTTTCAGCATAGCTTGGCAGGTGGAGCTTTGACTTAGTTTCTACAACTCGACAAAAATCAGACAAGAAGTTAGTGAAGTTTGGCAGAATTGTTTGTGAAACGTTCAGTTTGTTGATATTGCCCTAACCGCTTTGAGCTTCAAAGGATGAGGAAGATTGAGGTAGAAACTTTCAGAGAGTATGAACAAAGGTGGAGGGAAAAAGCTTCTCAAGTGTAGCCTCGCTGAATGAGAAAGAAATTGTCCGACTCTTTGTTAAAACTCTAGACGGGCTATACTTTGAGAAGTTGCTTGGTTATGTCACTAATCATTTTTATGATGTGGTGATTGTGGGGAGCAAGTGGAAGATGCCATTAGAGAAAGAAAGTTTGCCGGTAGAAAAGTTTAAGAAGCCTAGTTTTCAAAAAGGGAAGGAGAGGTTCACATGATTGCAAGTCATTTCCCCAAGAATAATCCACACAACCCACTTACCAACCTTCCCCATTCTACCCTTACATGCCTTACCCAAATGAGACTCACACCCCACCTTCAATGAACAATGTTTCCTTTCCTATCCAGGTTAACCCAGGCAATGCATCAAAGTCCTCCCTTCGCAATCATTCTAATAGACCTAGGAGAGGGGGTGACGATAGAGCCAGTTCCATTCAGGTATAGTGACATCTATGACTCCTCTGACGTAGAACTTCATGGCTCCAGGAAGTCCCAAGACCTGCCCAAATCCTCTCCCTAAATGGTTGTAAGCCAGACACCCGGCATTACGTGATATTGTCCTCTTTGGGGTTCAGGGCCTACTCGACTCCCCCTTTCAAGGTTTTGTTCTTCCCTCCCTGGCGAGGGAAACGCGTCACGCAAGGAGGAGGTATCCACACCCTTATAAGGCATGCTTCGTTCACCTCCCAGCCGATGGGACTTCACAATCCACCCTTGGGGCCCAGCGTCCTCGCTGGCACACCGACCCAGGACCGACTCTGATACCATCTGACAGCCAAGCACCCCCGCATTACGTGATATTGTCCTTTTGGGGTTCAGGGCCTACTCGACTCCCCCTTCAAGGTTTTGTTCTTCCTCCCTGGCGAGGGAAAACACGTCACGCAAGGAGGAGATATCCACACCCTTATAAGGCATGTTTCGTTCACCTCCCCAGCCGATGTGGGACTTCACAATGGTACAATCCTAATGAGACTTGCAAGTATCACATGGATGCACCTAGACATACTATTGAAAGGTATTTGTCATTCAAGATTCGGGTACAAAGGCTCAGAGATACGGGAATGATCGAGTTTGATTATGGAGATCAACAGCCTATAAGGCCCAATGTGAGAGCCAATCCATTCCAGAAGCACACAACTTGAGGATTGAAATTTCTTATTTAGGACGTATTGGGTCTTTTCTTTATGTTTTGCTTCCATTTCGAATAAATTAATGTACTTTTCTCATTTTCAATAGAATTGTCTTTATCCATGTATCATAGTCTTTTGCTTCTTTTTCTCCCATTAGAAAAAAAGAAAAAGAAAATATCAACGTGATATTTTGTCTTGTGATTAAAATTTTTGATAATAGGCAATCATGATTTGAAATGAAGTTTGGTCATGTTTCTCTACCCATGAAGATGTTAATTATCCATTGTTACTCGTCTTGAGCCTAAATGTTTTCTTTTAAATTACCTTAGACAAGGATCGCCCTTACACTGGGGGCTATTTTTATGAGGGTTAACTTCTATCAATTAGGTTGTAACATAATCCAAAGATGAAAGAAAGAATGAAAGAAAGTATCGTATTTGAAGCAAATATGTGCAAATAAGAGAAAAAAAAAGGAAAGAAGAGGAATGAAAAAGGAAAAAGAAAAAAGAGCAAAATATAAGTATGGATGCTTTTCAGAAAATTCAACCGATAGAGTTATTCTCTTAAACACCTATTGATCCTTGATCTTGATTGACCTTTAAACACTTTATTGAGCCATTAATATCCTTTCATTCATAACCATTAACCTTGGCCACATTACAAGCTTAATAAAGTCCATTCTAATATTTGATTGATTGCTTTTATTCTTATTCATTTTAACTAAGACAAAAAAAAGGAAAGAAAGAAAAGAAAAAAGTTAAAAAAAAAGAGAGAAAAAGAGAAAGGACGTGATATTTAGATGGAAGCAAATATTCAAACCACCAAAGAAGGACGTCTACAATTCAGGTCTTTAATTTGAGGGCTGTTTAAAGGAATTTCTCATGACAAGGGAAGTAAAAAATTATTGCATCATCGTTTGCTTGAGTGGAGTTGGTAAGCTTAGGGGCCAAATTTACTTCATGGTGACTCATCCTTATTACCACATTTCCCAAACACTCTTGCCAATTACAAGCCCATATCATCTACCCTTGGACAACTTAAACTTGAGATGTGTCACAAGTGGTGAATGTTTCTGATTGTTTTCAAACGAAATACAGCTCCATTTGAATTCATCAAGATTTTTTTATAAAAAAAAATCATTTCATGGTTTGCATAGTTCATTTACATTCTAGGTATTGTGAAGACTAGTTCATTTGCATTCTAGGTATTGAGACACCTAGCTCATCCTTTTGAGGTATTGTGACGCCTCGTCTTTATCCATTGCAGGCATTGTGACGCCTACTCGACAATTTGAAAGTATTGTGACACCTTCTGTATCTTTTTGAGGTATTGAGACTCCTCATTTTTATCCATTGTAGGTATTGTGACGCCTTCCGTATCCTTTTGAGGTATTAAGATGCCTTATTTTTATCCATTATAGGTATTTTGACGCTTCTGTATCCTTTTGAGGTATTGAGACGCCTCACTTTTATCCATTGTAGGTATTGTGATGCATACTCGATAATTTGAATGTATTGTGACACCTTCCGTATCCTTTGGAGGTATTGTGACACCTACTCATCACAGTAGGCACTTTCCTAAGTATTGTGAAGCTTAGGATTGGATCGTTGTTGCCTTGCAAATAGGTATTTTAAAAAAAAAACAAAGAAATGACTCGAACAAAATTGATTGCTTTTCACTTTGCTTGTCCTTTTAAGTTAAAAGACTAAGCAAAGGGGGCTACTATCAGCACCCAATTTTGGTAAGTCCAAAAAAATAAAATAAAATAAAATAAAAATGAAAAAAGAAAAGCTAAAAAAAACCTAAAAAAATCAAATCTTTCTGACAATTGTTCTTTTTTTAACTGATTTTATTTAGCATTTATTGATTGATTATGGGTCGATTTATTTTATTAATTAGTTTGATTTGTTTTCTTTAATTAGTATCAATTAGCATTGGTTAAATAATTTTATCATTAATTATATTAGGGTAAAAGAGGTAACACCCTAATAATTAACCCAATACGCCTAGGTCGTATGATTAATTACTAGACTTTACTCTTTGCTTCAGTTCCTTAATCATGCTTTGAAAATACTTAGTGAAATTACGAGCCATTTTTTTAAAAAAAACATAATTGAAAACGTGAGCCGCGCATAACGTGAACGATAATCAGATAAAGCGGAAAATGAACAAACATATCATGAAGAACACATCATATTGGCTCCATCATATGACATCCATAATTACATATCACATAAATATTTTGCCTACCCATAGAGTTAAGCTAGATGTAGGCAATCGAACAAAACATAAATAATATATGGATGGAAAAACATTTATTAACGGCACCTATTTATAACACTCCAGAGATAGGAATAGATATCTGAGTTCACGCTAAAGGTCTAGCAATACGTTCCTCAAGGATAATAACCTGGTTCACAAGATCACATGCATCTACCAGGTGAGAGCATCAACGGGAATCACGAACATCACCATCACTTTCTGAAGACGAGATGGAAAGAAAGAAAGAGGAATGAGAAACTTATAAAAGAATCTCAGGGTACTCACCTCATATGCATTGTGTCATCATCATCGTCCCAGGAACCTCGGGTTTCATTATGAAAATGAGAGCATGCTAAGATTCATTTATTTAGTTCGGAAATATACTTTACCGAGGTCGTCATTTTAATCATGCGTCTTATAATGCATCATAAACTTAGCATGTCATGTTTATAATGAACTTTTCCTTTCATATATAATAACATAATTATGCATAAGACCACATCATATTCCTCATCATCATATCATAAATACTATGCATAGAAGAATATCATATTTCTCATCATTATCTCATAAATACTATGCATAGAAGAACATCATAATCACATAATACGTTACTTAGTTCCTTAGGTGACTTAAAGTTACTTTCATCATCATTTTCCTGGGCCACCCTATACTCCACCCTTTTGGGAGTAATCTAAGTTATGAGCTCATACCTTGCTAGTCGTCACTAGCATATACTTATCCCTTTTGATAAGTAAAATCCAACTCTACCCTTTTGAGAGAACGGTTTAGGGGGCAAGAATCACTTTTCACCACCTATAGTCTGATGGGTCCAAAGGATCATTTCCTCATAAGTTTAAGTCACCATTAAGTCTTTGCATGTTATATCATAATACAATTCTCAATTCATAATCATTCATAACATTTTCTCGTTTATAGTCTTGTTCTGGAATAATATATATACCAATTGTAATCATGCATCTGGAGATTCCAGGAAAGAGAGGTGGGTCACAAATGGACACGCTTAAATACCAAGTCTTTCCTAGCCAGAACCTTTCCAAATTACACTTTTACAGTAATATACTTTCTTCCAGCAATAAGGGTAAATTTTTAAATAACAAAGAATATTTCATTATTTTATGCATAAGCATTCTCATTGTTTGCAACAGCAACTATAACATACAAGCCCAGAAATCATTCAATGATATCAAATACTTAATAAGCATCAAATCACTACATAGACTTATCATTTCAAACTTCAAAGAACCATCATCATAAATTCTTACCAAAAGTCTTAAACAACCGAAACTTTAGAATCGGGTAACCTCAATTATCAAACTAATTAATCATGCATCTAAATGATTCATTATCATCATTACCATTAATTATAAGCCTTAAGAACATTATTAAACTATATGGGACAGCATAGGCAGCAAGTTATATTTAGGCTTCACGTGTGCTAAAAGTTGCATTTTTAACCCTTTCTCGTTACGACTTTCCTTATGCTAAAATTAATTACTAAACCAATTATGAATCATTCTCCCTTATCTAAACATAATAGAACCTGGTTCTTAAGGCCACTAAAGGCTCTGGAAGAATGCATAAATTTCATTCTCTAAAGTTCTAGAAATCTTGCTTTTACGGTTTTCTAGGAAGCTAGTTTTATCTCTAACATGCATAGAATCATTCCTTTAGCAATAAACCATAATTATCACAACTTCAAACATATTAAACCATCATCATACAGTAGTACTAAACTCAGATTAGTGGCTGAATCATGAACCTCACATAATTGCTTAAAATTACATTTTAAGTACATGTAAGATACTAGTTTCCCATAAAATCTTTGCAAAGCCTTAAAACTCTTTTAGAAACTAATTCTTTTTGTTAATCTTGAAAGAAATTATAGAACTAAATCAGTAGCTATTTAAAATCACTTTGGGCCTACCTTAATTATGAGGCCGATTTATATATTGAAAGAATCTTCACGATTAAAATTCTCACTTAAGATAAAAGGAGCAAGTCTTGAGCTTTAGAGATTTAGGTGATAACTAGAATCATAAACATGCTATGCAACCTCATTTTAATCTTGTCTTTATAAGGTGATAACTTGGAATTATAAACATGATATGCAAGAAACTGAAGCGGTAGTCCGCACTGGACCAAGTGGAAGGAGAAGAATCTTAAGAAGGGAGTGGTAGTCCACTGACCGGTGAAGGGAGAAGAGAATTCTTATTACATCTTATTAAGCTCCAAACTCAAGACTTTTTAAAGAATGAATTCTTTGACTCCAATAATCTTAAGGAAGCTTTAGAGTTTTATTACCATGGTTCCAACTTTGCTTGTGATACTTGGGCAAGTCTTTGAGCTCTAGGATCTTTAAGTGATGACATAAAATAAACATGTCATGCATTGATTCTTTTAGCCATTATAAAATAAAGTGAGAGCATAAAATAAATATGAGATGCATCCTCTTTATTATCTTTGAAGATTAAGTGACAACTTGAAACATAAACATGAAATGCAAGCTTGGAAATTTAAACATGAGAATGCAAGTTCATTTATTCATTCTTGAGAATTTAGTGATGACATAGAAAGTAAACATGGTTATGCAAGGCATAAACTTAAACATGGATGCAAGTTTATTTCTTTACTAGAGCTCCTCCAAGACTTTAGAGAAATATAAATTCAACCCAATATATCTTAGCAAGACAAAGTGAAAAATACATCTTTCAAGTTTTAAACTCAAGATCTTTATTTTTACATCATAAAAACATCATTCTTTAAAGTTTTGCATCAAGTGGAATTTTCAAGCTTTAGAGGCCTAACTTGTGATGGATTTACAACCAACACTCAAGGTCCTCATCATCAAATTATCATCATATTCCCATATAGGCCTTATGGCCGAAATGTTCAAAGGAAAAGAAAGAAGAAAACCGAATGGAAAAGCTAGAGAAAGTCCATGAAATCATCATTTTGAACCAAGAACAACACTTAGCAAAGCATAGAAATAAGCTTAAAGACAACTCCCTACCTAATGTGGTTTGAAGGAAAGGAAGAGAACTTGGTTTCTTGGAGTGAAATGAAAGAAAATCTCTTTGAGAAATTGAAGAAGAAGTTTTGGCCAAGGGGGAGGAGGAAAGAAAGTTTTTGTGCTTTGTAAAAACTAGAAATTGTGCAATTATGAGCAAGGCTTCTAAGACTCTTAAGCATGCCTATTTATAGAGATTTTGGAGCTCATGAATGGACAAGAAAAGGAGGAAAGTCTGACCAAATTTGAGGAGGAAACAAGGAAGAAAAATCATCTTGTTTGGTGGCTTAAAACATGGAATCATGAAACATGATTCCTTGTTTTCATACCTTGAGTTTTGTGCCAAGTTTGACAAATTTTCTGATGCATATTTCGTGCATTATAGCCCAAGGAGGATAAAATTTGTGTGTTCCATGTATTATGTAGGTGTAGGTAGGTATCTTTGCAAATTAGAGAATTTACAATTAAGGGCTTAGGTGAATTAGTAAGCAATTTGAGTGTTTTTAAGCAATTTTAAGTTCTAATCAATCTAAATAAATAATTTTGACTCTAGATTAATAATTAGAATCTAATAAGCTTTAATTTGAGCCTAATATTGCTTAGGTTTCGCTATACGAATCAAAAATCTCAAAATTCGCAAAACTACAAAGAGGGACAAAATGGTAATTTTACTTAAAAATTGCCTGAGACCACTCGAGCTTAACTAATGGTTAATCATAGCTTAAAAACATGTTTTAAAAAATTTTAGTGAGGTTAGAGTCAGGACAAATTTGAGTAAAACCGCAAGGGCATTTTGGTCATTTCGCGTCGAACTCAAAATTAGGATTTTTCTCCTCTATTAACACACATAACACAAACAATCCCTTATTAACATCAAAACATCCCCTTGAGGATGGGTGGGGCCCACGATCCTCATTTTCTGAGTAAAATAACCTCAGGGCATTTTGGTCATTTTACAAGTACAGAAATTCGGGTTTGCAACTCTCGCACAAATTGCTCCTATCCTTTCTTCTAATGTTATATTCCTTTATTAAGGATTGTTCAGTTCAAATTATATGAAAAATTACCTAGGATAATTCTAATTTCTAAACGACAGTAAAAATTCGGGCGTTACAAAAGAGGTGTATATATAGTCATTATTAGTTGATCAAAGTAGACAAAATCATTTTTTCCACGGAGGCAACCACACAGCCCTCACTCATAGCCGATAGCCATCCTTGTCACCACTCTCTCCCGTCAACACCCCCTTCATCACATCCACACCATCATCACCATAAATCGACCACCACCATGTGCATGTCCTTATACTAACCTCTTCCCTTGACCAGTCGCACAACTTCTTCACATGAGTCCTAGCATGATCTTGAAGAATGAACCCTCCAAGGTACGAATAAAAGAAGCACATCTCCTAGCAATGGAGGTGACTCTGCTAAGAGCTCTCCACCTTTGAGCATACTCTTGAATGATTCATCATTTTTCTTTTTCATCCCTTGAGTTAATCCCTAGTAGGCGCAACATTCAAATAAAACGTGTACTGGTTATTAAAAGCCAAAGCCAAGTCTTCCCAACACTTGATTCGAGCCATGTCCAGTTGCATGTACCATTCCCAAGTAGCCCATTCTAAGCTTTCAAGGAAGAAATTAGAAGTTCTCATCCAGAGACCACATGCCCATCTTGGAACAGTACATTTTTAGATGCATGATGGAATTGAGCTACCATTAAATTTGACAAGTTCTGCATTTTAAAATCTTTGGGAATAATGACATTAGGAGCAAGGCATAACTCCTTAATATTCATAGGACCAAATGGACTTGGTCCCCTTATGCCCGGAATTGCTCTTGCATCTTTTCTTACAGCTCTTCTCTTAATTTCATTCGTTCCAACTCCCTTGCAATTTCGTTAGTGAAACCATTATCATTTTACTTGTGCGAAATAGATCCTTCATCGTTATCATATCCTGGCTGCTCCTTATGTTCATCTTTTTCAAAATTTTCTTTAACTATATTCACAGTGTTAACAATGCATTTCTTGAATTTTGATCCAAACATGGACATTATCATATCCTTGAGGTCGTTAATTTCTTGACTTAGATTCCTTCCTTGGTTATTGTTGTCTGCAACCATAGTCTTTTTCTTGCCTTTACTCTTCTCGGCTTTCTTCTTCGTAGCTTTCTCGTCTCAAGTCTGGGTTATAGTTCGTATGGCTCTCTAGCCAACGCACTAGTATTAGACAAAGCTTTCTTTGAAGGAGTAATGTTTGACAACCTTTAGTCACAAAAACAAAAAGGCAAGTAAATGAAAAAAAAATAAAGTCTTAAAAAATCCTTTAATGGCGAGGAATAACATCTATATTCGGACTTGATTCATATCCTATTCAGAAGGACGTATTGTCCATAAGATAGGATATGTGATGGACGAAAGTATAGGGGACTATCATTCCACAATATACTATGTTAGGAATACACTAGCAATATAAAACTTGGTATGCTTTCTTACATTCCACAGAAGGAAGAATTTCCTATAAGGCAAAAATGTAATTGACAATATATCCAAGGGAGATTTTGCTCCACAATGGATATAGTCTTGCACGTCATTCAAAGAGAAGTAGAGAAAATTTAAAGATGAACTTGTTTCATTTATTCAAAAAAAGTGCAATTACATCATAGTTGAGTCAAGGATAGTCATTCTCTTTCTTTTAAAACCTCTAGCAATGCCTTTACTCATGTCTATGAAATCACTCACTTCACTAGGCAAATGAAGTTTGAGATTCTTTTGAACTTCTTTTTCGCCCTTTCAAAATAATAGATAAACTTCGAAATATGATGGTTCAATTTCTTAGTTAATCTTGTATGTCTTTCCTTCCACTCTTCAACCTTCATTGCCCAGTCACCGCTTGTTTCTTCTAGAATCTTCGGCATTTTTCTATGGAGAATTTGGTTTCGACATTGCATGAAACGAGCCCATTCTTGGTCGCATTCCTCTTTAGCCTGGGTTAAAAATGCATTTAGCTTCTCTGTCTTTAGCTCTAACTCTTCTTTTTGCTTTTGCATTTCAACTTCCAACTCTTCTTACATTTTTTCTTGTTGGTCAATCCTCATTTTTAATTCCTTATTTGCCTCATTCTGTTGATTGAAGCACTTCACAAGTCCATTTTTCTCTTTAGTCATCGTGCAAACCTCATTTTCAAGGTTTTGAACCCTCTTCTTTCCTTTTCTTGTCAGGGATATCAGCAAGCTCATCCTTCAAGTTGCTTAATCAGCTTTTCTTTCTTCTCACATTGACTTCGAGCAATGATAGCTTCAAGCTCTCCTGCTGATTTCCTTGTTCTAGGAGCTTCATTTGTGCTTTCATGACCTCCATCTGTTCAGCCAATGTGGATCATTCCTCTTTCCATGAGAAGAGCTAGGGACACCTTGAGGTGCTTTTCTTGCTTCCCTCCATGTGACATACTCACGGGTCCTGATCAGTGGTTTTCCTAACCCATCTCTCCTTACCATGTGAATATCTCTTCATGCTTCTTTGACTTCTCATGATAACATCTTAGTGTGCTTGCCTTCCTTGTACAGAAGTAAGTCCTCCAAGTTGCTCTTCCCATGCTTTCTTTTGTGTCCAACAAAGTTGTCTAGTGCTATTATCGCGTATATGATATGCAACCCTTGGACCCATCAATGGTATATTATGATATTTTCCACAGCTAAGAATGATGTCACTTCTTTCATGTTCATACCATGGGCAAACCCACTTGAATGATCATTCCTTTATGGTGCCAAATTCAACCCTCCAGTCATGGTCTTCTTTCGGCTTTGTTGGAATACGATGAAAGCTTCTTAGTGGGTCTGAAACATTTCTGATGTGACTCCCTACATACATGTGTGTGATAATCCACACGTATAAAGGTGCAGGCAACATCGAAGCTTCCTCTTTGTTTTCTACAGAAATTTAAAGTCAAATGTTCGGCCAACACAACAGGAATTACATTCCTTTGATTATTTTCCAGCAAAGAAAACATCCATGGCAGCTTGGTCAACTATGTCTGAAGCAACGGGAACAATACTAACCCATAAATAGCAAATGTCAATACTCTTGCAAAAGTAGTCCATTCTTTTCGATGCCCAACTCCCTCAAATGTTCTTCTATGAATGTTTTAGTCACTCCTTTTGAATATGCATATCCTGTTAACTTCACTTGAGCCACTGGTACCTAGTAATTTCCCAAATTGCTCTATTGTCTTTGCATTTGAAATGTTGTTCCAGAATGAAAATAAATAGAAGTGTTTTTTGTCACTGGTAGTTTCAACATGCACACATATTCTTCAATGGTAGGAGTGATATCAATGTTTGGTAGTTCAAAACACTCAAGGCTGGGTTCCAATGTTGAGCTAGAATTCTAGAGCAGAAGTTTCCATTGATATGAGTAATAGATCCAGAATAGAGCCATATTTATTCAAGAAAGCTTCTATTTTCATTAGGTAGCAACAAAATCAATTTTTCCAAAACTGGTATTTGCCGTTGCATTGAAATGCTTCTTCAAGTTAGATACATTGCTAGTTTATTATGCTCTTTCCATCATTTACTGTCTAATATGATGTTAAGTTGGACCTTTTAAAAAGGAAAATAAATAAATGTCATAAATAAAATAAATATGTATGCTACATAAAAAGAATGCATGTGATTTGGCAATTAAAATATGGTTTTTTCTTTATGCTTAAAAATAAACACACTTAATGAAAAAATGCGAATGTTATGCATGATGGAAATATGAATTACTTATGCACAAAAAGGACAAAAACTAATCATGCATGTTGTAATGCTTATAATAAATGTTACATGATATCATGGATGCATAATGTATGATAAAATAAGAAGAAGTATGCTCCCTTGTGTCCTAATGGGTGGGACCTAATGTTTGATGGTTCTAAGGCCAAACCATATTTAAGGTAGCCAATTAAGGTTATTCTAGTAGTGTACAGCTTTTGGATGGATATAGACCCCTAAAAGTTATGCTCCCAGGTTTCCTTTATCAATAAGATAAAGTCCTAGTTCTATGAGTTAAATCGGGGACATGAGAGTCACAATACGGCAACCCATAGTTCTAGTAACAACTTGAGCGGTGAGTCAATGACTGGAAGCATAAGCCTCACAATAACAACGTTAAAGCCCTTCTTTCCCTATAGTTTCCCAAGGCTTGGGTATAGAGCCCAAATAATGTGTGAGGGACGTGATAGTGAAAGCCTGTAGGGAGCATACAAACCTTTCAAGCCCTATGTACTATACACATCCTTCTAAGACAAAGCAAAAACAACATATATATACAAAAGTCATCTATCCTAAGGTTTGAGTAACAGATAATTACAATAAAGTAAACAATTATATACAAATAAATAAGAAAAAAATAAAAATAAAAATAGATAAAGTAAAGTATACAATTATATATAAATAAAAAAATAAAAAAATAAAAAGTAAATGTGATGTAAAGGGGAAAATAAATATTATAAAGTTATAAATTATTTGCATAATTTACTCTAATAGGCTTGAAAGTGCCAAACTGTCAACGTACCCAAGGGCGGCAATGGGATGATAACCGATTTTAAAATAAAAAATGGGAATAAGTCGCCACCAATTTTAATTCTGGCTAAAATTAGAAAACTATTTTTAATTTGTAAACTGGTCTTTTAAAAGAGATTTGAGGTTCGGAGTCTTCTTATGATTAAGGGTGGAAACTTAATCACTACCTAATACATCCATATAAATACGTTACCCTAGAGCTCACAATGCAAATTAATTATAATTTTAATAATATTTATTTTTCCCCAAAATTCATAATAATTATAAAAGCATAAAGTAAAAATAAATAAATAAATAAATAAAAAGAGATTAAAATTTAAAGAAAAGTTAATTTTGACTTAATAGTTGTTGTCTACGCTGACATATCTTCTGGTACAATAAAGAACTCAAAGTCACGTCGTTCTGTAAAAAATGATTATGTGTTGATAGATTTTGTTAAAGAAATAAAATAAAAGAATTCCACCTTTGCACAGGACTAAGGATAGTGAAACTATACAATAAGCTCTTATATTCTTGTGAAACTTGAGGATGATAATTTATACATCAACATCACAAGTTGTTGCATGAATAAAAAAAATTTAATAATAAAGAAATCCTAAGACATAAAGAAAATATATATATAAAAAAGCCTAAAAAACAAATAATCTACAAAAGAAAACACAAGGAAAAAAAACTCTAGATCACTAGCCCAAAATAAAAATATAGGCCATACGAAATCCTAATAGCTAAAAAATCTAGATAAGCCAAAAATATACAATGGTCCAAAAATTAAAAAAAAAACATTTGATACCTTACAAGAAAATATCCAAGACTTAAAAGCCCAAAACTTGCATCAATCCAACAATACTAACCCAAAAGAAATAAAAAATAAATAGAAATCCCTAATTTCATTTAACTTAATTTTACCCATCTCCCATCCCATTTAACACACACATACACACCAACACACACACACACACAAACCCACAAACACATACATTCACACGAGAGAGAGAGGGGGAAATAGAAAGAGATAGAGAGTGAAAGAGAGTAATGGCTGTGAAAGAGAGAAGCCCGCACGCTACTTGTAACACCCTAACTTTTAACCTTATACGCTCGAGTCGCATTTCGGTTAATTATTAGTTGTTATGCCTTTGTTTCTGATCTTGACTTATCTTTCTTTAAAATACGAGTAGTAAAAATATGACTAAATTTTTCTTTTTGAACTTAATGCTTAAATTGCGAGCCACACGTGCGTATAAATACTGATTAATACACATAGGACAAAGCAATCATATAAACTTCATTATAGCATATATAGGTAGACAATCGAATAATCACAACACAATTCATATAAACATGCCATAATCATAACGTAATAGCGATGTCCTATAAATATAAGGACGCCTTAAGATACTAAACACAATAAACAAGTTGAACATGCACAAGCCCAAAGTTAAACATAACTATAACAAAACTAGGTTAGTCTTCACGCTTCCGTTGAACCTGATCGGTAAATGACGTGATTCCAATGCTCACACCTCAAGGAAGATCACGAATAACCGCATCATTCATGTCTAGAGACGACACGGAAGTAAGAAAAGGGCTGAGAAACTTATTCAAGATTCTCAGTAGGGCTCCTCGACTTTAACACAAGTATCATTGTCATTATCCCCAACCACTTCGGTTTTCATTATGAAAGAAGTGTGGATGCATAAGATTCAATTTTAAATTTCCTAAATCCTTTTATCCGAAG